>ML785398.1:193873-226229 GCA_009831015.1 Picea engelmannii
AACACCTTAAGAAATGGTCTTTGCCAATACACCAAATTATTTCTTATGATGTAAAACCCACATTATAAAATATATTGCAAAGTATTGTATGGAGAGGGGCCAACGCTTGGCCATATGAACCCATATGACCATGTCAAGGGGGCGTGCTCTGGGCAAGAGGGGTATTATGCCCAAATCTAACTATAAAGTGGGTTTTATAACCAATTTTTGGGTTTTAATGGTAATTAAGCCTATTTTTAATGGTTTTTGGGAGTTATTGGGCATTTTTGGAGCCTAATTTTTGGGAGGAAGTTGGAGATGAGTAACCAAATTCCCAGCTATATAACCCAGGCCTGTTTGAGGCCATAGAGGGAATTCAGAGCAGAGTTATGCTGAGGAGAAACCAAACCAAAGCCATTTTGAGGCATAGAAGCTTTTGAGGAGGAGACGTTGTTGGATCATTTCTCGGAGCTCCAGATGTCCGTTTTGCGTGTCGTTTTCTTTGTAGGGTTCTTGAGATCTGGAAGAACATGACCAGATAAGTCTTGTAACCATTTGGCATTGCAGCGATGTACTTTTGAGCATTTGAACAGAAATAAAGAAGCCTTCCCCACAGAGAAAAAGGCCCGGAGACGTAGGCAAAGTTGTGCCGAACTCCGTTATCAATCTGCGTGTTATGGTTTGTTGTCTTTTATTGCATTTCAGATCTGCACATATGTATATGGCTGTTATAATTCCTCTTCTTTCCTCATTCTTCACTAATTTTTCTCAAATGGTTAATTAACGCATGCAAAATTAAAACTCAACCATAGTCATTAAAAGATCCGGTGGATCAAGGCATAGTTTATTCCATCAAACAACATAAATATGTTTGTGGCGAAACATTCTTATCCAGCCATGTGTGCTCGCAAGATCTACCTTCTATCAGTTAGATTGTTTCTAAAGGAACTTGATCTAATACCAATAGTTGAACACACACTTATACTGAGGTGGGGGGGAATACATATAAGACAATGTTTTACCTTTTCAAACATTCATCAACCATAGGAAAACAATCACATATGAGATCTATTAGTTGTAGAACATGGAACACAAGATTTACGTGGAAACCCTTTTTGGAGAAAACCAAAAAAAATCTCTTTATAATTATTTGTAGTCACCAACCTGCTCTTACATATCTCCATAGACACCAATCTACTAGAGACATCAATCCCCACCATTAAGCACCAACTTAGCAAGAGACATCAATCTCTTTGTTTGAGCGGCACCAACCTTCAAGTTACAATTTCTTCTTTAGTACATATAACTTCTTCAAAATATGATGGCATTCACATTACCTTCATTGATTCTACTTGCTACTTCTTCCTTCACTGGGTCTAGCCAAAATTTGAATTTCCAAATGAAATTTATGGTAACATTACCAAAGCTTGTTTGTTTTTTGCCTCTTCCCATGAATGAACTTGTACAACATGAAACGTATCCAATTTTACGAATATGATTTTGAAATTTTTACCTGAGTTACCTCGGTATGTCTCCTTAGGTTCCTAAAACTTTCACATTCTGCAAGGTCCCAGAAAAAAAAGTTATAGAGAAAATTCCAAGTTGACATGTTTGAAACTAATTTCAGGACCATTCCGAAACCCTAAATTCTACAAGATATATATCAAAATTTATAGAGGAACAATGTTTGAAATTTTTACCTGAGATAATTCCTTATGTCTCTTCAGAACCATAAAAATTTCATAGTCTCCAAAGTCCCAGAAAAGAAGTTATAATGAAAATCCCAAACTGACCTATTTGAAATTGATTTCAAGACTATTCAAAAACCCTAACTTCCATAGGAAATATATTAAAAAGTGTAGTGAACCAACACATGAAATTTTTATCACACGTACCTAAATATCTCACCTCCATCCCATCGAAATTTCATAGTTTGAAACATCGAAGAAAATAAGTTATAGCGAAAATTCCAAACCAACCTGCTTGAACTGATTTTAGGAGCATTCATGAACCTTAACTTCCACATGAAATATATGAAAAATTATAGAGAAACAACATCTGAAAATTTAACCACATGTACGTAGATATCTCACCTATGTCGCCTAAAAATTTCACTGTCTAAAACATCCCAAAAAATAAGTTATAGAGAAAATTCCAAACTGACCTGTTTGAAAATGATTTCAAGACTATTTAGAAACCATAACTTCCACAGGGAATATCTTAGAAAGTATAGTGAACAAAAATCTAAAATCTTAACCACATGCACCCAGAGATCTCTCCTATGTCTCCTCAATATTTCATGGTCTGAAACATCCCATAAAATAAGTTATAGTGGAAATGTCAAATTGATCTGAAATTGATTTCACAGCTCTGTCCTTTTGGAATGATATCCAATCATTGCTTATCCACTTCTTCAAATGTTATTACATTTTTCACCCACACTTTCTTTTTTTATCATGATCCTTCATGAAGGGACATGTTAATTCAAAAAAGAATGAAATCCATTAATTAAATAGTTAATTCCCCCCTTTTTTATTTCACTTTTCCAAATACCATAGGAAAATACATGGGAAAATACCATGGGTTTCCTAACCCATGGGTTTGAAAACACCATTTCACTTTTTACTTTTACACATGCACCCATTTTCTAATATACTTGTAAACCTATATATAAATCAATATTGGAAATGTTGTGTGTATTTGTAAAGCTGTAATATGGCATTAATGACAACATTAATCCTTTGTCAATAATTCCAATGGTATCATGGCTTAGCATAGGGGTGGATTGTTGTAGAATATATCAGTGTAGTAGGGCCTATGGTTGGGTGGAAAAAAACTCACCTTTAGTCATATTTTAAGTAAGTAGTTTTGACAAATAAATCTCTCATTGGACTCTCAATGTGATATGTAAGTATGCATGCATTTCAATTTATGCAATTGTATAGTTTATGTGCAAAAGATTCTAAGAAATGGAGTGCATGTATGTAATTGAAGTTTTATGATATTTTATTCTTCATCAATGTAACCTTGTATGAGTGCATGTTCTATGAATTTACATGAACAATATTTATTATGAATTAAATTTTATAAGCTCGAATTTCATGAAATGTATGAAGAAAGCCTAGTTTATAGAAAAAGGAGGATTGACTTCATGCATGTCCATGTTATTGTATGTGTTGTGTATTGTATGTACAATACCCTCCCTTACTGGTCAACTTTCTCTTGGAAGTCTATCACAAACCTCTTGTAGCTCATAATTTAAATCCTAAGTGTTGTATGAACTTTGTGTGGAAAGTTCTAAGCTTACTTGTTGTGGAGGGTTGAAGAAATATGTGTATGATGAGTTGCCAAGAAGGAATTAACTGGTTTCATAAGTCTTTTATAAAATAATTGGGGGGGGGGAGGGGAATAAAATTGACTAAGTGTTAAGGATTAGTCAAGACTGTTCATCGATGATCTCAATGAATGTAGACCATTCAATTTCCTGAAGCTCCATGCCTTTTCCATGCCCATCAATATTTTTTAGGTTGATTGTTGATCGCATTAGAATTTGAACATGTGCTTAGATTTCCCAAAGTGAAACAATAACCCCCAATCACTGACGAAGGAGGAAAGAGAAGAGTGTGATGCTTCCAAGTCGTAGATGAAACGTGGAAACATTACTGAAGTGGGATGACATGTGTATGCTAATGTGGAATGGCACATGTATGCTGACATGGAATGACACATGGAAACACTGCTGACATGGTGTCACGTGGGTGCTGATGTGGCATAAAATGTGTGGTGGTTGTTGAGTTATGGTCCATCATATTGGTGGTTTGTATTTTTTGTGCATATCGGGGCGTTGACCGTTTTTGACCCATCAACGTCGAAGCTTTGTTGTGGGTTCATTGATTCATTGAACACTCAATAGATTTGGTGATGCTGACTTAATGAGAATTTGGAGATAGGGGTGGCCCAATGCACAGGATTTGGGTCTGGATGTGGGATGGCACCAACATTGGTATATTTACATTGTCGAATTAAGAAAGGCGCACACTTGGTTATCGAATTTTGAAGGTGAGCATTAGAGGCCTTCCTATTATAGTTTCTTGGGGAGTCAGGATGGCTTGAAATGCCAGCTCTTTTGAGGATAGACAATGCCCACCTTTCAAGGTCTCTCAGCAAGCTCTGAAATTACTTTCCTTGTAAAATATTTCTTAGGCCATGAAGAATTCCTATTTGGTGAAAGAGGTCAATATCAACAAGGAGACACCTTGGGACTTATTTCATGGTTCCTATCAAGGACCGATGCACACATGCATATTAGGATTTGCATTATATGTTTCAGACTCTCATTTCGTTTTTTGGAAAATCCAATTTGGGTCAAGGTTCCAATAAATAGGGGGAATTCAAAGATTTTTATGCGCTTCTTAAATGTGAAATGGAAAATAATATCTTTATTTTGTAGGTCTTCATAGATTTAGAGTTAACCATTAATTGGATGAAAGATAGGATCTAGGTGACTAACCTGGGCTTGCAACAAATTTCATACATTTGGAGATAAATGATGTGGAAGTCTACCTGCAACCAAGTAATTAGCAATATCTGTGAACCAAGGAGCATTAATAGAAAATGCAAATAGGTGTTCACCAGGGAAACAATATTCTACATGTGGCTCATTTTCATTAGATGTAAGTCTTGAAAGAAAATCAACCACTACATTATCCTTCCCTAGTTTATTTAATATGATTATATCATATTCCTATAATAACAATAATCACCTAGTTACCCTACCATTAGTGATAGGTTTTCTCATCAAATATTTTATGGCAGCATGGTCAATATGCAATATTATTCTATATCCTGTGATGTAATGCCAAAATTTATTAATTGCATGTATTATCAGAAGAAATTATTTCTTTGTTACCGTATAATTTAGTTTTGTGGTTGAGAGGTTTTTGTTGACGTAGTAGATTGTGTATGGATCATTTCCTTCTAGTTGTCCTAGAACAACTCCAATGTAAGTGTCTAATGCATTTGTAGAGATATGAAATGGGAGGGACCAATCGAGCCCCCTTACAATAGGAGCCTTAGAAACCTTATATTTTATTTCTTGAAGTGCATGCTTACAACTTTGTGTCCACAAAAACTTAGAATCATTGTTAATCAAAGAAAATAATGGATGAGAAATTCATGAGAAATTTTAAATAAAGTGATGGTAGTAACCAACATATCCTATGAAACCGCGTACCTCTTTTTCTAAGTGCGAAGTCAGAAAGTTTAATATTACCTTCACTTTTGTCGGATCCACTTGGATGCCTTTAGTTGATATGTGGTGCCCTAATACTGATCTAGTATCTTTTCATCGATGTGACTTATTAAAGAATTCTATTAAATGAGCATAAATTGAAGTGCACCATAAAGGAAAACCTAACTAATAAAGAGACATAAGCATCAAATATGAACAAAAAAAACTTGATAACGAAGTTCGTCCCTGATGGACTACGTCTCCGGGTCGTGATCTCAAATGGGTAGGGCTTTTTATTAACTCAACAAAAGAATTGGGAAAAACACATAAGTATAGCTCATTATGGAAATAAGTTTTTAAATTTTATCTCAGATTAGAAAACAAACAACACCATTGAATTTGTGGCGTCGAATTACCCAAAAATGACTTTTTCCATGCCTCAATACGACTCTGGCACTCCTAGGTCCATGAGAAATCTCGTCTCGATTTTTGTGCCTGCAACCTACAATTAATTCTTTGTCCTTGCCATCGAGCGCCCTCTTCTGCATTGGAGAAATTCCATCTTTTAAATAAAATTGTGGGTGGAGTTTACCAATGAAGGTCTTTGGCCTAACAGTTGGAGGATGGCTTATTAAATTTTATGGTTGGGGAGGTCTCGGGGTCAAGCTCGCGTGCCTCCCATTTTGGTGTGTTGTTACAACCATATGTTATATTAAAGCCCTCGTGGATTTGGTGGAGTACTCTTAGTATGGAGGAACAACAAAACTATAATTATATTTGGCGGAGAGTGGATCCGTTGCTATATTTAGTGGAAAAGGGGTTGGTCATTGGCCAACCCTATTCTTTTTTCGAACTATCGGTTTCTAGACCTCATTGGGAATTTTCCCACTGTCTCATGACAGCCCATGACTGGGCCATGTGGCAGCCATTTATTGGCCCACGTCACCACACTGCACAATCATGCCATGTCACCCTTGTCACAACAGCTTTCCACGTCACCCGTCAGGTGGTTGTATGGTCTTCCAGGTGGCTCTACGGATTGCCACATGGCACTTTACCATTGGTTCATAGATGTAACACACCCACGATGGGGAAAAAATAAAAAAAATTGTCCTCCTTACAAGAACATATCCTTTCCCTCTACAATTCCTAATTTGGGAAGTCCAAGACTCAGCCCGACCCTCCAGTCAAGGTTCTCTGATTTTCTAGGTCAAATAAGACTTTGAGACCTTGATAGTCTCAACTCTTAATCAAACACATGCCCTTCCGGCTTTTGGTGCAGGTCTTATGATACCCGCGACCTTCTCCTTCATGCTTCAACGAAGTCTTGGAGTTGTTGTTAACCCCTTTTCTCTTGGCCCCTCCTCGGATAAGACCTTGGGCGATGACCTCACGCAAACACACAATTGTGGGCACGACCAAAGGTGGTTTGAAACCAAAGTACTTTTCGGCCCGCAATTCTCCTCGAGCCTCCACATGTCCTTTCTCCAAAACTGGGGTTTGGATTGCGGCCCGCCCTCAACTTTTTAAAGTTCGCGCACCTCTAATCCCTACAATTCTACGTGACCATCGATCTCCCGATCTTGACAGTACTTTCTGAAATGACAGTTCAAATATACCCTTTTCAAATCCATAGACCAAATCTGCCCCTCCTAAATCAACAGATGTGATCTCCTTCGTGATTCCAGAGTTCAGACTTTTCAAATCTCAAACCCTGCTTTCCTCCGTACATCAATCTTCTAGAGTTGATGATCTGTGGACACCTGTCCTCCTAAATCAACAATCCTGCTTCTACTTTGGGTGTTTGACCTTTCAACTAGATCAATGGTCATATGGCCCTCTTCTCGATCAACGGTTGAGATCTCCTTCGGGTCTCCGGACTTCTGATATCTAAAATCTCAAACTTCACCCTTGTTCCCAATGGCTTTTATCCGAAGACTATAATCCACTGACGCGTGTCCACTTGATCTGACAACCAAGAATTACTCTGGGTATTTACCTAGAGTCCATTGATTTGTGCCACTTGTCCTCTAGATATGATGATCGAGGATTGCTTCGGGTCTTTACTCGGAGTCCACAGATTCATGCCACGTCCCTTCTTAATCTGATGGTTATGAATTACTTTGGCTCTCAACCTCTTCGTACTTCGGGAGTCTCAAATCTCAACTGAAAAATCTCGCATAGATTTCCTTGGAGTCCACGATCTGTCGCCACATGTCCCTCTAGACCTGGCGGTCCAGATTCACTTTGGGTATTTGGCGTTTGGGAATCTCAACTTTCAACTAAAAATCCTCAAACATATTCCTCCGGTGTCCGCAATCCGTCACCATGTATCCCTCGAGATCTGGTGGTCCAGATTCACCTCCTGGTGATGGATGACCTCAAATTACTTCGGCTATTTAACCTCCTCCTGGTCCATGAACTTCTAGAGTTATGGATCTTACGCCACATGTTCTCCTTGGCGATGGACAGTCCCAAACTACTTCAGGAGTTCCAAACTTTGGTAAGTTCGCTTCTCCTGCGTGTGCAAAGTGATAAGGTTTGTGCACCTTGCTTAGATTAGACAATTGTCTATCCTCAGCATTGTGATCCAACAACAACTGTCACTCCTCCTCCTGAGCTTCTGACTTATTCCGACTTAGAAGATTTTCTAAGTTCTCGAAGGATTCGACCTTTGCTCCTCCTACGGGCCCGTCTCCTGGATTTTTTCTGCACTCTTGAAAGCACTATCTCTTTTGAGTTTGATCTCCTTGAATATTTCTCCATCCCACGTGCTCCTTGTGTTTTAGGGATCACGTCAAACTCATATTGAAGGTCAACGATGATCGACGGTTCACATAAATTGTGGGGCCCCAACATGTGTGCTCTTTACCAGAGAGTTCGACCTCCACAATATGGAAAATGCTCGCTCGATTCTAGTCTAACCAGGATCGTTGATATTCTAGCCCATTGAGATCAATGACAGGGGTGAATTGCGAGACACGAACTAGCGCGTCCGTTATTTTCATCTTCATGCTCCACAGTGATTCCCCACCCTCGATCTCTAATCATAGATCGATGGTTCATAGCAATTGCGAGGTTCAACTTGACTAACGTGCAATTTGACATATCGGAGCCTCGAGATCCAAGGTTCCTAGACCCAGGTCACGTGGATCTTCATATAACTCTTGGGATATAATCCTCGCTCTTAGCCGGGTTTTTGGTTAATGGAATAGGCTCCAGTTCAAAGTCTCCTATACTACTGGTCTGAAGGGAACACCTTCCCAACTTGCAGATATTTAAGCTCTGAATCAAGGGAAAGTAACTTGTGAGGTTACCAAAATGGTAGCTATGCCTAGAGGCTTGCTCCGACTCTGGAACGGTGATGTAAATTCCTAGGGGAAAGCGCCTTCGAATGATTAAACTAGGGCGTATGGAAATTCAAGCAGAAATATAGGTTCTCAATGGAACGAACGCATACTCATAACTTAATAATTTAAAATAGAGAAAGAACCCTTTATAGACATGTAAATACTCGCATGCATCCATTATTTACAATTCAAAGCATAAGGTAAGAAAACACTTATTAGAACCATAGAGTGTGATGCGACTGCTGAAAGGGGTTCTCGTTTCCACCCAACCATAGGCTCAATCACTCCCAATGGATTTATCACTAGCCACCCCCGATCTTAAGCCACGATGCTTTGAGATTCAATCTCTTACTTCCATCTCAACAGAAGTTAGGGACGAAGGTTACTCTCCTTCTCCAAATAAAGAAATAGATAAGGCCGAAGGTTACTCTCCTTTTCTTGGCTCAATCTCTATTTTCCATTATAAGAACTCACTATTCCTCTATCATTCCTTCCTCGGACCTGAGAGTTTCTTCTCTCTTCTTGACGCAGGCGCGCTCTGCAGGGCACGTCCTCTCACAGGATCTTTCCTCCTTTCCTCGGCCTGAAGAACACTAACCGGTCCTTTTATTTCCCTATCGGGAAATCTTACACCCACAGAACTCTTCGCGTGATCCCCCTCTTACTTATCGGGGAATCGGACTTCGCAGTATCGCGAGGTCAATGGTTGAGCGTTGGTGTTTCGAATCCCCAAACCCTGATGCAAGTCAACGCTGACTCTTCCTCCGTCTATCGGGACTTCTCCTATTGCGATATCAAACAAATGGATTTATCGAACCCCGAACCCCGATACGCCGAAACTCTGATGAGCTCGTGGCTTTGACTTTTCAACGGTCCCTTATCTCGTCGGGACTTCGGACTTCGCGGGATCGGGAATCCTAATGCATATGTTTCGACCCCTTCGATTTCCCGATCTCTCGAATGTCATTTTTTCGATATTCCTTTTCCTTCGGGACTTTCTCCGAAGGTTGTGATTATTTCCACGCGTCCTCAAAGATGGAAAACTCTCATATGCTTCGGGGTCTTCACCTTATGGCTCTACCACGTGTCCACACGAACCTCGGCTTTCGGCACTTCGCAACTTCTGATGTCGAAAGTGACTCCTCTCAACCTCTGAACCCCCGAGTGCACGATAGGCGATGGGGTTTCCGATCCAACGGTCCTCCTATGAGCCAGATCCAATGGATATCCTTCTTCCTCGCTCCTCGCGTCTTCGCGACTTGGAGTACCCAATACTTAGGCTCTCACCCTGCGAACTTCTGAGTTCGCGAGATCTCTTGATCTCTGCCACCGGTCCTCCTACCAATGCCTGTGGCCCCACACTGTTCCTTTGGCCTGTCGGGATATCATGTTTCGCGATATCGCGATTCCTGATGCAACGTTCTCTTGCCTCCAGGACTCCCGATTCCCGATGCGACGTCCCTGAAAGCCTTTCCACCGTAAACAAAATCAATGGCCATGATCGTTTATTAGGATCAACGGCCCCAGGTCTCCCTCGGGGTTTCGCGACTTCTAATGCCGAAGTGCTTTTCCTTCCGTTTTCTCCGATCTCACGAGTGTCGATTCCCCGACAATTGACTTTTCCTTTCGGGGAATTTCCCGACGGCTTCGATCTCGTCCACACGTCCTCAAGAATGGACGGTCCTCGATGTCCCTCGCTATTTTGCGATTCGCGATTTCAAATGCTCCGGTTACTTTGTCTTCAGGATTCACGAAACGTCGAATCCCGACTTCCTTCGGATTCTTGACACGCATCCCCAGTGGATGGATGGTTCAGATTGAGTCCAGGACTTCCACCATGAAAATTCCCGATCACTCACCCTCGCGATTCCCAATTTCGTGAACGTCGAAATCCCGAGGACCACGCCTCTCGTCGAAACTTTCCTCTTTACGTCCACGAAGCTTAACCTTCGTGCAACTCCTGGTCAATCCAACGATTGACGGGTATCTATGTGCATATCTGGCGGTCCACAGTCTCCTGAGCTTGAACTCCAGACGTAACCGTACCCTCCTCACTTCTCTGGCAGATCTGACAACTGGCGGGATTTTGCAAATCCTCTCCACAAGACCCTGACTGTCTATCTTCTCCTCCTCGATACGTTCACAAAATAAACCAAGGACTCCTTCCTGGAGTTAATCAACTGTGACTCAAACCTCTGTCACCTTGAGTCACGCGATATGCTCCAACTCTTTGTGCTACCTTCAATAGCTTCAAGGGACTTATCCCTCCTGAGATTTCTCACGACTCTGAGCCTTAGAGAAGATATTTGCACGCACTCCTTGCGGCAACTCTCAGACACTTCCAAGTGCTGAATACCTTCGGCTCTGCGCACACCTGCAGCAGTAGTCTTTCAATGCTTCGCTCAGATTCACAACTGATACTTTCCTTAGCCTGCACACTCCTTGCACAGCTCCTATAACCCAATTTCACTTCCGGGTGAATGAGAACAAGAGTTAAACTATCTGAGCCTTCTGTCAACGCACTCCTTGCGGATGACTTCAACTGCACTCCTTGCAGGAATCCTTTCTCAGATAGAGAAACAATTGAAACTCATTTCTTCTACTTCCTTTCTCAGATTTCAAACACTCAGCAAGAAATCATTCATACATAGCATGTAAAACAAATGCACAACAGGAAGTAAATACTCATGAGCATAGCATTCAACATACATACACAGAGAACAAACACAAAACCATGGATTTGAATCAACCTCTTCTATTAATTCAAACTCTATACATGGGTGTTCTTCCATAGCTCTCTGCTTCTCTCCTATGCTCTTCCTACAATAATACAAAATGCACAATGAGGGTGTCTATATCCCGTTTCCCTCTTTCTTTCTAAAACTGTCTAGTCTAATATTAAATTCTATCTACCTTTTTCATCTCAACATAAATGCCTCTATCTACTTCAGACGAGAGCGGGGCGCTCAAGGTCTGATTACAATATACAAGTGAGCCTCATCTTAATGGCTCATTTAAGATCGCACATCAATTCCCAAGGGGATTTCAAAATTTGTGTTGGCTTGTCCAGCTGTCCACTTGCATTCCGCGCTGGCTCGCTTGAACTGGGAGATGCTCCTGCATCATACTCCCTTGCTTGAAAATTTTCATGGGCTCCTGTCCATGAGCTCCTGCACGATATGTCCATGCTTCTGTATCTCCACTTCAGTCTCCCAGCTGGCATCTTCAACTGGATGGCCCTTCCACTTGACCAAATATTCAAAGTATTCTTTCCGCCGGGTCCTCTTACCCACTCGTTTATCCAGTATCCGCTCCATCTGTGGCTTATCTGCAACTGGCATCTGCTTTTTCCACTGAACCTCTGACCATTCATCACTTGTTCCTACTTGCTCAGCTTTGTATGGGTACAAATCTGAGACATTGAATATCGAAGAAATTCCGATCCCATCGGGTAATTCAATCTCATAAGCATTTTCTCCCATTTTCTTCAAGACCTTGCAGGGTCTGATTTTCTTCATCTTCAATTTATTATACGTTCCTCTCGGGAACCATTCTTTTCTCAAATGTGCCAGAACCAGATCACCAACCTCGAACTGAAGTTGTCTTCTATGCTGATCGGCTCTGCGCTTATACTCCTGGCTTGAATTTTGCAACCGCTCCTTCACCTGACTGTGAAGTTCTTTCATCGCCTCAGCGAATTCGTCTGCACTAGCGCTTCTAATTGCAGTCTGTTCTGAATCCCTCAATTCATAAATTCCCCTCAACTGTATGCCATAAACAATATGAAATGGACTCTGTCATGTACTCCTGTTCACTGAGTCGTTATACGCAAACTCTGCCTGCGACAATACATTATCCCAATTGTTGTGGTGCTCTATCACCAAGCTTCTCAACAAATCTCCTAGACTTTTGTTTACCACTTCTGTCTGCCCATCCGTCTGCGGATGATACACTGAACTAAATAACAAGTTAGTTCCCAACTTCTTCCATAAGGTCCTCCAGAAATGCCCTATGAACTTCGTATCTCTGTCCGAAACTATGCTCCTTGGTAAGCCATGAAGTCAAATGACTTCTTTGAAAAACAGGTTCATGATGTGAGTCGTGTCACTAGTTTTCTAACATGGGATAAAATGTGCCATCTTGAAAAATCTATCCACCACCACAAAGATTGAATCAAATCCTCTTTGTGTTCTTGGCAACCCCAATACAAAATCCATGCTAATCGCATCCCATGGCCTCTCTGGTATGGGCAATGGTTGATAAAAACCCGCATTCTGCTTCCTCCCTTTCGAATGCTGGTAAATTCTGCATCTATCTACAAATCTCTTGACCTCTGATCGCATTCCTGGCAAAAAGTATGACTCGCTCAACTTTGCAAATGTTTTGTCATGAATGAAATGTCCAGCCAATCCTCCACTGTGTTTCTCCTTCAACAGATTCTCCCTCATGGAACCATTTGGAATACACAGCTGATTGCCTCTAAAAAACAATCCTTCTTGGATCATGTACTCGACCCACTGGCTTCTATCCCTGAGAACTGGATTCTTAGCTGCTTCATATGCTTCCTTGAAGTCTGGATCATCTACATACATGTCTCTGATATCATCAAAACCCAATGTTTTGACTTTGAACTCCTGCAACAACAAACACTTCCTGCTCAAATCATCAGCAACTTTGTTAGCAGTACCAGAAATATGTTTAATCACAAATGTAAAATTATGCACATATTCAACCAACTTAACATGCCTCTGATTTAACTTCTCTTGTTGAGTCACAAACTGTAATGCATGGTTATCACTATACAAAACAAATTCCTTCGGAATCAAATAGTGCCTCCACTTTTTCAATGCCTGAATGATGGCATAAAATTCCTTTTCATATGTGGAGTACTTCACTTTCGCTTCATTCAGCTTCTCGCTGAAATATGCAATTGGCCTGTCATCTTGAATCAAGACTGCTCCTATCGCAAATCCTCTTGCATTGCATTTCACCTGAAATGTCTTTTGGAAATGCGACAATACCAAAATTGGTTGTTTCGTGATCTTCCTCTTCAACAAATTGAAACTCTTTTCAGCTTCTTCAATCCAGTGAAAAGATTTATGTATTTTCTTCACTGTATCCATCATCGCTGCGCTGATTCCACTGAAATTCCTGATGATTTTTCGGTAAAAACTAGCCAATCCATGAAAACTTCTCACCTCAAATATGTTCCTCGGTGATGGCCACTTTTTGATTACTTCCACCTTATCTGGATCCATCCTCAACTCATTTTCCGAAATAACAAATCCCAAATAAATGAGTTATGTCTTCATGAATGGGGACTTTTTCATGTTTATCAGCAACTTCTCTTGCTGTAATCTCTTCATCACAATGGCCAAATGCTTCAGATGTTCAACTTCCGTTTTACTGAAAATCAGTATATCATCCAGATATACGATAACAATTTTTCCGATGAAATCCTTCAGGACTTCATTCATCAACCTCATAAAGGTACTTGGCGCATTTGTTAAGACAAATGGCATAACAAGCCATTCATACAACCCCTCGTTTGTTTTGAATGCTATCTTCCATTCATCACCTTCTCTCATGCGAATCTGGTGATATCCGCTTTTCAAATCAATCTTTGAAAAAACATTTTCTCCACTTAAGCAATCCATCAAATCATCCATTCTCGGCAATGAAAATCTGTACCTGATGGTTATCTTATTGGTCTCCCTTCAATCAATACAAATCCTCCAGCCTCCATCTTTCTTCGGACCGAGTACTGTTGGAACAACACATGGACTCAAGCTTTCCCTGACCAAACCTTTGTCCATGAAATCCTGGACTTTCCTTTTAACCTCTTCATTCTCCTGTGGCGTCAATCTGTACACGGATTTGTTTGGAAAATTGGCTCCTGGTATGAGATCGATATGATGACTCACACTTCTCATCGATGGCAACGAACGAGGTAATTCGTCCACTACAATGTCAGTGAACTTTTCCAGTAGTTCCTGAACTTCTCCTGGAAAATCATCCACTCTTGCGCTAGTCAGAACAATCGATCGTTTATTAGGATCAACGGCCCCAGGTCTCCCTCAGGGTTTTGCGACTTCTAATGCCGAAGTGCTTTTCCTTCCGTTTTCCCCGATCTCACGAGTTTCGATTCCCTGACAATTGACTTTTTCTTTCGGGGAATTTCCCGACGGCTTTGATCTCGGCCACACGTCCTCAAGAATGGACGGTCCTCATTGTCCCTTGCTATTTCGCGATTCACGATTTCAAATGCTCCAGTTACTTTGTCTTCGGGATTCGCAAAACACCGAATCCCGACTTCCTTTAGATTCCTGACATGTGTCCCCAATGGATGGACAGTTCAGATTGAATCCAAGACTTCCACTATGAAAATTCTCGATCACTCGCCCTCGCGATTCCCGATTTTTCGAACGCCGAAATCCCGAGGACCACGCCTCTCGTCAGAAATTTCCTCTTTACATCCACGAAGCTTAACCTTCGTGCAACTCCCGGTCAATCCAATGATTGACGGGTATCTATGTGCAGATCCGACGGTCCACAATCTCCTGAGATTGAACTCCAGACGTAA
Source organism: Picea engelmannii (assembly GCA_009831015.1). NCBI lineage: Eukaryota > Viridiplantae > Streptophyta > Pinopsida > Pinales > Pinaceae > Picea > Picea engelmannii. The sequence goes on from ML785398.1 coordinate 209,016, forward strand.
CCGTACCCTCCTCGCTTCTCTGGCAGATCTGACGGCTGGCGGTATTTCGCAAATCCTCTCCACAAGACCCTGATCGTCTGTCTTCTCCTCCTCGATACATTCACAAAATAAACCAAGGACTCCTTCCTGGACTTAATCAACTATGACTCAAACCTCCATCGCCTTGAGTCACTCGATATGCTCCAACTCTTTGTGCTACCTTCAATAGCTTCAAGGGACTTATCCCTCCTGAGATTTCTCACGACTCTGAGCCCTAGAGAAGATCTTTGCACGCACTCCTTACGAAAACTCTCAGACAATTCCAAGTGCTGAATACCTTCGACTCTGCGCACACTTGCATCGGCAGTCTTTCAATGCTTCGCTCAGATTCACAACTGAGACTTTCCTTAGCCCGCGCACTCCTTGCACGGCTCCTATAACCCAATTTCACTTCTGGGTGAACGAGAACAAGAGTTAAACTATCCGAGCCTTCTGTCAACGCACTCCTTGCAGACGACTTCAACTGCACTCCTTGTAGGAATCCTTGCTCAGATAGAGAAACAATTGAAACTCATTTATTCTACTTCCTTTCTCAGATTTCAAACACTCAGCAAGAAATCATTCATACATAGCATGTAAAACAAATGCACAACAGGAAGTAAATACTCATGAGCATAGCATTTAGCATACATACACAGAGAACAAACACAAAACCATGGATTTGAATCAACCTCTTCTATTAATTCAAACTCTGTACATAGGTGTTCTTCCACAGCTCTCTGCTTCTCTCCTATGCTCTTCCTACTTCAATAATACAAAATGCACAATGAGGGTGTCTATATCCCGTTTCCCTCTTTGTTTCTAAAATTGTCTATCTAATATTAAATTCTATCTACCTATTTCATCTCAACATAAATGCCTCTATCTACTTCAGACGAGAGTGGGGCACTCAAGGTCTGATTACAATATACAAGTGCTCCTCATCTTAATGGCTCATTTAAGATCGCGCATCAATTCCCAAGGGGATTTCAAAATTTGCGTTGGCTTGTCCAGCTGTCCACTTGCATTCTGCGTTGGATCGCTTGAACTGGGAGATGCTCCTGCATCACTTCTCTGCATTTTTCCCCATCGGTCTTCCTCTTTCGACCACACTTCCTTTCTTGCCTTTCTCAACAAGTTTACGTGTGGCTCAAATTCCCAGTCTGTGGTCAGGTTTGGAAGCCTTACGGATGGGCGGTCTACCCCATCCCCTCATTAACTCTTGAGGAGGTCTTCCCACCTACTAGCTCGATTGTAATTCATTCTTCGGTCAGAGGGTTGTTCTGATCTAAGAAATTAATTCCATCATGGTATTGGTTCGGTGGAGGCTAACGCAACCATTCCGGGTCCCCTCCACCACCTTTCATAGCATTCGTGGTTTTTCTCTTTCAGTAGTCATGCAACACGTAACCATTTTCTATTGAAATAACAGAATTTACATTCATCAACCTTTTGTACAAATTTCCATCAACCTTAGGTTTTCCATATTTCCTTGGCCAATATAGTTATATTTACAGATTGGGGGAAACAAGGTGTTACAATTCCCTCCCCCTTAAAGAAACATCATCCTCAATGTTCTATTTGTCAACATGACATGTATGTACAGGAGTAAACAAAATCGGATATGCATATTTCATGGCATCCTCCATTTCCCACGTAGCCTCATCTGGGCCAAAGTGTTTCCACTACACATTTACGTGTGAAATGATTCAGTTCCTGAGTGAGGTTTCCTTCCTGTCTAATATGCATTGGGGTTCTGGCAGGAATTCTCCCTCTGGGTCCACCTGGATCACAGACCATTCAATTATATGATTAGCATCATGTACATATTTCTTCAATAATGAAACATGAAAAACATTATGTGTCTTTAAAGTGGGAGGAAGTGCTATCCTATAGGCTATAGGTCCCACTCTATCTAAGACTTCAAAGGGTCCACAACACCGAGGTGCCAATTTTTCACAGGCTCCCATTCTCAGGGAAATCTTCCTAGGTCTAACTCTGAGATAGACATGGTCTTCGGTCTTTAACTCTCTGGGAGTTCTCTTTCTATCGGCGTAATGTTTCTGTCTATCCTATGCAATATTCAGATTTGTTCTTATCTGAACTACTTGTTGTTCCATTTCTTTCAGCATATCATGTCCGATTTTAATTTTGTCCACTGCGTTACTCCAGTTGATTGGAATCTTGCACTTTCTACCATAGAGGGCTTCAAAAGGGCTCATCTTCAAGGATTCCTGATAACCGTTGTTGTAGGCAAACTCTACCAATGTTAGGTAGTCTTCCCACTTCTTAGGCTGATGCATTACATGCATCCTTAACATGTCTTCTACTATTTGGTTCACTCTTTTTGTCTGTCCATCAGTTTGAGGGTGATAAGCCATGTTGAACAACAAATTTGTCTCAAAACCAGTCATTAGGGATTTCCAAAAGCTTGAAGTGAATTTTGTATCTTGGTCAGATACAATTTCCTTGGGCATTCCATGCAGTCTAAATAGCTCCTTCATGAATATGTTGGCAATATCTATGGCCTTTCAAGTTGATTTGACAGGAACGAAGTGAGCAGACTTACTCAATTTGTCCACCACAACCATGATGGCATCATTTTTCTTGGTCGACTTTGGTAATCTGGTGATGAAGTCCATGGAGATGGTTTCCTATTTCCATTCTGGGATCTGTAGGGGCTGTAACAATCCTGCTAGATGTCGGTGCTTTGCCTTAACTTGTTGACATTCTAGGCACTTAGCTAAATAGTTAGTTATGTCTTTCTTCAATCTAGACCAATAGAATTGTTTCCTAGTGGCTGTGATGATTTTATAATATCCTGGTTGACCGATATATGGTCTCTTATGTAGTTCATCCATTATGAACCTCTTCAAGTCACACAAATTGGAATATACAATCTGTTTCTATAAGTCAACATGCCTTCTTCGAGCATTTGGTAGCCTTCATATTTTATCCTTGTAGGATCTTGCCTTAGGTATGAGGTCATGGTTTTGAAGAATGCATCTGTTTCTTGTGCATTCCTGACTCTTTCCTTGACATCCGTTTCACAGGTGCTTACCGTTGCCATATGTCATTTTTATACTTCTGATAAGGGCATCGACCACCCTATTTTCCTTTCCTTTGATGTGCTTGATTTCGAAATCAAACTCACTAAGGAGAGCCATCCACCTATCTTGCTTGGCATTGAGTTTTGGTTGATCAAATAGGTGTCTCAATCCACAATGGTCTGTGATAAGCACAAATCTCCTACCCAGGAGGTAGTGCCTCCACATTTTTAAAGCATGTACTATGGCAGCCAACTCTAGGTCATGGGTCACATAATTGATCTCATGCTCATTTAATTTCCTTGACGCGCAACAAATTACACGTCCCTCTTGCACAATGACTCTTTCGAGTCCTTCCTTGCAGGCATCTGTACACACGAGGAAATCATTATCCGGGTCTGCAATATTTAGCATGGGTGCATGGGTCAGGAGGTATTTCAGTTCCTTAAATATTTCTTCACATTTTGATGTCCAAATGAATCTAATCCCATTTTTCTGAAGGGCAGTGATTGGACAACCAATATTGGAAAACCATTTTATGAACCTTCTATAGTATCATGCTAAGCCCATGAAGGACCTAATATCGGATACATCCTTCAGGGTAGGCCATTCCATAATAGATCTGATCTTGTCGAGGTCTACTGCCACCCCTTCCTTAGATATGACATGGCCTAAGTAATGGACTTGCTTTTGAAAGAAATCACACTTGCTAAACTTATCGTAGAGTTGATGCTCTCCTAGTACTTGAAGTATGATTATAAGATGTTCTTCATGCTCCTCCATGTTCTTGGAGTAGATTAGAATATCATCAATGAAAACCAATACAAATTTGTTGAGGAATTTGCTGAGTACATTATTCATCAAGCACATAAAAGTGGCAAGGGCATTGGTTAACCCAAATGGCACCACCACAAATTCATTGTGACCATACCTCATCCTGAAGGTTGTTTTGTGGATGTATTCATCCTTAATCTGGACTTGGTGGTATCCAGACCTTAAGTCGATCTTCAAGAATATGGAAGCACCTCCCAATTGGTCGAACAAGTCATCGATTCTTGGTAAGGGGTACTTTTTCTTTATGGTTGTCTTATTGAGTTGTCTATAATCTATGCACAGTCAGAGTGTGCCATCTTTCTTTTTCACAACCAAGAGGGGTGCTCCCCACAGAGATACACTGGGTCGGATGTAGTCTTTGTCCATCATCTCCTTTAGTTGTATCTTGAGCTCAACCATATCTAGCGTGCTTATTCTATATGACGTTCTAGATGTTGGTACCGCTCCTGGTGTAAGTTCTATCGAGAAGTCGATATCCCTTCTCGGAGGTAGCCCCGATACCTCTTTTGGGAACACGTCCTTGTATTATCTTAATATGAGGTGGTCCTCTAGGTTTGGTTTGTCATTATCAACAGATTTCAGTACTTGTATGGCATATAAGGAACACCCTTTCTGCAATACTTTTCCATTTGAAGGGTTGATGTTTGTCTCACTGAGACAGGCTTCTGAATCCCTTGGAGGGTCGTTTTTCTCCCTTCTTCATTTACACATTCTAAAGTTTTATGATAACAGTCCAATTTATTTTTATAAGAAACCAACCAATCCATACCAATCAACAAGTCATAAGATCCCAGGGGAAGTATGTTAAGGGTCACTCAGGTGGGCAATCCACCCATGATGAATTGACAGGATGGTATGACCTCTGCCACCTTTATTTTGGTCCCAATGGCTAATCACACCAACCAAAGTTTAACATGTCTAATTGGTTTCAGTTTACACTTATCAATAGTCTGAGGGGCCACATAAATCAAATTAGAACCTGGGTCAATTAAAATAGAAACTAGATGGTTGTCGATCATACCTTCCAACTCCACAACTGAAGCTTGGTGGTCGGCTTGATTATTGTCCAAGGCTGCATAGATTTGTGGCATGCTCCTAGCCACATCATTGACTGTGGTAGCTTCTTGGATATTGTAGACTCTCTTATTGTTCTCTTGTCTGTGTGGGTAGTCCCTAAATTGATGATCTTCTCCACAACCCCAACCTTATAAGGATTCCTTATTTAGGTTATCGATCTTTTCAAGGACTGTCTTAAAAGGTTTATTTCCACTTTGAGAGGGGAAATTTTGCTGATATACACTTCTAGTAGAAAGCATCCTTCTATAATATTTTCCATAGTTCATAAATATTGAGGATTTAAACCCCTTCTTCTGGAATCCCGAACTACTCCTCTTCTTCCAGTGCTCGTGAGGTCTTGTCTTACTCCCAAACTATTCATAACAATACCTTGCCTTCCGGATAGTTTCTTCTAAGGTCTTTGGTTTGTTGAAATCAATCCTGTCTCGGTAGGTCTGAGGTAACCCACTAATGAACCACTGCATTTTTACTTTTTCATCTTTTATGTAGGGTACATACCTTAGTAATTCAATGAATCTATTGACAAATTTATCTATGGTGAGCTGCCCCAGCCTGAGTTCATAGAATTCCTTAGTCTTCCAATCCATGTATTTCTCTGACAGATATTGCTTCCTGAAGTATTTCTCAAATTGCTTCCATGAAAAATCCTTCTCATGGACTCATTTCAAATTCCTAAGGTCTTCCCACTAAATGGAAGCCTTTCCATTCAGGTTAAAGATGGTTATTCGAGCCTTCAAGTTTTCAGAGTAGTCATGAACTCTGAAGTAATTCTTTAAATCAAGCAACCAAACTTCAATCTCTTCTCCCTTCCTAATCTCTCCATCGAAAGAGGGTGGTTTGGATTTCTTGAATTCTTCAGGATCATGATTTTTGGAATGCTTCCGCTTCCTTCTTTTCCTTTAAGAATGTGAGCTTTCTCTGTTACTAGAAGATCCTTCGGATTTTCCAGCTTCCTTTCCAGAGGACTCTATCGATGAATGTCCCCTGCCTCCAGGTTGGGCCTTCTTCGAGGCGCTTTTACCAATGTGGTCACTTATGGAGTCATGTTTTCGGATCTTAGGTGGACTTTGACTTCTCTTCTTATGTCGTCGGTCCACATGACTGGTTGCAGGTTCATGTTGTAGTTGCCTCTATATATCAGACAAGATCTGCAGAAAGACTGGGTTAATTTCTGTTTGTTTTTCTTTCTCCTTTATCAATCTCTCGTTGTCAGCCTTGTAACTCTATAATTCGGCCCTGAGGCTCCTTACAGTTTCAGCGAGATCTGGAGGGGTCTCCACCGCCCTCCTTTCGTCGGATTCTTCGTCTCTATTGTGGGAGCCATCCCCCACTTCATGAAACATCACCATCCTTTAATCTTGAATTTTTCCCGTGATTTACTAAATGCCCAAATGTTGACAAAAACACTTATTGTTAGCTAATAGTCTATTAGTTCATGAACAATACACGGTTCAATTTCTTAAATGCACACACATAATAGAAAGTTTCATTCTTTTCTTTAATAACATTTTTAACCATACTTTTTAAGAAAGAGGTAAGGTAGAGTGCCACTCTTTTAAAATTACTCCAAATAGAGTTTTTAAGTGACTCATCCATGATCCCAAGAATCCCAAGTGTTGTAACCATGCTCTGATACCAATTTGTAACACATCAGCCACGATGGGGAGAAAGTATTTTTTTTTTCCTCCTTACATGAATAGATCCTTTCCATTTACGATTCCTAATTTGGGAAGTCTGGGACTCAGCCCGACCCTCCGGTCAAGGTTCTCTGATTCTCTAAGTCAAACAAGAGTTTGAGACCTTGATAGTCTCAACTCTTAATCAAACACAGGCCCTTCCGCCTTCTGGTGTAGGTCTTATGATACCCATGACCTTCTCCATCATGCTTCAACGAAGTCTCAGAGTTGGTGTTAACCCCTTTTCTCTTGGACCCTCCTCAGATGTGACCTTGGGTGATGACCTCATGCAAACAAACAATTGTGGGCACAACCAAAGGTGGTTTGAAACCAAACTACTTTTTGGCCAACAATTCTCCTCGAGCCTCGATGTGTCCTTTTTCCGAAACCGAGGTTTGGATTGCAACCTGCCCTCAACTTTTTAAAGTTCGCGCACCTCCAATCCCCGCAATGCTACAGGACCATCAATCTCCCAATCTTGACGGTACTGTTTGAAATGGCGGTTCAGATCTGCTCTTTTCAAATCCACAGACCAGATTTGCCCCTCCTAAATCAATGAATGTGATCTCCTTCATGATTCCAAACTTCAGAATTTTCAATTCTCAAACCCTTATTTCCTCCGTACATCAATATTTCGAAGTTGACGATCTGCAAACACCTATCCTCCTAAATCAGACCCTGCTTCTAGTTCAAGTGTTTGAACTTTCAAATAGATCAACGGTTATGTGGCCCTCTTCTCGATCAACAGTTGAGATCTCCTTCGCATCTCTGGACTTCTGAGATCTCAAATATAAAACTTCACCCTTTTTACCAATGGCTTTTATCCGAAGGCTATAATCCACTGACACGTATCCACTTGATCTGACAACCAAGGACTACTCCGGGTATTTACCCAGAGTCCATAGATTTGTGCCACCTGTCCTATGGATCTGACGATTGAGGATTGCTTCGGGTATTTATCCAGATTCCACAGATTCACGCCACATCCCTTCTTAATCTGATGGCTATGAATTAATTCGACTGTTCGGCTCTCCGGACTTCGGGAGTCTCAAATCTCAACTGAAAAATCTCACACATATTTCCCCGGAGTCCGCGATCTGTCGCCATGTGTCCCTCTGGATCTGGCGGTCCAAATTCACTTCGAGTCTTCGGGGTTCGGGAGTCTCAACTTTCAACTGAAAACCCTCGAACAGATTCCGCCGGAGTCTGCGATCCATTGCCATGTATCTCTCTAGATATGGCGGTCCAGATTCAACTCCTGGTGATGGATGATCTCAAATTACTTTGGCTATTTCACCTCATCCTGGTCCATGAACTTTCGAAGTTATGGATCTTATGCCACCTATCCTCCTTGACGATGGACGGTCCCAAACTACTTAGGGACTTCAGAACTTTGGTAAGTTCTCTTCTCCTACGTGTGAAAAGTGCTAAGGTTTGTGCACCTTGCTTAGATCAGATGGTTTTTGATCCTCGACGTTGTGATCCAATGACCAAATTCTCTCCTCCTGCTGAGCTTCTAACTTAATCTGACTTAGAATATTTTCTAAGTGCTCAAAGGATTCGACCTTTGCTCCTCCTACGGGCCCATCTCCTGGATTTCGTATGCACTCCTGAAAGCGCTATCTCTTCTTATCTTGATCTCCTTGAAGATTTCTCCATCCCACGCGCTCCTTTCATTTCAGGGATCGTGTCAAACTCATATCAAAGGTCAACAATGATTGATGGTTCACATAAATTATGGGGCCCCAACATGCGTGCTCTTTACCAGAGAGTTCGACCTCCGCAATCTGGAAAGTGCTCGCTTGATTCTAGTCTAACCGGGATCATTGATATTCCAGCCCATCGAGATCAACGACAAGGGTAAATTGAGGGCTGCAAACTAGCGCATCCGCTATTTTCACCTTTATGCTCCACAGTGATTCCCTACCCTCGATCTTCGTTCATAGATCGACGGTTCATAGCAATTGCGGGGTTCAACTTGACTATCGTGCAATTTGACATCTTTAAGCCTCGAGCTCCAAGGTTCCTAGACCCATTGTTGAGTCTCCATTTTGACACTTCTAATTCCTTATACTACCCTCTATCTGAGCCTATTTTACCTATGCCATGTGTATCTAATTGACTGTTTCCTCCATAAATACACCCAATGACCTTGTTCACGTGCATAAGAGGTAACTTATGATTAAATCATGGTTTGTTTAGTTTTATTGAGTTAATTTGATTAAATGATTGATTATGTATGATCCTAATCACTTTGAATCTTAAGAAGCATGATCCGGTACCCAGTCTATTCCGGTACCAAGGCTCCACCTATTCCGGTACCAGCCTGTGCTAATCCGGTACTAGACATAATTCAAAATTTTGGAATGTTTATAGAAGAAAATTGGGCTAATGAGTTTTGTCGAGAATGATGTTTTCATGAGTACACGTGAGTCATAATTCACCCATCTCGCACGTGTGGACCTCCAGCTCAAGGGGAATGATTATGCCAAAATTATCAAAAAAACTCAAACTGCCAAATTGCGCCTCAATTTTTGTGCATATGGTATCAGATCTAGAAATTCTAATACATGGGTTTTGTCTAGAATATGACAAATTGAGTAATAAGTGAGCCGTTTTTCAAAATTAGAATTGGTTTGGGAGATATGGGTGGGGGACTAACTCGAATCTGCCCAAATTGTTAAAAAACACAGATTTTTGGGATTTATCCTAAAATTGTAAAAATTGTTTTCTTAGTTTGGGATTCGGTTTCATCCATTCCTCCATGAATTTAATGTATAAATAAGACCTCATACCTCTGACTAGGGAGGAATTATCATGATGTAAGAATGGTTCTTAAAAGAGAATTGTTATGATGTAGAATGGATTCATGAAAATACTCTTTTTGTAAACCTACTTGTTGGAGATTAATGCAAGATTGAATTTAATGATTTTGTCTCTCTTAGAAATTAACATCTGGTGATCTAAAAGCTTCCATGTTGGCATCGACAGGGGCCACCGATCCATCTTGGTAAGCTTATTGTAATTTGTTAGTGTAGATTTTCATTTCATGTATTTGTTATTTTGATTTCATGATATTTTGTTTAATTTCACTATTCGAATTTGTTGCAAAGTGTGGTAATGCAGGAACAATTGGATCTCCATATTTCACCATACATGAGCTTTAATGGAGCATCCCACTTGTTAGTTTAGTTTCTCCATGAGATAGATATTAAGTTCATCTTTTCATTTCATGAGCCTCTAATGAACAAATTTGTCACCTAAGAAAGAACCTTTTGATTCACTGTTTGCTTGAGAAGTTTTGTTATCAATTTTCTCTTCTAAGTTTGGAGTGATATTGTTGAAGTGTGCCCAGATTTGCTTGCTAGTTGTTGTTAAGCGTAGTAGCTACAAATAACTAATTCAAAGTCCATATTTCCACTTCATGAGCTTGTAAATGGACAAGGCATTATCTGAGCAAAATCTTTTGAGTGCATGATTGCAAGTTTTTCTTTCTAATTTATGAATTGTGTGAAAAGTTTTATCTTTGAAGTGTGAAAAAAAATTATTTGTTTTTATATGATTTTCTTGATTGAACTATACTCATCAGACATAGGAACCTATCTGTTATCGGCACATATAGTGCATCAACTCTTTTGATTACAAATCACGGTTGATAATTTATGTTTGGTAATATATTATGCAAATAATTGCACCAACATTTTGGCGTCGTTGCCGAGGAGTTGTAAACGGTAATAGGTAGTATTAGAATCATATTTATTTAATGGTTTTGGATTGGCTTTATGGATGACCTACGGGCGGAGAGAATATGGTAAGACATGTGGGAAGATCCCACACATCCACTTTGGTGGGGTTGCTCCAAAGTTAGGTTGTCCTCTCTTCTTTTGATGCAAGTGTGTTTTTATTTATGCAAATTTTGTTTTCTTTATGATGAGATAACTTGTGTGAAATGATAACCTGGTGATAGTAGGGTCCCAGTAACGCAAGGAGTTCAAGTTTGGTGTGTTTTTCTTTTGCAAATAGTTTTAAAATTTAGATCTTTAATGATAAATCATGTTTGGGGTGTTGTAAGAACCCCCCTGAGTACTAATTTGTGTTGCGAAACAGGTATCATCAACCAGATAGAGTAATTCAAGGATGATCAAGAGCTTGAAGAATGTTCCTCAAAGATGTTTTTCGCATTCTAGCAACAGCTGGGATATCCTCCTCTCAGGAAGAGCATATCTTCACAGCAGTCAAGAATCTAGTTGTCTCTCCACAGGAAGATTTGGAAGTCCCGTCGGATTCCTTTGGTCAATTTGTTAAGGAGAATAAATAATCATGGATAGAATTCAATGGAGAGAAACCAAAGGAACTTGATATTGAGGAGTCCTTATCATGCCTCTCAATAGATCCTGTATGTACTCCAAAGACCAATCATCTTGAAGAGGATAATCTGCATTGCATGGCAGAGGAGGACATTCGGTGTGACCTAAACAAAGAAGAGAAACAAGAATTTAGTGATCCTATTGAAATATGGTTTCAATTAGTTATTAGGTCACAACACTCTTTTATTTATTTCTTGATCTCATCATCAAAGTAGTTGGTCCTTCATACTCCGGTATGCATTAAAATTTATCTTTTAAACCTGAGTATGGATATATTTCTAACCCTGTTACGCACATTGCTTCACTGGAAGTATTCCTATACTTGAAGGGTGTTTTATTTTGTTCAAATAGAGTAGGAAAGGTAAATAAATAAATAAATGTTGCACATAAGTACAATGCAACCTATCTTTCATACTTTTCATAAATGAGAATGTCAAAAGTTTAAGATCTTTTGTTTCTATAGTAGATTTCTTTTTTAAAAAGTTATGATGATTTTGTTTGGAATCTTATGAGAAGGGAATCTCTTCATCCTCCGAATGCACACATAATACTGGAAGGGTTTCAAAAGTGGAGAAGGCATCCTTGTCAACGGAAGATAACACTTAAGGGAGTGCTTCATGACCTATTTCTTCAAAATTCTTCTTTTTCCTTAAAGTTGTTAAAAATGATGCATTCATGCTTTATATTTACCTATCTATTTTAAGACCGCTATTTCACAAGGATGATTGATTAAGTGATATTTTAATAAACAATTGAAACTGAATGTTAATTCAAAACTATTTTATTCATAGCTAATAATTCAACTTTTGACATTTTTCCCTAAATTTTATGTTTTTAAGCATGAATAAAAATTTAATTCTATTGGTTTCTTTTTACCAGATGTTCTCAACTATCTGAGAAGCCCTTTTTATCATCTCACATTGTTTGCATGAGGCCATGCAAAACCTTAGGCATGGGGGAGTGGTTGCTGAAACCTTCATATTCTTTTGCAACTTCCGTTGGCGAGGCCAAATCAACATACTCAATGTTGGGATTTGATAGTCATTTCTAGAATTCCGGTACTGAACCACAACTCTATGCTATTCCGGTACTAATGGTTATTTTTGTGCTCATCCAGTACCAAAGGAGAAAGTCTACGTTTATCCGGTACTAAACAAAATTCATGTGCTCATCCGGTACTGTTCTCATCTGGTACTGATGGTCGCCTGTGTGCTCATCTGGTACCAAAGGAGGAGGTCTGCACTATTCCGGTACTTAACCAAAACTATGCATTATTCCGGTACTGAAGCACAACTCTGCGTCCATCCGATACTCAGGTGATCCGGTACTGGTAATGAGGTGTTGGTAACCCTTATCCTATACTCAAATTTTTTGCTGCTTGATTTAATGCTTCAAGTAATAGGACGTATATACTCAACATTTTTCGTTTTACTAAAAGAAATTAGACTAATTATGTAGTAAACATATGGTTACTCTCAATTATTGCATGCTCCCTACCATGAAATTTTGCAAGCCCTCATATACATCTCTTCGTATATTATCACTGAATTCCTTGGTGAAATGGTTGTCGTCATGAATGAGAAAAAAACATCCATCATGTCACTCTATTTATACCCCTTGCTCTGTTCTGGTAATGCTCTATTCTGTTACTGTTCTATTCCGGTACTATCTATTACGATAATGTAGAAATATGTTCTGATACCAATTACTTATTTGGTACTTATGCCAAAGTGATATGATCTTTGTCATGTGCTTAACATTGTTTTCACTTTAGGTAATTGGAGGTATGGGCTAATCTCTTCATGTTCTTTCTATCAAGGATCATTTAAGTCTTGTGTTGAATTATTTTTACTCTCATGTGCATCTTCCTCCTACATTTCTACACTCAACCCTAAATGAATCATCCTTTCTCGTCCTTTAGGAAGATATTTTTCACACTTAGCTCTATATGATAATGGGTGCACTTGTCTTATTACCTCATTATTTTGAAGAAGTGATTGCTAATTGAAATATCCATTGAAAAGTGGTGACACCATTATGTATAATACTAACCTAGTTGATTCAACAAGTTCTTATCCAAGTTTATCTTTACAAGTTTCTCTTGAGAGGTATTGATGAAAACCTCATGTGGTGGACCGCCCTTGCAAAACCGCAATGAACTTTCATGAGAACCCTAATAGGATTAACTAGAGGGACCTCTTAGTCATTATCCGAGATGTTCCATTATACATTGAATAACTGAGATTTAATTTGAATGTGGATGATGTCACCCTTGGGATAATTGCAAACAATTAATTATGTGCCTAATAAATCTAAAACACTCTCGTACCACCTACATTCCTTATACTCTAAAACTTTCTATGAACAATATACATCATTCTAAATCTTTTGAGTAATATAATAAAAAGGAAGTATCGGGAAGTACAAGTAAACCCGCCAGGGTACTGAACAGGCCTACTAGCAGCGGGGCCATGCTTGTATGGTACTAAGGTAAACCCGTCGGGGTACTGAACAGGCTTGTTGGCAGCGGGGCTATGGTGGGTAAAGGGAGTTGAAAAACATAAAGTGGCACACCTAAAACTACACAAAAACCCCTGGGTCTCATTATGAAGAAATCACTATCAAATTAAGGCTAGGAGATGACCTTTATATCTCTCGGATGATGTTCTTAAGAACCTTCAAGTATCTACTTTAGAGTTATATCTTTAAAAAAAATAGGTTTGCACGAGAAGTGGGACCCTCAGTATGTATAATTCACCTTACCTAAGCAAGAAGAGCTTCATCTCTAAAAAATTGGATCTGAAACGAGTTAATCATCTTGGGATGTATTCCTTTATGTGTTCCTATCTTCAAATGATATCTAAACTATGCTTATATCACTTTTGTTTTAAAGGTAATATATCCAGGGGGGCCTATTATTCAAAGTCATTATGAAAACTCTTGGCCACTATCCTATAATCATATTAGAGCCACATCCATCCCTTTCTCCTAACTATGATCTACAACAGATTGGATAAGACTTAACGTCAAATCACTAACATATCTAATCCATTAATCATGACTCCACTTTGTCACCATAACTACTTTGCCATGACTAAGAATGTGAAGCATAAGCTAGGAATTTTATATTGTTTAATAGGAACTTAGGAGCTGAAGAAGGATGAAACTTCAGGGAATGCTTAATCGAGTGAAGACTATCATCAATTGTGAAATTTTGAAGATCATTTTTGCATGAGGACATGCAATGACTTAAGCATGGGGGAATGTTGAGTCTCCATTTTGACACTTATAATGCCCTATATTACCCCCTATCTAAGGCTATTTTACCCATGCCATGTGTATCTAATTGACTATTTCCTCCATAAATACACCCGATGACCTTGTTCACGTGCATAAGAGGTAACTTATTATTAAACCATGATTTGTTTAGTTTTATTGAGTTAATTTGATTAAATGCTTGATTATGTATGGTCCTAATCACTTTGAATCTTAAGAAACATGATCCGGTACCTAGTCTATTCCGGTACTAAGGCTCCACCTATTCCGGTACCAGGGTGTGCTAATCCGGTACTAGACATAATTCAAAATTTTGGAATGTTTCTAGAAGAAAATCAGTCTCATAGGTTTTGTCCATAACGATTTTTTCATGAGGAAACATGAGTCAGAATTCACTCAGCTCACACATGTGGACCTCCAGCGCAGGGGGAATGATTCTGCCAAAATTATAAAAAAAATCAAACTGCCAACTTGCGTCTTGATTTTTGTGCATATGGTATCAGATCTAGAAATTCTAATACATGGGTTTTGTCCAGAATATGAAAAATTTAGTAAGAAGTGGACCGTTTTTCAAAATTGGAATTGGTTTGGGAGATATGGGTGGGGGACTAACTCAAATCTGCCCAAATTGTTAAAAAACACAGATTTATCCTAAAATTGTAAAAAATGTTTTCTTAGTTTGGGGATTCGGTTTCATCCATTCCTCCATGGATTTTATGTATAAATAAGACCTCATATCTCAGAGTAGGGAGGAATTATCATGATGTAATAATGGTTCTTAAAAGAGAATTGTTATGATGTAGAATGGATTCATGAAAAGACTCTTTTTGTAAACCTACTTGTTGGAGATTAATGCAAGATTGAATTCAGTGATTTTGTCTCTCTTAGAAGTTAACATATGGTGATATAAAATCTTCCATGTTGGAATCGACAAGGGCCACCGATCCATCTTGGTAATCTTATTGTAAATTTTTAGTGTAGATTTTCATTTCATGTATTTGTTATTTTGATTTCATGATATTTTGTTTGATTTCACTATTCGAATTTGTTGCAAAGTGTGGTAATGCAGGAACAGTTGGATCTCCATATTTCACCATACATGAGCTTTAATGGAGCATCCGACTTGTTAGTTTAGTTTCTCCAGGAGATAGATCTTAAGTTCATCTTTTCAATTCATGAGACTCTAATGAACAGATTTGTCACCTAAGAAAGAACCTTTCGATTCACTGTTTGCTTGAGAAGTTTTGTTATCAGTTTTTTCTTCTAAGTTTGGAGTGGTATTGTTGAAGTGTGCCTAGATTTTATTTCTAGTTGTTGTTAAGAGTAGCAGCTACATATAACTAATTCAAAGTCCATATTTCCACTTCATGAGCTTGTAAATGGACAAGGCATTATCTGAGCAAAATCTTTTGAGTGCATGATTGCAAGTTTTTCTTTCTAATTTATGAATTGTGTGAAAAGTGTTATCTTTGAAGTGTGAAAACAGAGTATTGGTTTTTATATGGTTTTCTTGATTGAACTATACTCATCAGATATAGGAACCTATCTGTTATCGGCACATATAGTGCATCAACTCTTTTGATTACGAATCTCGGTTGATAATTTATGTTTGGTAATATATTATGCAAATAATTGCACCAACACCCAAGTCATGTGGATCTTCATATAACTCTTGGGCTATAATCCCTGCTCTTAGCCGGGTTTTTGGTTAAAGGAATAGGTGCAAGTTCAGAGTCTCCTAGACTACTGGTCTTAAAGGAACACCTTCCCAACTCGCAGAGATTTAAGCTATGAATCAAGGAAAAATAACTTGTGAGGTTACCAAAATGGTAGCTATACCCATAGGCTTGTTCCGACTTCGGAATGGTGATGTAAATTACTGGGGGAAAGCACCTTCGAGTGATTAAACTGGGGCGTATGGAAATTCAATAAGAAATATAGGTTCTCAAGGGAACGAATGCATACTCATAACTTAATCATTTAAAACAGAGAAAGAACCCTTTATAGACATGTAAATACTGACATTCATCCATTATTTACAATTCAAAGAATAAGGAAAGAAAAAACTTATTAGAACCATAGAGTGTGATGCGACTACTGAAAGGGGTGCTCGTTTCCACTCAAACATAGGCTCAATCACTTCAATTGGATTTATCAGTATCCACCCCCAAGCTTAAGCCACGATGCTTTGAGATTCAATCTCTTACTTCCATCTCAAAAAAAGTTAGGGACGAAGGTTGCTCTCCTTCTCCCAATACAAAATTGTATAAGGACGAAGGTTACTCTCCTTCGCCTGGCTCAATATCTATTTTCTGTGATTAGAACTCACCATCCTCTTTCTGTCCTTCCTCGGATCCAATATTTTTCGCTCTCTTCTCTGCATTTTTCCCCGTCGATCTTCCTCTGCCCACCACACTTTCTTTATGTTCGACAACACAGGTATTCCAACAGAGGACGAACACCTTCAGTAACCACTCACATAACTAGATCAAAGATCAACACACCGATTTTTTCACGTGGTAAAACCCCTACGGGGAAACATCCACGACCCCAGCCAACGCGGCCACTTGGACCAGTTTATTAATGCAAAAAAAAAGATTACATAGAGATTTTACAAGAGAGTTTCTCACAATCGATCATCGACAAATGACCCTCCATGATATTTAAATAGAGATCATGGATCAATCGGGTGCTAAGCCACGGATCAATAGCCGTTAAGATTGAGGAGAGTATGAACCGTTGGATCACTCTATGTCGGGAACATATCGTGACCATCGGATTTCCTAACTACAGATGCATACTAATGCATACTAAAGAAACACACTTTTACCTAACGACATATTAGACCAAGTATATCTTAACTAACTCCTAAGTGTCTAAATATCCTAACATCCCCCCTTAAGAACAACTTGGGATAGG
>ML785398.1:230692-269516 GCA_009831015.1 Picea engelmannii
ATATTGTAATGTTCAGAAGGAGGATTGGGGGTGTTGGGGTTGTTTTTGTTGTTGTTGTTGAAGACGGCCTTGGAGAGCATGCTCCAAAAAAACTCTTTTCACACAAGAAAAAAAAATTTGCTTCTCGATGACAACACGGGTTAGATCTCGGTTAGCTTACCCGGAAGATGCACCTTTTCCTATCTGTTTCTGATTTTCTGAGATCGCACAAGGAGCGGGGCAAAGAGCATACGCAGATCTAAAAGAGTAGCAGCCCGGAAAAAAAAATACAAACTGAAATAAAATCAAAACTTCGCAAAAAATTTAAAAATGCGTATTCAGACTTTATACCTCTGGATTCTGACTGTAATGGCCGTATCTTGGGAAAACAGAAACCTGTTCGAGTGAAACGAAAAGTGTTCCTGAATGAAAAGCGTGCTCCAGACGCAATGGAACATTCCTTTCAGTCCAAATGTACAGAAATTCTAGGAAATGGAGATGAGGCAACTCGGCTTCACGATCTCGATCTACAACAGGAGCGAGTCTTCAAACAGGCTCTGATACCATGTTCGACAACACAGGTATTCCAACAGAGGATGAACACCTTCAATAACCACTCACATAACTAGATCAAAGATCAACACACCGATGTTTTCACGTGGTAAAACCCCTACGGGGAAACATCCATGGCCCCAGCCAACGCGGCCACTTGGAGCAGTTTATTAATGCAAAAAAAAAAATTACATAGAGATTTTACAAGAGAGTTTCTCACAATCGATCATCGGAAAATGACCCTCCATGCTCTTTAAATAGAGATCATGGACCAATCGGGTGTTAATCCACGGATCAATAGCCGTTAAGATCGAGGAGAGTATGAACCGTCAGATCACTCTATGTCAGGAACATATCGTGACCGTCGTATTTCCTAACTACAAATGCATACTAATGCATACTAAAGAAACACACTTTTACCTGACGACATATTAGACCAAGTAGATCTTAACTAACTCCTAAGTGTCTAAATATCCTAACACTTTATTTCCTTCCTCAACAAGGTTGCGTGTGGCTCTAATTCCCAATCTGTGGTTAGGTATGGAAGCCTTACGGATGGGTGGTCTTCCTGATCCCCTCATTAACTCTTGAGGAGGTCTTCCCACCTACCAGCTCGACTGTAATTCATTCTTGGGTCAGAGGGTTGTTCTGATCTGAGCAATTAATTCTAGCATGGTACTGGTTCGGTGGAAGTTAACGCAACCATTCTGGGTCCCCTCCACCACCTTTCATAGCATTCATGGTTTTTCTCTTAGCACATCCCCTCTTTTAGCAGTCATGCAGCACGTAACCATTTTCTATTAAAATAACCTAATTTACGTTCATCGACCTTTTGTACAAAGTTCCATCAAATCAAACATTCACACTTTTAGGTTTTCCATAGTTCCTTGGAAAATATAGTTATATTTACAAACTGGGGGAAAAAGGGTGTTACAATTCCCTCCCCTTTAAAGGAACATAATCCTCGATGTTCTATCTTTCAACATCACATGTATGTAGAGGAGTAAACAAAATTGGATATGCCTGTCTCATGGAATCCTCCATTTCCCACGTAGCCTCATCTGGGCCAAAGTGTTTCCACTGCTCCTTGACCTGTGCAATGGTTCAGTTCCTAAGTGAGGTTTCCTTCATGTTTAATATGAATTGGGGTTCTAGCAGGAATTCTCCCTTCGGCTCCACCTGGATCACAAACCAGTCAATTATATGATTAGCATCATGTACATATTTCTACAATAATGAAACATGAAAAACATTATGTGCCTTTACAGTGGGAGGAAGTGCTAGCCTATAGGCTACAGGTCCCACTCTATCTCAGACTTCAAAGGGTCCACAATATCGAGGTGCCAATTTGACACAGGCTCCCATTCTCAGGGAACTCTTCTTGGGTCTAACTCTGAGATAGACATGGTCTTCGGTCTTGAACTCTCTAGGAGTTCTCTTTCTGTCGGCGTAATGTTTCTGTCTATCCTGTGCAATCTTCAGATTTTGTCTTATCTAAACTACTTGTTGTTCCATTTCTTTCAGCATATCAGGTCCGATTTTAATTTTGTCCACTGCGTTACTCCAGTTGATTGGAATCTTGCACTTTCTACCATAGAGGGCTTCAAAAGGGCTCGTCTTCAAGGATTCCTGATAACTGTTGTTGTAGGCAAACTCTACCAATGGTAGGTAGTCTTCCCACTTCTTAGGCTAATGCATTACATGCATCCTTAACATGTCTTCTACTATTTGGTTCACTATTTATGTTTGTCCATCAGTTTGAGGGTAATAAGTCGTGCTAAACTACAATTTTATCTAAAAACCAACCATTAGGGATTTCCAAAAGCTTGAAGTGAATTTGGTATCTCGGTCAGATACAATATCCTTGGGCATTCCATGCAGTCTAAATAACTCCTTCATGAAGATGTTGGCAATATCTATGGCCTTGCAAGTTGATTTGACATGAACGAAGTGTGCAGACTTACTCAGTTTTTCCACCACAACCATGATGGCATCATTTTTCTTGGTCGAATTTGGTAATCCGGTGATGAAGTCCATGGAGATGGTTTCAGATTTCCATTCCGGGATCGGTAGGGGCTGTAACAATCCTGCTAGATGTCGGTGTTCTGCCTTAACTTGTAGGCATTCTAGGCACTTAGCTAAATAGTTAGTTATGCGTTTCTTCAATCCAGGCCAATAGAAATGTTTCCTAGTGGCCGTGATCATTTTCTGATATCTTGGGTGACCAATATATGGTCTCTTATGTAGTTCATCAATTATGAACCTCTTCAATTCGTCACAGTTTGGAACATACAATCTATTTCTATAAGTCAACAGGCCTTCTTTGAGCATCTGATATCCTTCATATTTTATCCCTGTAGGCTCTTGCCTTAGGTATGAGGTCATGGTTTTGAAGAATGCATATGTTTCTTGTGCATTCCTGACTCTTTCCCTGACATCCGTTTCACAGGTGCTTATCGCTGCCAGATGAATCGTTTTTATACTTCTGCTAAGGGCATCAACCACCCTATTTTCCTTTCATTTGATCTGTTTGATTTCAAAATCAAATTCACTAAGGAGAGATATCCACCTAACTTGCCTTGCATTGAGTTTTGGTTGATCAAACAGGTGTCTCAATCCACAATGATCTGTCAGAAGAAAAAATCTCCTACCCATGAGGTAGTGCCTCCACATTTTTAAAGCATGTACTATGGAAGCCAAATCTAGGTCATGGGTCACTTAATTGAACTCATGCTCATTTAATTTCCTGGACACATAGAAAATTACACGCCCCTCTTGCATAAGGACCCCTCTAAGTCCTTCCTTATAGGCATATGTACACACAAGGAAATCATTATTCGGGTCTGCAATCTTTAGCGTAGGTGCATGGGTTAGGAGGTATTATAGTTCTTGAAAAATTTCTTCACATTTTGATGTCAAAATGAATTTAATCCCCTTTTTCTGAAGGGTAGTGATTGGACAAACAATCTTGGAAAAACATTTTATGAACCTTCTATAGTATCCTGCTAAGCCCATGAAGGACCTAATATCAGATACATCCTTCAGGGTAGGCCATTCAATAATAGATATGATCTTGTCGGGGTCTGCTGCCACCCCTTCCTTAGATATGACATTGCCTAAGTAATGGACTTGCTTTGGAAAGAAAATGTAGTTGCTAAGCTTAGCATAGAGCTGATGCTCTCTTAGTACTTGAAGTACGAGTCTAATATGTTCTTCATGCTCCTCCCTATTCTTAGAGTATATTATGATATCATCAATGAAAACCAATGCAAATTTGTCCAAGAATTTTCTAAGTACATTATTCATCAAGCACATAAAAATGGCAGGGGCATTGGTTAACCCAAATTCCACCACCACGAATTCATAGTGACCATACATCATCCCGAAGGCTATTTTGTGGATGTCTTCATCCTTAATCCAGACTTGGTGGTATCCAAAACTTAAGACGATCTTCGAGAAGGTGGAGGCACCTCCTAATTGGTCAAACAGGTCATTGATTCTTGGTAAGGGGTACTTGTTCTTTATGGTTGTCTTATTGAGTTGTCTGTAATCTATGCACAGTCAAAGTGTGCCATATTTCTTTTTCACAACCAATATGGGCTCTCCCCATGGAGATACACTGGGTCAGATGTAGCCTTTTTCCTTCATCTCCTTTAGTTGTAGCTTGAGCTCAACTAGCTCTGGTGTGCTCATTCTATATGGAATTCTAGATGATGGTACCACTCCTGGTGTGAGATCTATCGAGAAGTCGATATCCCTTCTCAGAGGTAGACCTGGTACCTCTTATGGGAACACATCCTTGTATTCTCTTAATATGGGGTGTTCCTCTAGGTTTGGTTTTTCATTCTCAACATATTTGAGTACCTATATGGCATATAAGGAACACCTCTTTCTGCAATACTTTTCCATTTGAAGGGTTGATATTTGTCTCACTGAGACAGGCTTCTGAATCCCTTGGAGGGTCCTTTTTCTCGCTTCTTCATTTACACATTCTATTTTTTTATGATAACAGTCCAATTTAGTTTTATAAGAAACCAACCAATCCATACCAATCAACAAGTCATAAGATCCCAGGGGAAGTATGTTAAGGGTTGCTCGGGTGGGCAATCCACCCATGATGAATTGACAGGATGGTATGAGCTCTGCCACCTTTCTTTTGGTCCCAGTGGCTAATCGCACCAACCATGGTTTAACATGTATAATTAGTTGCAGTTTACACTTATCAACAGTCTGGGGGGCCACATAACTCAAATTAGAACCAGGGCCAATTAAAATAGAAACTAGATGTTTGGAAATATACCTTCCATCTCCATAACTGAAGCTTGGTGGTCAGCTTGATTATTGTCCAAGGATGCATAGATTCATGGCATGATCCTAGCCACATCATTGATGGTGGTAGCTTCTGTTAGGTTCCTAACCCGCACATAGGTAGAACAATATATCTGGGTGTAATAAAGGTCAATATTAATAAGGCCTTTCAATAAAATAGAATAAGGCATATGTAAGAAAACCTAATAGAATCTTCCACTTCTAGAAGGATCTTCCTCTAGATTCTTATTTTAATAGACATATTTAGTATAAATAGGAGTCGAGGGTATGAAAACCCTAGCTTGGATAATATTGTAATAGAGCGTTTCTCAACTAGAGGTTGCCCCCTCAAAGAGGCCATTGAACATTGCTTTTAGAATCAAAGTGTTATTTATGTTGTTGTTCTTATATCATTTCAGTGCTATTGTGGAGATTGTTCTGGTTATATTGTTGTTATTCTGCCATTTCTAGCATTTTATTTCTGTTCTGCATACTTTTTATATCTGGTATATTACAAGTGGTATCAGAGCACTTTCCTTGGTAGAAAGTGTGGGTTAATTTTTTTTCCAGGGTAGAGACATATTCTGACGTCTTTAATCCACAGAGATATGTCGTTACGTGCATAAACCTGCGGTTGAGGGATTCATACACGCAGAAAATACAAGTGGTACTTAAGCGCACATATGTTGGCCACCCTTGTAACCCCTATTGGTACCCCTTCGAGTGGTAGCGCATCAGACAACACCTGTGTACAGATTGTCCTATATTACCTAAATCCCTCTTTAGATAAACCAATCGGCCGCCTGACTGCTATAGTGTCACTGAGAAAAATACTCGGGAAGATACTCTCTTGTACCTGGGTAGTCGGGTAGTATGGCTAAGGGTACGGTATATCCTCCTTATTTAGTGCCCTGAGATATTGGGCCGAGTACTATTGTTGGACCCCACACGTATATCATAGAGCTATAGAACAAGGAAAACCCTTTTCTGTAGAACCCTTGAATACCTAACCCTTGGGGACAGAAACATAAACAAATTAAAACAAACAAGATCTATTGTCGTGCAACTATGTTCGGGTTGCCAAATCACTACACATTTCTTCCTGGATAAGCATTTGGGCATTTCATCAATGCAATATTATTTAGACCAAAGTATAACTCCGTAGGTGTGAAAAAAAAGTCTCAAAATGTTTTCACCATTATTTGAGACCAATTCCAATGGATTCATCTCTTCGTCCTTATCAAATTCATCCATATCATTTTTCGGCAAAATTTTTGACCCTGCCTGCCCCTTTTCAGTTCCCCCATCCTCATGGCCCATAGCCAAGACTTGGAAGCTCACTTAAAAAACTTGCAATCTGATCTCATTGAGACCTAACAAGAAGTGAAACAAATCAGTGCCAATGTTTCCGCCATCAATACAACCATGCAGTCCTTAATGGAGGAAATCAAACAAGACCTCACCACCCAACTTGAATCTGTCTTTTCGGCACTGTGCACCAAACTGAATATCCCTATAGATAACCCTTCCTCTTCTTCACCTCCACATACTGAAGGTGACCATTCCTCTCATTCCCATAACTTTCACAACCATCACTTTCAACGTGACCTACGCCTCTCGCAGGTGGATGTCACCAAATTTGATGGCTCGGACCCCATTGGTTGGGTAACCCAAATGGAACATTATTTCTCTTTATAAGACATTACATATGACTTGTCCAAACTCCGGTATGGTGTTCTCCATCTAGATCAAGAACGTTGGCAATGGTGCCAATGGAGAAAAACTTCTCGTCAAGGGTATATTGCTTGGACACACTTTGTGGCAGAGCTTTATGAACACTTTGACATTGACGCCAACCATTTGGGCCGTTTGACAAAGTTGAAACAATTAGGAACAGTGGAAAACTTTATAGCTACCTTTGAGCACCAAGATTTTAGAATAGAGGGCATGTCTGATGCCTTTTTCTGATAGTGTTTTATCATAATCCTCAAGGATGAGATTCAGGCCGATGTCCTCATGGATCGGCCTCAGAGTTGGGTGGAGGCTACTAAAAGAGATAAAGAATCACAACAGGTTGTATCTTCTCAAAACCGAAAACCCTCCTTTATCCCTCACCCTAAACCAGTAAATCCCACTACTCCCTCTGCTCCACTAAAGATCCAAAAAATGACCAGGGCTGAAAGGCCTTTGTTATAACTGTGATGATAAATATTTCTTGGGCCACAAGTGTAAAGAAAAAAAGATTTTTATGGCCATCTCTGAGGATATTTCGGAAGAGGATATAGAAACTCCCCTTGTGTCTGAGTCACCTGAATCCAGTGACATAACCCCTCCCTCAGACCCTCCCGAAGTAGACCTGGTCATTTCCCTCAATTCTCTCACTGACTTCTCCACTCCCCAAACCCTCAAGCTAATCGGTTACATCAAGCATTAGAAGGTCACCATTCTAGTTGATAATGGCAACACCCATAATTTTATTCATCACCGCATTGCCCAAGAAACGTATTGCTACATCCATGCCGTCAATAATTTCCAAATCATGATTGTCAATGGTGGTTCCATGAAATGTGGAGGGCGTTGTGAAAATGTGCGTCTCCAAATTGGTGACTACCATCTGAAATCCCATATGTTTTCTATCGACATGGGAGGTTGTGACATTGTGTTGGGTGTAGACGGGCTAAGGACTTTGGGTCCCATTCTCATGGATTTTAAAAACTTAACCATGCAATTCGACCAGAAGGGCCACCAATATAAGTTCCAAGGCATCACCGTCAGTTCACCTGAGATCATTAGTTCCCATCGCATGGAAAATTCACTCAAAAAAGGTCATTCTGGTGTTATCGCCCAACTCCATGCCATACAAGCAATAGAGACACCCTCGATCCCGCAAGACCTCCAAGACATCCTTTCTAAACATCAATTGGTCTTTTCCACTCCCCAAGGACTCCCTCCTTCTTGTGGTGTTCATGATCATTCCATTCCCCTTGTACCCAGAAGCCTTCCTCCCAATATCCGTCTGTATCGTCACCCCTTTTCCCAAAAAAATGAAATTGAGAAAATGGTCCATGAACTCCTTAATGTAGGCATTATCCACCCTAGTACGAGCCCCTACTCTTCTCCTGTGGTCATGGTCCTAAAGAAACAAGTTTCTTGGCGAATGTGTCTTGAATTTCGTGCCCTCAACAAACTTACCATCAAAGACAAATTCCCCATTCCTGTCATTAATGACCTCCTGGATGAATTGAGTGGCGCCCAATTCTTCACTAAAATTGATCTTCGTTCGGGCTACCACCAGATACGTATGAAAGAGGTAGACATTCCCAAGACTGCCTTTAGAACTCATGAGGGCCACTATGAGTTTTTGGTCATTCCCTTTGGCTTGTGTAATGCCCCCTCCACCTTCCAAAGCCTCATGAATCATATCTTTCGTCCTTTTCTCTACCATTTTGTCTTAGTTTTCTTTGATGATATCCTCATCTATAGAAAAACCTGGACATACCATCTTGCTCATGCAAATCGAGTTCTCCATCTACTCTCTCAGCACCAAATTTTCTTGAAACAGTCTAAATGTGCTTTTGGCACCTCAGAAGTAGAATACTTGGGTCATTTGGTTGGCAAGGATGGCGTCAGAGTGGATCCTAAAAAGATTGAAGCTATGCAAGACTGGCCTCACCCAAAGAATCTTAAGAGCTTGCATGGATTTCTGGGCTTAATAGGGTATTATCGCAAGTTTGTTAAGAATTATGGGAAGATTGCAGCACCTCTCACTGCTCTACTAAAAAATAACTCTTTCACTTGGACTCCAACCGTTGCTCAATCTTTTCAAACCTTGAAGATGGCCATGTGCACCACTCCAGTCCTCACCTTTCCCGATTTCACAAAGACCTTTGTGTTGGAATGTGATGTCTCAGGGAAAGGAATTGGTGTTGTCCTTATGCAAGAGGGTCAAACTTTGGCCTTTACCAGTGAGCAACTATTTGAAAGAAATCTGGGCAAATCCATATATGAAAAGGAAATGTTGGCTATTCTGCATGCCATTGATCTGTGGAGCCCTTATCTATTAGGGCAACGTTTCCAAATTAAGACAGACCATCAAAGCCTCAAGTATTTTATGGAACAATGCATTTCCTCCCCAGAACAACAAAAATGGGTGACTAAGCTCTTTGGATTTGATTTAAAAGAAAGGAAAAGACAATGTGGTTGTAGATGCACTTTCTCAAAAATATGAAGATGAAGGATCCCTTTTTTCTCTTTCATTCATTGTAGCAGATTGGCTCCAAGTCATTCGCCAGGAATGGCTACAAGATCCCAAAAGTTCACATCTGATTTAATAATTGCAGTCCAATGCTCAAGCTTTCCCAGGGTACTCTTGGCTCCATGATGAACATCGATACAAAGTCCGTTTGTATTTAAGTAAACAATCAAATCTTAAATCCACGGTACTTTCTGAGCTTCATGATACACCCATAGTAGGGCACTTCGGGTTCACCAAAACCTATGACAGGGTCAAACATTCCTTTTTCTGGGATGGTATGAAACATGACATTCGTAATTTTGTTGCTGAATGTGATGTGTGTCAATGAAACAAGGGGGAAACAGTCAAATCTCCGGGCACACTACAACCTCTCCCGATTCCACCTGCTATTTGGAAGGATATCTCTATGGATTTTATTACCGGCTTACCCAAATCAAGAAATAAATTAGTCATCATGGTGGTTGTTGATCGCCTTTCCAAGTATGCTCATTTCTTTTCCCTTCAACACTCGTTTACAACATCCCCGGTGGCTCAAATTTTCATGGATCAATTCTTCAAGCTTCATGGCATGCCGCACTCTATTGTTTCTGATCGCGACCCAACTTTCACAAGAAATTTTTGGCAAGAACTGTTCAACATACAAGTCACCGAATTGGACCTCAGCACATCTTATCATCCCTAGACTGATGGCCAAACAGAATTTGTCAAAAAGTGTTTGGAAACATATTTGAGGTATTTTTCCTCGGAAAAGAAAAATCATTGGGCTCAATGGTTACCCTAGATGAATGGTGGTACAACACTTCATACCATACAGCTACACACATGACTCCTTTTGAAGCGGTATATGGACAGAAGCCACCTTCAGTTCTCTCATACTTACCGGGTGCCTCGAAGTTCCAGGCGGTTGACCAAACACTTACAGCTCGAGAGGCTATTCTTCGTACCCTTAAAGAGAATTTGTTCATGGCACAGAATCACATGAAGCAACAAGTAGATCAAGGTCGCTCTGAATGTCAATTTGCATAAGGGGATCAGGTGTTTCTTCGACTACAACCTTACAAGCAAACTTCCCTCATGGCCGAGCATTGTCAGAAGCTAGCGCCCAAATTTTATGGTCCTTATACCATTCTCAAGCATGTGGGACAAGTAACCTATCAGTTAGCTTTTCCCAGCCATTCGAAGCTACATCTTGTTTTTCATGTTTCATGCTTAAAGAAGGTGATTGGAGCTAAGTGCCAAATTCAAACCAACCTTCCTGAGTTAGTTGAAGAAGGATCCATTTGGCTACATCCAGAAGCATTTTTGGACCAGTGTGAGTGTCGCCTACATCAAAGAACCATCAAGGAATTGCTAGTCCAGTGGAAATATACAACTCCAGAAGAAGCCACTTGGGAACTAGCTACCATTCTGCAACAATTTCCTCATCTCAAGCCTTGAGGACAAGGTTGTTTTTAAGGGGGGAAACATGTTAGGGTCCTAACCCGCAGATAGGTAGAACGATATATTCGAATGTAATAAAAGTCAATATTAATAAGGCCTTTCAATAAAATAGAATAAGGTCAATGTAAGAAGATCTAATAGAAGCTTCCGCTTCTAGAAGGATCTTCCTCTAGATGCTTCTTTTAATAGACATATTTAGTATAAATAGGAGTTGAGGGTATGAGAATCGTAGCTTGGATAATATTGTAATAGAGCGCTGCTCAACTAGAGGTTGCCCCCTCGAAGAGGCTTGTGAACATTTCTTTCAGAATCAAAGTTTTATTTCTGTTGTTTTTCTTATATCATTTTAGTGCTATTTTGGTGATTGTTCTGGTTATATTGTTTTTATTCTGCCATTTCTAGCATTTTATTTATGTTCTGCATAATTTTTATATCTGGTTTATTACATCTTCTTGGATATTGTAGAATCTCTTATTGTTATGTTGTCTGTGTGGGCATTCCCTCAATCAATGATCTTCTCAACAACCCCAACATTTTAAGGGTTCCTTCTTTAGGTTATCGGTCTTTTCAGGGACTATCTTAAAAGGTTTATTTCCACTTTGAGAGGGGAAATTTTTCTGATATACACTTCTAGTAGGAAGGGTCCTTCTAGAATATTTTCCAAGTTCTTAAATCTTTATGATTTAAACCCCTTCTTCTGGAATCCTGAACTACTCCTCTTCTTCCAGTCCTTGTGAGGTCTTGTCTTACTCCCAAATTGTTCATAACAATACCTATCCTTCCAGATAGTTTCTTCTAAGGTATTTGGTTCGTCGAACTCAATCTTGTCCCGGTAGGTCTGAGGTAACCCACTAATGAACCATTGCATTTTTACTTTTTCATATTTTATGTAGGGTACATACCTCAGTAGTTCAAGGAATTTATTGACAATTTCATCTATGGTGAGCTTCCCCATCCTGATTTCATAGACTTCCTTAGTCTTCCCATCCATATATTTCTCTGACCAATACTGCTTCCTGAAGTATTTCTCAAACTGTTTCCATGACAAGTCCTTCTCATGGACTCCTTTCACATTCCTAAGGTCTTCCCACCAAATGGAAGCCTTTCCATTCATGTTAAAGTTGGCTATTTGAGCCTTCAAGTTTTCAGAGTAGTCATGGAATCTGAAGTACTTCTTTAAACCAAGCAACAATACTGCAGCCTCTTCTACCTTCGTAATCTCTCCATCGAAAGAGGGTGGTTTAGATTTCTTGAATTCTTCAGGATCATGATTTTTGGAATGCTTCCACTTATTTCCTTTCCTTCGATCAAGTTTCTCTGATTCTCTAAGTTAAACAAGACTTTGATACCTTGATAGTCTCAACTCTTAATCAAACACAGGCCCTTCCAGCTTCTGGTGCATGTCTTATGATACCTGCAACCTTCTCCTTCATGCTTCAGTGAAGTCTCTGAGTTGGCATTAACCCCTTTTCTCTTGGGCCCTCCTTGGATGTGACCTTGGGTGATGACCTCACGCAAACACACAATTGCGGTCGTGGCCAAAGGTGGTTTGAAACCAAACTAATTTTCAGCCCACAATTATCCTCGAGCCTCCACGTGTCCTTTCTAAAAAACCAAGGTTTGGATTGTGGCTCGCCCTCAACTTTTTAAAGTTCATGCAACTCCGGTCCCCACAATGCTATGGAACCGTCGATCTCCAGATCTTGACGGTAGTGTCTGAAGTGACGGTTCCGATCTTCCCTTTTCAAATCCAAAGACCATATTTTCCCCTCCTAAATCAACAGATGTGATCTCCTTCATGTTTCCAGACTTTGGACTTTTCAAATCTCAAACCCTTCTTTCTTCCGTACATCAATCTTTTGAATTTGACGATCTGCGAACACCTCTCCTCCTAAATCAATGACCCTACTTATACTTTAGGTGTTTGACCTTTCAACTAGATCAATGGTCTTGTTTCCCTCTTCTCGATCAACGGTCAAGATATCCTTCGGGTTTCCGGACTTCTGAGATCTCAAATCTCAAAATTCACCCTTTTTCCCAATGGCTTTTATCCGAAGGATATAATCCACTGACACGTGTCCACTTGATCTGATGACCAAGGATTAATCCGGGTCTTTACCCGGAGTCCACATATTTGTGCCACTTGTCCTCTGGATCTGACGATCGAGGATTTTTTTGGGTCTTTACCCAGATTCCACAAATTCATGCCACGTCCCTTCTTAATCCGACGATTATGAATTACTTCGGCTCTCCAGCTCTTTGGACTTCGGGAGTCTCAAATCTCAACTGAAAAACTCTCACACAGATTTCCCCGGAGTCCACGATATATTGCCATTTGTCCTTCTGGATATGGCGGTCCAGATTCACTTCGGGTCTTCGGGGTTCGAGAATCTAAATTTTCAACTAAAAACCCTCGAACAGATTCCTCTGGAGTCCCCGATTCGTCACCACGTATCCCTCTTGATCTGGTGGTCCAGATTCACCTCCTAGTGATTGATGACCTCAAATCACTTCGACTATTTCACCTCCTCCTATTCCATGAACTTTCGGAGTTATGGATCTTACGCCACCTATCCTCCTTGACGATGGACGGTCCCAAACTACTTCGAGACTTCGAAACTTTGGTAAGTTCTCTTCTCCTACATGTGAAAAGTGCTAAGGTTCATGCACCTTTATTAGATAAGACTGTTGTCGATCCTCGACGTTGTGATCCAATGACCACTGTAGTTCCTCCTCTTAAGCTTCTAACTTACTTCGACTTAGACGATTTTCTAAGTGCTCTAAGGATTCGACCTTTCCTCCTCCTATAGGCCCGTCTCCTGGATTTTTTATGCACTCCTGAAAGTGCTATTTCTTATGAGCTTGATCTCCTTGAAGATTTTGTCATCCCACGCGCTCCTTGCATTTCAGGGATCACGTCAAACTTAGATCGAAGGTCAATGATGATCGAAGGTTCACATAAATTACGGGGCCCGAACATGCATGCTCTTTACTAGAGAGTTTGACCTCCACAATTTGGAAAGTGCTCACTCAATTCTAGTCTAATCAGGATCGTTCATCTTCCAGCTCGTCGAGATCAATGGAAAGGGTGAATTGCAGGCTGCAAACTAACGCGTCTGCTATTTTCACCTTCGCGCTCCATAGTGATTCCCCACCCTCGATCTGCATTCATAGATCGAAGGTTCATAGAAATTGCGGGGTTCAACTTGACTAATGTGCAATTTGACATCTCAGAGCCTCGAGCTCCAAGGTTCCTAGACCTAGGTCACGTGGATATTCATATAACTCTTGGGCTATAATCCCCGCTCTTAGCTGGGTTTTTGGTCAACAGAATAGGTGCAAGTTAAGAGTCTCCTACACTACTGGTCTGAAGGGAACACCTTCCCAACTTGCAGAGCCTTAAGCTCTGAATCAAGGCAAAGTAACTTGTGAGGTTAACAAAACGGTAGCTATGCCCAAAGGCTTGCTCCGACTCCGGAATGGTGATGTAAATTTCTGGGTGAAAGCGCCTTCGAGTGTTTAAACTGGGGCATATGGAAATTCAAGAAGAAATATAGGTTCTCAAGGGAACGGACACATACTCATAACTTAATCATTTAATACAAATAAAGAACCCTTTATAGACATGTAAATACTCGGATGCATCTATTATTTATAATTCAAGGTGTAAGGCAAGAAAACACTTATCAGAACCATAGAGTGTGATGCGACTACTGAAAGGGGTGCTTGTTTCCACCCAAACATAGGCTCAACGACTCCCAATGGATTTATCAGTGGCCACCCCCGAGCTTAAGCCACGATGCTTTGAGATTCAATCTCTTACTTCTAGCTCAATGGAAGTTAGGGACGAAGGCTACTCTCCTTTTCCCAATACATAAATATATAAGGATGAAGGTTACTCTCCTTCTCCTGGCTCAATCTCTATTTTCTTTGATCAGAACTCATTGTTCCTCTTTCAGTCCTTCCTCGAACCCTGAGAGTTTCCTCTCTCTTCTCTGCATTTTTCCCCGTCAATCTTTGTCTGCCCACCACACTTCCTTTCTTTCCTTCCTCAACAAGGTTGCGTGTGGCTCAAATTCCCAGTACGTGGTCAGGTCTAGAAGCCTTATGGATGGGTGGTCTTCCCCATCCCCTCATTAACTCTTAAGGAGGTCTTCCCACCTACCAACCGACTGTAATTCATTCTTGGGTTAGAGGGTTGTTCTGATATGAGCAATTAATGCAAGCATGGTACTCTTTCGGTGGAGGTTAATGCAACCATTCCGGCTCCCCTCCACCACCTTTCATAGCATTCATGGTTTTTCTCTTAGCATATCGTCTCTTTCAACAGTCATGCAACACGTAACCATTTCCTATTAAAATAACAGAATTTACATTCATCAACCTTTTGTACGAAGGTCCATCAAATAAAACATTCACACTTTTAGGTTTTCCATAGTTCCTTGGCCAATAAAGTTATATTTACAGACTGGGGGAAATAGGGTGTTACAACAGATTGACCGGAAAAGGCCAAAAATGGGTGACACGTGGCAGCCTCTGGTACTACCATGTCATCATGCTAATGCCATCATGACACATGTTTCCCTCTACATGTACCACATACCCTATACGAATGATGACATCATCCATACTGATGTTGACATCAACAGTACAGATGCTGACTCGTCCCTGCTAACTGGGTTGTATTGACCAAAACTTTGACCCCGTATATCTTTTCATTTGTAACTCCGTTTAACGATATGTTTACGCCATTGGAAAGATTGTGACACAATCTTCGCGATGATGCTGATTTCAATGAGTTTTGACGACTTTGAATTTCTTCCCTTTCTCTATCTGCTGAGGCCATTTTGAGCTTTCTGAGGTGCTTCTATGAATTCTGAGTTATCCTTAGACTTCTCTGGATCCTTTTTGGATCACGCCTTCCCACTGAGAGATTTTTGGACCACCAAAATATTTCATCAATTAACAGATAAGTGAGGGAAGAGTTCCCTCACCTTGTCTTTCTCAATCCATTTTGCCTTGCTTGGATGTATGCCCTTTAAGCCCACTCAAAGATAATCAATATCACCCTTGCGTGAAGTCCTTGTCCTTCTATCCAGGATGATATACTCCTTCAACTCATCCAAGTACTCATGATAAAACTCATCAATTGAAGGTATTGAAACTTCCTCACCCTGATCTATGATCATGGGAAGCTAAAAAAGTTCCAAGTTTTCCACATTTACAGCTGAGTAGATCTGCATATAAGGAGGAAGATCTAGACGAAAAGCATTGGTGCCACTTTTCTCCAAAATAGTGAAGGGTCCATATCGGATTGGCTTGAGCTTCTTGCCTTCACCCTTCAATCGCTCCTTGCTGATGTGAAGCCATACCTGGTCTCCAACCTAGAATTGATGATCAACCCTGTGTTTTCCATGTTGAGCTTTATACTGTTCTTGAATTTTCTCCAACTATTCTTTGACTACTTGGTGCACTTGTTGGATCCTTTGAATGAACTTGCGGGCCCTGTCTTCATTTCTTTCTTCATTTGAATCGACATATTTCCCATACATCAAGTCCAAAGGGACCTTAGGAAAATACTGAAAACATGTCTCGAATGGAGAACACTAAGTGGAGGAGTGTAAGGCTCGATTGTAAACATGATGTACATAGGGTATTTTTTCATCCCACAACTTGGGATGCTTGCTGCAGTAGCCTTGAAGAAAAAGTACCATTGTTCAGTTAACAAACTTCATCCGTCCATCGGTCTGTGTATGGAAAGCAATGCTCTTCTTCAACTTGGTGTCCATCATTCTCCACAAGTTTGTCCAAAAATATCCAAGGAATCGAGTATCTCGATCCGAGATGATGGATGTGGGTAATCCAAAGTGAACCCAAACATACGGAAAGAAGAGATTAGCAGTCTTCTCAGCAATGATCTACTTTTTACATGGCATCAAGATATACATATTGCTAAACCTATCCACTACTACATACAAATAGTCATGACCCCTTTTCAACATTGGTAAACCCCCTACAAAATCCATGGAGATACTCTCACATGGATGGTATGGAACAGGAAGTGTTGAGTACAGCCCCAATTTTATATTAGTGGGTTTACAATTAGAACACATCACACACCCCTTTACATATTTAGTTACAATTTATTTCATCTGAGGCTAGTAAAAAAACCTTTGTAGATGAGCCATAGCTTTTCCTACCCAAAAATTCCCAGACACAAGATAATTGTGAGCTTCTGTATTACATGGACTCGTTCACTTGTAGGAATACATAGTTTTCCAATATGGTAGAGTAGTTTTCCCTACAGACAATAGTTCTCTACCTATGCACCATGGGTTATCTTTTCAAACACCTCCTTAAAATGTTCATCAACAACATATTTTTCCACATAGATATCATGAGATAAAGAAGCATTCTTCAAAATAATAGATGCAACAATAGGAGGTTGAGAAAGCATATCAACTACCTTGTTACTTGTACACTTTTTGTATTTGATTACCAAATGAAACTGTTGAAGAAAACCCATCCACCTGTAATGTTGAGATTGTTGCAGCTTGGTTTGTGCTTGGAGATATTGTAAAGGCTGATGATCTGTATGTATGATTGTTTCCTTCCCTAAAAAGTAGTGCTTCCATTTCTTTACACTTTAAACTAATGCATACAACTCTTTATCATATGTAGGATAGTTAACAACAACTTGGTTAAAATTTTTAGAGTGGTAACAGACATGCTTACGATATTGCATCAATACTGCACCCATGTCGTATCCGCTGGCATATGTCTCAATCTCGAAAGGATGTTGAAGATTCAATAGTGCTAATACTGGTGTGGTACTAATCTTTTCCTTCAAAGTGTCAAAGGCTTTTTGTTTCTTTCCTCCCCACTGAAAAGTGTTCTTCACACTGGTTAAGGCATGCAAAGGAGTTGCAATAAATGAGAAGTTTGCGATGAGTCTCCTCCAATACTGAACTCCAGCCAAGAAGCTTCATACTTCGGTTACATTTTTGGGCTCAGGCCAATTTAAAATTACATCAATTTTGGAAGGAACAATTTTCAATTGTCCTCTTCCTACAATATGACCCAAGTACACTAGTGCAGTCTTGCCAAACTCACATTTGGACAATTTTACATACAACTTTTCCCTTCGCATTTTATCAAATACTTGCTTTACATGTTGTACATGTTCATCCCAGGTCCCACTAAATATAAGAATGTCATCTAAATATACAATTACAAAATCATCTAGAAATGGCATGAATACATCATTCATCACACACGTGAAGCTTGTCGGAGCATTACAAAGCCCAAACGACATAAATAACCACTCAAACAATCCATGTTTGGTTTTAAAGGTAGTTTTCCATGCATCTTGTTCTTCAATCCTGATCTAATGGTATCCACTGTGCAAATTCAACTTAGTGAAATAAACAACATTCTTTAATTTATCAAGTAAATCATCTATACGAAGAAGAGGGTATCAATTTTTCACCGTGATTTTGGTTAAGGCACGATAATTGACACACATTCACCATGTGCCATCCTTCTTTGGCACCATCACGATCGAAGAACCACAAGGAGATGAAATGGGTATGATGACCCCTTGATCCAATAAGTCTTGTACCTGCTTTTTGATCTATGTCATCTCTACAACTAACATCTTGTACATTCCCACATTAGGAAGAGGAGAATCTTGTTGAAGATGTATTTCATGTTGGATTTCCCTCTTAGGAGGTAATCCGTCTAGTTCTTGAAAAATGTCATCATACTTAGAAACAATATCAATTAACTCTTTTTTATGAGAAAGATCACATCCTTGGAAGGCGTCAGATGTTTTAACATCCTTTTTCCTTACAACCATGAGTACATATCTCTTATTAGTGTTTATGAGTCTCTTCATTTGTCCTGCACTAACAAGTGTTGTTTTTACCTTCATGCTATGGGATCTAAAAATATATTCCACTCCCCCTTTAATATGGTGATATTTATTCTCATGACGAAAGAAGACTTCTTTTCTATCATAAAGATAAGGACTCCCTAGCACTATTCCACATATATCAAGTGATACAACATCCAAATCCACTTCATCAATCAACTTTGAAGTAATAAAAAATATGACCCTACACTGCTTGGTGACATTAAGTTTTTCTTTATCACATACCCAACCAAGAGGATAAGGCTTTGGATGTGGTTTAGTTTCAAGACCCATATTTTTGACAAGTGCTTCAGATATCAAGTTTACTTGGGAACCTAGATCAAATAATGTATCTATCTTAGTGTGCTTAGATACAAATCTTATATGAAATAATTCATTCCTCTTTATTTCATCATCATGAGATTCATTATTGGAATTTGAACTAGCATGAAGGGAATATTTACCTTGTACTCCAACCGTTATGATCATTTCCTTGTCTCCTAAATTAGAACCAAGATCTTGTTGCACTATAACAACGGTCTTTGTCTTCCCCTTTCCACTGAACTGTTTTGGTGTTTTCTCTGGATGTAATTTCCAACAATGTTCATCATCATGACCATTATTCTTGCAATGAGTGCAAGATGGATTTCCTTCTTCCCTCTTTACAGTGGCGGTCTTTTTGTCCTTCCTTTGAAACTTTCGTTTAAATTGCTTATGTGGGAATTTGGAAGGTTTATTTGTGGGATATTCTTGAACATGCTTTCCCCTATTCTCAAGGTGAGTGGCTTCCACACAAACTTCGTCAAGACTGGTGGGGTTAAACAATAGTAATGTATGATGAATATAACTGTGAAGTGTGCCAATATACTTCATTAAAGTTTCATAAGAATCTAAAGGAATTTTTAATGCAAGAGATTTCTTCCTAAATTCTTTCGTGAAACTTTGTACAGTTTGAACTTTAATTTATCCTAAAGTTTTCCATTCCATCATTTCTTTATTTAAATAACCCAATGGATAAAATTGCTTCCGTATTGCTGATTTAAATTCTGACCATGAGAAAAGAATATTACCACACTTACTTATGTATCGAAGTTTGCTCTCCCACCATACGAGAGCAATTCCTTCCAATCGAAGAGAGGCCAATTGCACTTTAATTTCATCTTCATCAATCTATTGAACAGGGCAATATACTTCAACCTGTAGGATCCAATTATCTAGCTTTTCAGGATTAGCATCTGCATTAAACATAGGTAAAGAAAATTTTACATCAATCTTTAATAATGGTTTCTTAAAAGAAGCTTTATGTATAGAATGATGAGAATGATGAGAATGATCAGAGGAAGACGAGATATAACTCGATGGTGAAGATGGAGGCTTAGGACGGTCTCCTCCATCTCCTTGATTCACTGAAGCATTTTCATCCGTTGATGCTTCGTTTTTCTTCCATTTCTTTGGCATTCTCTTCTCGTAATATCCATACTTTTTCTTGACCATATCTGACATGCGATAGAATAACATATGGATTTTTTTCTCCTATTCATCACACTTGTCCTCTTCATACTTTTTCTTTCTTCGGGATGCATGGCCAGCTTCAAGGGTGAAAGTCTCAAGTGTTCCTTCACCTTGTTTATGCTTGGCCCTAGTAATCTTTCACACTCAATAATTCAAGTCAAAGGTGAGTGCTCTGATACCAACATGATCCAGGATATTTTCATTGATGTGACTTATTAAAGAATTGTATTAAATGAGCATAAATTGAAGTGCACCATAAAGAAGGAAAAGCTCAATAATAAAGAGACATAAGCATCAAATATGAACAAAAAAAACTTGATAATGGAGTTCGTCCCTGATGGACTATGTCTCCGGGTCCCACTCTCAAATGGGTAGGCCTTTTTATTAACTCAACGAAAGAATTTAGAAAAATACATAAGTATACCTAATTCTGGAATTAAGCTACAAAATTTTAGCTCAGATCAGAAAACAGACAACACCATTGAGTTCATGGCATCAAATTACCCAAAAATGATTGTCTCCATGCCTCAATATGACTCTTTCACTCCCAGGACCATGAGAAATCTTGTCTCAGTTTCTGTGCCTACAACCTGGAATTAATTCTTTGTCCTTGCCTCAAAAATTGTTCCCGACTGTATCGTCGAGTGCCCTCTTCTGCATTGGCGAAATTCCATATTTTAAATAAAATTGTGGGCGAAGTTTACCAATGAAGGTCATTGGCCTAACGGTTGGTAGCTGGATTATTAAAGTTTATCGTTGGGGAGGTCTCGGGGTCAATCCCGCAGGCCTCCCCTTTTGGTGTCCTGTTACAACCATATGTTATATTAAATCCCCTATGGATTTAGTGGAGTACTCTTAGTATGGCGGAATAGAAGAACTGTCATTGTATTTGGTGGAGAGTTTATCCGTTGTTATATTTAGTGGAAAATGGGTTGGTCATTGGCCAACCCTTTTTTTTTTGAACTTTTGGTTTCTAGACCTCATTGGGCATTTGCCCGCTACCACGTGGCAGCCCATGACTGGGCCACATGGCAGCCATTTATTGGCCCACGTCACCACATTGCATGATCATGCCATGTCACCCTTGCCACATCAACTTTCCACGTCACCTACCAGGTGGATGTATGGTTTGCCACGTGGCGCTTTACTATTGGTCCGCGAATTGACTGGAAAAGGCCAAAAATGAGTGACATGTGGAAGCCTCTGGTGCTTCCACATCATCATCCTGACATCGTCATGACATGTGTCTCCCTTTGCATGTTCAATGTACTCTGTACAGATGCTGACATCATCCATACTAATGCTAACGTTAGCAGTACGGATGCTGGCTCATCCCTCTTGACTGGGCTAAGTTGACCAAAACTTTTACCGCGAATATCTTTTGATCCGTAACTCTGTTTGATGAGTTGTTTATGCCGTTGGAAATCTTGTGACACGCTCTTCGCAAGATGCTGATTTCACTGAGTTTTTAGGACTTTGAATTTTTTCCCTTTCTCTATCTGCTGAGGCCATTCTGAGCTTCCTGAGGTGCTTCTGCGAATTTTGAGTTATCCTTAGACTTCTATAGATCCTTTTTGGATCAAATACGATTCCATCAATTAACATCATTTAAAATTTCTCATTGTTGAGGGAAACATTTGATTCTTTACACCTATCAGTGTTTCTCTAAATTTACCAATGTGTCATCAAATTGATTGCCATGTGTTGTGAAGTCGTCCATATATATTTCCACATAATGATGAATTAAATCATAGAGTATACCAATTAAAACTATTTGAAAGGTGGAACGAGCGTTACATAACCCAAATAGTAGAACATGATAGCCAAATGTCCCCCATCGACAGATAAACGTTTTTTTTTCTTGATCCTTAGGTGTGATCTCGATCTGGTTATACCCATTGAATCCATCGAGGAAATAAAAACATTCTTCCCTACTAACATATCTAGGACATGGTCAATGAATGGAAGTGGGAAATAGTCATTGTGTGTTGTTTTGTTAATTTATCAATAGTCCACACAAATCCTCCATTTACCATTCTTTTTTGGTACCATGCCAAGACGAGAGATCCATTTAATGTCATAAATTAAATAGATAATGTTGGATGAAAACAATTTCTATAGCTCTTCCTTAACTATGTATTTTAGTGTTGGATTCATCTAGTGCTTGGGCTAGCGAATGAGTCTAGACCCTTCTTTAATGTATATATGGTGTGTGCATAAGTCAGGATGGATCCCCTTCATGTCAGAGTAATCCTAGGTAAAGGCATCACTCTGATTTTGTAGCACTTTAACTAGTCACTCTTTTTTTTGTTCAGTTAGTCCCTGATTAATGTTCAAGGTTTTCCCATGGCTGATTTATATAGTTTTTGTGGTGGACCCTTGATATTTTTCAGGTGAGGACTTGTGTTCTACAAGTGAGATGTTGGTTGAGGCGAGAGAAGACTATGTTTCTAGATGCATAACATGCTCAAGAACATGTGAGTTGGTTGAGGAAGAAGAAGCCATGAAATCATTAATTTCATCAACCTGTATTTTCTCTCCGATGGCTAAGTATTGATCTATAGAGAGGACTTGGTGAGATTATCCTTCTTCATCACTATATTTTTCTTCTGCCCATAGTGGTATTTCAAAATCTATGTTGGGTTTGGTGGAAGGATACAGGGTTAATTGTTTTGTAGAGGTCCCATGGGAAACATTCATGTTTCCTATCCTACAAACGATGTAAGCATCAACATTGGCCAACTAGGGCCTTCCCAAGATTAAAGGATACCTCCCAAAGAGGTTTTGGGTTGTAGGATAATAAAGTCGGCGGGATATTCCCACAAATATATGAAGATTACTATGTCTTCTAAGATGCCCTCTAGTTTGATAGTTGATTTGTCATCAAGTTGGAGTACAATTGGGGTTTCCCTAAGACTAGTGAGTCCTAAGGTTTCCATGGTCTCACACATCATAATTTAATGGTAAAACCATGGTCGATTAATGTGTTGTTGATGAGTGTATTATTAATCTGCACATTAACTACTAGACCACCAGGGTTAGATTATTTGGCCATGAGAACTCCCCCCATCATTAAGTTTGACAGTTTACCCATAACATAGACATTTTGAGGATCTTTCCTCTTTCTACCGAGTTTCCTTAAAAAACGTTCTTGTACCACTTTCAAGTAGATAGGTACATCTTTTATGGCTTGGAACAATAGTATTTTAACACACACATTCTTTATTCCCCCCAATAAGTCAAACTCGGTCTGAGTAAGAGGTTTCTCTAGGTTTAATCTTTTTGGATAGGGTGGGTTTTGAAGTTTAGGGTGGGCATGATCAACTTTCAAAGGTTCATGAGATTGTTCCTTTTTTGGTTCTTAATTCTGGATATCATCATTCAAATCTTCAATACGAACATGAGGTTGGTCCTTGGTTAATTTCTTCCTAGATCAAAGATAGATATCATGGTAGTCCATGGAAGAGATGAAATAGGTGGGGTGGGTGGCAAGTCCAACAACTTGTGATGGTTGGGTTGACCTCTTGTTATTAGGTTTAGGGATGGTTTGTGTAGGTAATGTGGTCAAAGAGGGGTTGATGTGTAATCCTTCATCTGTAGAGGGGGAAGAAGTTTCACGGGTCGCTATGACATGGCCTATTGAGGGCCTCCTAAAGTGGGATTTATCCACCCCTCTTTCGACAATTGGGTTGGAGGAGGAGGAGCCACCCATTTTTGTGTTGGAAGAAACCATGGCTGAGAAGTATACTGCATGGAAGGGTTATTCCAACATGAATTAAAATATTGAGACTGGTCTTGAACCATATGTTGAGGTTTGGTTTCCATGGTCGTTTATGAGAAACAAAGCATAGATTCTCTGGTTCCTCAGCTTTCTAATAGATATCTTTCAATCTTGATAGGGATGGATAGTTGCAAGTGGCATAGAATTCACTGCATATTCCATAAACCTCAATTTGGTCCTATGGTCATTCCTTCCACGAGTGCTTCTTTCAGCATCGTGGGAAAAAGATAGCCAAAGATGCCTTTGCTTATTCTCTCTCTTTCTTCATTTGCAGTGTGTCTAACTGGGAGATTAAGGAACTAAGTATATCAGTCTTGAAGTCCTCTAACATGTTCATGATTTCTTCTCTTGTAACTCCACTTCTAGTTGTTTTGCTAGTCCTTGTTAATATATCTCTTGGTCCTTTGCCTGTTTTTGAAGTACCTCTTGAATATTTGCGACAAAGTTCCAATATGACATCAAATATTGCTGGGAGATATTTCCTTCACCCATCAAGTTGAGAAGTTCAATGTAGTCATCTCAAATTCCTCTCAAGAATAAGACACAACATGTCTTTGGTGCCAAATCTCATTTCCTTGCCCTCTGCAAATTATAATTGAATCTTTCAACATAATCCTCAAGGCTCTCATCTTCTTGTTGTGTCATTTTTAAGCCTTCTTCCCTCCTTTCTTTATTTTTACAACAATCTTGGTACTTTTCCAAGAATATCCGTGTCATTTGGTCCCATGTGTGGATGTTTTCCTTACCAAGGCCCATGAATCAACGTAGTGCAACGTTCTTGAGTCTCGAAGGGAAAAGTTTCAATTTCTAGGCATCTGACATATAATCATGGCTTGTACAAATCATGTTGAGTTATAAGAGGATGGTTTCAGGGTCTTCTTTAGATAGGCCATGAAAATTTGGCAAGGATGAGTAAGGGATATTATTCATTTTGGTCTCTTAATTTAATCCTTTAATTGTAAATCCAAAGGCATATGTATCTTATTTGATAGTTTCATGTGACATCTCCCTCTGAGGGTTGTCTTATGTTTATGAAGGTTCTTTAGGAAAGATGAAAACCCATGAGTGGTATTTTTTATTGATCAGACCCTTCGA
The DNA here is from genome assembly GCA_009831015.1 of Picea engelmannii. Taxonomy (NCBI): domain Eukaryota; kingdom Viridiplantae; phylum Streptophyta; class Pinopsida; order Pinales; family Pinaceae; genus Picea; species Picea engelmannii. Next base: position 255,527 of record ML785398.1, read on the forward strand.
AGGAGAGACTTTTGTTCGCATAAAACCTTTTACAGTCTCATATTCTTGAGTGGAGATCTCAGGTCTCTTCTTGGAAAGAAAAATTGTTGTAGGTGACAAATAGTTCAGTTGACTAGGATCCTTTCCCTCTTGAGAGTAACCTGCATTGTTATATTTACAAGGGTTTTTGGATTAACTAATGAATCTTCCTTGTTGATCCCTAACTTTGTGCATAGAGAAGATTGGAAAAAAATTCTACAAATTGTTGAAAGGAAATCATATCACTCAATCTACTGAAATGAAAAATCCAAACAACAACAACAAAACAATTATACTTTTGACAGATCCTTGAAAAAAATGCCAAAAATGATGGACTTTTCAATTAATTTAGTAAGAAACTAAAAAGTTGTGCATTTAATTATCGATCCAAGGTCCTATTGAACTTATGAACTGTCGTACACCGTATATGCAAATATAATGTTGTAATTTCCAATGAGGTTGTAGTACTTTCAAATGAATGTCACAAGGTAAAATACAAAGTTGCTTTATTAAGTCACCAAAATAAACCGCTTCTTGTAATCAAATACACACTTGCATGAATGGAAACACACTTTTGCAGGAAAGTAATTGTCACACTTGAGAGAAAATAAATCACTCTTGAAGGAAGTAAATCACTCTTGCAGGAAAGTAAATCACGGTTGTAGAAAAGTAAATCACACTTTGCAGGAAATTAAATCACACTTGCAGAAAAAGTAAATCACACTTGCAAGAAAATTAAATCACACTTTGGAGGAAAGTAAATGACACTCGTAGGAAAAGTAAATCACACTTGCAGGAAAGTAAAGGTGATTAGTTCAAGTATTAATATGATCTTGACTAATGTGACATCGATCATATACTGAGATGCAGTAAACCTCGAGCTATAGGAATAAAACAACACTATGATTGTAATAAAAGGGAATAAACTATCTCAAACTACAAACTATACAATTATTAACTAGAAAGCTAAATGTTGTAACACAAAGTTGCAGTAATGCGAGTTGCAGCGACGACAGTTGTAGCAACCAAATTTGCAGCAACATGAGTCATGGGAACACGATTCAAAGCTACACAAGTTGCAGCAACCTGAATTGCAACAAATGAAATATTAAAGTTGTAGCAATGTTAAATAGAGGATTTGCTAGAAATAAATGAAAAATATTAAAAAGGCGCTACAACTATTCACTCATCAATTAGAAAACGATACCCTGCCACATTAGCATTGAGCTACAACAATCAACAAGATGTTAATATATGAATTGTTGGAAATACATGAAAATATGGAAAGGATGCTACAACTATTCACTCATCAATCAGAAAATGATACCTTGCAACGTTAACATTGGGCTACAAGAATCGAGAAGATATTAATAGAGGAATTGTTGGAAATAAATGAAAAGATACAAATGATGCTATGTCTACTTTTATAAAATATATAAGATACAAACATTACCAAGCTAAGGAGGGGGCCTACCTCCTTAGATGAGGTGTTGCTCTAAGAGTGCAATAGGACGCTTAAATACTTAATCACAACATTAAATGGACAGGAATTAAATGAAACTTGTATTAAATGAAAATGTGCAGAGCAATACAATGTTGTATATAAAATTTCTTCTACTTTTTCTCCATCCCTTGGCTCTAAGAGAGATGGGATATTTATACAACCATGAAAATTGGGTTGTCTCATCTCGTTACATTGTTTTCTCCAAAAGATGGAGAAAATCGGGTGCATGCTGACTACATTGTCCATGGAAAGTGGTGGTTGAGTTGTCCATTCCTTTTTGATGGACAAGCTAATAACTGGTGAAAACTGTGCATCTGAATGATGAGCTATTACGGTAGGTGCAGAGTTGCAACACTAGTCCTATTGTGAGAGTTTCAACAATAGTGAGTTGCAACAACAGTTTTGTAATGAGAGTTGTAGCACAATGAGAGTCACAACACTAAGAGTTGTAGCAACAGAGAGTTGCAGTACCAAGAGTTGCAACAATGAGATTTTCAACAATGATAAGAATCACAACAACATAGAGTTGCAACACTAATATTTTCAACAACGATCAAAATCACAACAACATAGAGTTGCAACAGCTTCACTCGAGCAAGGAGTTGCAATATATCATACTTGTGAGTTGCATCTCTTATGTTGGGAACGTACTTGTGCAGCCTTGTTCCTGTATACCACTGTTAGCACAAAAGGTGATAATCTCCTGAAAATGCATAAGAAAAAGTATTGAAATGGCATGGTGAGAGGGTAATTATAGCTTAACCAAAAATGCATCATTGTGGATGAAAAGGGTATTAAGATGGAAATGGAATGAGAAAAAGGTGTACAACAAGTGTTGGATGGGTGCTACAAAGATGACAATTTGAGCACACGCCAATGATCAAGGGTCAATTTAGTGGGATTATAATTGATCTGTAGAAAGCGACATATCAATTAGAAACTTTACTATTAAAGTACATTGATGTCAACTTTACAAATTCCTCAATAATTGTTATATCAATTAATTGCAAATTATTGACACTTCAAATATAGTTATCATTGATGAAGTGATAAAAATCAGAGTTTCTATAAATTATTCTCCCATCTTGTAATCTCTCATGGTTTATTGAGCCTAGCAAACATAAGAGACTAGATGTAAGCTTTAGAGAAATTTGTTGAAATGGTCAACCTTTAATCATGGAATCTCCAACAAATTTAATCCCTCTTCATTATTAAAGGAAATGTAAAAAAATGAGAATGTAATATTTCCCCCACACAAATATAAATTTTCTAATATAAAGGGAAATATAATACTAAAAAAAATTGAGAGTGAAAATATTTTCCCAACACATATATTGAGTGTGTGTGTGTGAGCTAAAGAATTTCACCTAATTACATTTACGCATAAGAAATTATTCCCAATGTTGATATATTATGCCATGAAAAAAATGAATGATTTGTTGGTTGTAGAGCTTGATTATCTTCCTAATTTAGAGGTCTAGTTAGTCGTGTTTGGATCCTAGTTCCTGATGTAGATTTTAACCTTGTACAATATTTACTGCAAACATATTTTTAGTAAAAGAACAGAAAATATACAATGGAAAATACACACATTACACAAAGATTTTTCCCTTGGAAACCCAAACTGGGAAAACCATCATATTCTATATTCATTACTAGTGATGTATTGTATACAATAAAATATACATATAAGAGCCAACGACATCTGAAATCCTAACCCAATGACCTGGATTAGTCAACAACCCTAATTCCTTAATCGGAAATAGAAAACCATCGGAAAAAACCATGTGTCAAAAAAACGCCCAACAATGGACACAAAAATCGAGGGAACATGAAAAACGAGGCAAAAATGTGACATGTTTCCTGGGGAAATTGTTTTTTCTTAGCGGGACTGCCCCCGAACCCCTGCGCAACCTCAAAACCCTCTTGCGTGCCTGACACAACGTAGTAGACACTAAAGTTGGTCGTGCAAAGAATATAACACATACTCAACACCTGACGAGGGGGGGTGTGGGGTTATTCCCCCCCCATAACTGTCACCAGCGGGGGAACCGACACTTTATGGAGCCCCCCCTAGAGGGGGTTCAAGGGAAACGCCCCAAAAGAGAAATTTTTGGAAAACTTTCCTTGTAAAATATTGTAATTTCATAGTCAATCTAAATCGTTCATCATTAGGTTGCAGATCTGATGGTAGAAGTTATGTTAGGTTTTTTTTTTCCCTAGAAGGAAACCCTCTTTTATGTATTAGGGAATTGTATTAAGGTTGGGTATGGAAGTGAATATTGTATTATGAGAGAGGAGACTATGAGAAAAAAAGAGGAAGTTATAAAAAATGTGTTGTAGGTTGTATCCCTTCATTGGTGGATAATAATAAAGGAAGGACTAGCAATTTCTCTAGTGGACGTAGTCCATATTGTGTGAACCACGTATATCTGTGTCTCTATTATATTGTGTATCTTCTGTGTTTTATTTCTGTTTTTGTTTTGTATTATTACTCTATGATCCTCCTTTTCTAACATGATTTTCCTACTTTATAATGGACATTAACTACATTATTCACCTCACTATATACACTTTAGGATAAATATCACATCCTTAATGTTTTCCCTGATTCAAAATCCTATGAAGCCTATCTTGATTCTTTTCCTTTGAAACTTATCAGGCTCTTCAAAGATGTGGTTTGATTTTTTCCTTAGCCTTTAAGGAAGTTGTTTTGACACTTAGATTTTTTTTGAAACTTGTGCAAACTTTATTTTTCACATCGCACAAAAGTTTCTTTTCATGTGACATGTTCCACCTAAAACAATTTTCCCAATGACACAACACATATCACACCCAAAAACTCTTTAATCATGACATATCACATTGTCATAAAATGTTTCAAACAAGACAAGTGAATGTTTCTTACGGTGCGACATGTCGCAAGGTAACATTTTTTCCCTTTGATGTATCTCAAGCATCAAAAGTTTTCACCTGCGCGATGTGATAAGCCACACAAATTAAAGGTTTTTATTCTTGCAATGTTTCAACCAAAAGTATTTTTGAAAGCGATATGTTGCAATTTCCTAAGTTTCTATCTTTCACAACTAATTTTCTTATAACTTCATATATTCAAAGCAAAATCAAATTCAAATATTTCTATAATTTCAAATTTGATTCAAAGAAAACAAGCAAATTTTTTATAACGTCCTATTTAAAACAAAAGACAAATTCAAATGTTTTTTTAAACTTTAACCCCAAAATGTTTCTTACTTCCGTCGTTTCACACAAAAATTTCTTTTACCCTTGAAATGGTGCACCACAACATAGTTCTTCTACTCACAAAATAGTGCATCACAACGAAGATATTTTAGTCGTGATAAATCACAATTCTTGAAAATTCTTTCCATAATGAGATATGACATCTTTGTTTGCACAATGTCTTGCACCCTACCAAAGTTTGCTTCCATGCGACATATCACATCACAACAAAGTTTATAACATTGTGAAACATTGCATTTAAACAATGTTTTCCCTCACGAAATTTCACACAAAATAAAATTTAATTTTGCTCGATGTGAACTTTTATCCTTCATGGTGTGTCACACAAAAAATCACTTTTCATGCAATATATCACATCGTAACATAGTTTGAATTACTGCAAAATGAAAATAATATCTCATTATGTATCATCGTTGTTTCTAATGCTCCTATCCATTCTATTACCCTAAGAGAGAATGAGCCCTTCTCTCCAATATGTCATTTTATTTAGGTTCTTATTAGAATACTTCTTTGCAAGAAGTGATCTCCGGTTACTATTGGTTCCTAGTGCTTTGATGCTCAATTCCAAGTGCGTCGATGGTCAAAATGAGTAGTGAGCTATGATTCTTCCCTAAGAGAGACTATCGTCATGTCCTGGTGATTCAAACTTTGTTGCGACACCAAGGAGGAAAGTTTGTAATGCATGAAATTAAATTTTGGTTTGTGTGTTTGGTTGCGAGGAAGAAAACATTATTGTGGTTCAATGTGTCACAATGCTATAAACTTTGTTACAATGTGAAGTGTCGCACAAATACAAAATTTTCAACGATGCAATGTTTCATGATTTAAATATGTTTCAAGAGTTGTGATGTGACACAACTCAAATATATTTGTTGGTATGCATTGTTTCGCGAGAGGAAGAACTTTATTGTGATGCCCTATTTCACAAGTAAAACAACTTTGTATGCAAAATGACACAAGGAAGTGAATTTTTTAAGGATGCGATGAATAAAAGTTGGCCTTAGAGATGACGAAAATATCTCACTTAAAGATTTCTCTTTGCTTTGACTAAGAAAAATTTTCATCGATGCAATGTCACAAGAAAAGAAACTTTATGACAATGCAATATGTTGCGTGAAAATGAACTTTTGAACAATGCAAAGTATTCTAGAGATTGACACTTCTCTAAATAATGATTTAGATTTTCAAACATATTTTATGGTGTATATTTTTCAAATTATTTATAAAAAAGATTAAGTAAAGGGTTATTACCAATGTTTAAATAAAATAGTGTTAAATTTAATATCTTTATGATTTTTTTTAATTCTTTTTAATAACATTAATACGAAAACACCTCTCGAATAACTTCAACATTCTCTTTCGTACATTATGCTTTTAAGACATTTCTTTTTTAAAAATATTTTTCCTCAAGGCAAAGATATAAATTGAAGATTTCATATCCCTTATCTTTAGATCCATGTAAACAAGTGTTGCATGGCAGTGTAGTCCCTACTAGGTTGGAATGGGAGTAAATGTGACCGTGTACATAATCGTGGGTTGCAAGTTGTAGTACATGTGCTTTCCATGCAAAATTTAGTATTCCCGAATTAGTTTTATTTGGAATTTATAAAAAATTATTAATGTCTCGTACATCAACGAAGGTTCCTAGTATGAAAGTTTGATAGTACAGGAAAGATTTAAAAGAAGTGTGGACAATTTTTTTTGTGTACAATAGTAATACATTTAAAAGATTCTTGGACACAAAAAAATTATCATACAATAGAATAGTAGTAACGTCAGTTACATAGGTTCGTGGACAAAAACACAAAAAAATTAGCATTCCCGAATTAGTTTCTTTAAAACAAGGCCTCCTGGACACAAAAGAAATCAAAATTTATCAAATTATAGGTTCCTAGACACCATAAATTATACATACGAAATATGTACTTTTATAGATACCAAATATGTATTTTTATAAAGTATGGGCATGAGATTTTATAGACCATGCACATAGTGGTCATTCCATACTTAAGGCACTTTTTGGATCGCGGATTCTCAGGCTGGTGGGCTCAAAATTTGGGATCTGTTGTTTCGTGCCCTACAAATACCACCCAGAGTTTCGCGATATATAAATTGACAAGTGGGCTTGCAAACTATTTGAATTTTAAGGGCCTCGTGTTGATGTAATAGCAGAATTGGACTTGGGCCTTGAAATTGTAGTGCAAATGTGGCAAGCAGTATGAAGGACAGGTGGTAAGGATGCAAGAAATGAAATACTCTCTATATGTGTGAGTAGAAAAAAAGTATTGAACACAATTTTATGACATTTATATAAAAAAATAAAAAGTGTGTTACATATTCCTGGAAATTATATATATATGTGTGTGTGTGTGTGTGTGTGTGTGTGTGTGTGTGTGTGTGTCAAATACGATATCTCAAATTTGAATGAGTGATTTATCTCAAATTTAATTTTGAAAATGAGAAGCAGAAAAAGATATGCATCAGGAAAAAGAGAATTGAAATAAAATAAACAGAATGTCTTGACATTCAACATAGCTGAAGATGAAAATCTAGGAGCACATAAATATATAATGAGACAAAAGAATAGTTTTATTTAGAATATATGAAAAAAGAATAGTTTTCTACATATTCCTGGAAATTTCAATGTGTTTGTTATATAGACTAGGATTGGGGCTCCCACGGACCATAAGAGAAATATGTACAAGAAATAGGACCGTGGAAAGAAGAAGTGGGAGATGGTAGAGTGTAATACTTGAAAAGTAGAAATGGGAAGATATCAGTCTTTGGCTATAGATTTCTATTCAGAAAAGGTGGAATAACTGGATTGATAAAGAAAGGACTATAAGTATAGATTTACATCAATGGTACATATGAGTATTTTTGGTATTTGCTTGTTGATGCCTTTTCTTGTTGGTTTTCGTCTCCGACCCGCTTGAATAACTGGATTGATAAAAAAAGTATTTATAGCGATGTTCCATATAAGTATTTTTGCTATTTTCTTGTTGATGCCTTTTCCTGTTGGATTTCATCAACGACCCGCTTCAAGTTCTTTTCAATGTATCTTCTGAAGGGGGCAACGTTGATGTCATTCTGAATTTTAATGCTAAAAAGTTCATTTTCTAATTCGCTTAGATCAATAGAAATATTACACAGAGCCTGATGAATGTCCCCATTCTGTACCGAATAGCGGACTAGCCAGTTGTCCACGTGTTCTTCATGATATTCAAGAATCATGTAAAAAATTTCTAAAGACAACGCCTTAAAATTATCAACTTGTTTATCGAAAGCTTGTTTGGTTAATGCCAACGAGTTAACGATTAAGCTAGGGTCCTGGAAGTCATTAGTCCTTCTGGCTAAGTCTATTTTGGTGAGATTTGTGAATAATGTTTCTTTCTTTGATATTGCTTGCTCACATGATTGGGCGATGGGATACAAGTTCTTCACCTTCTCTTTCCAGCATGCTTCTAATTGAGTGAGTCGGTTTTTGGACGGGAGGTCATATTGTCTTCTTGTTGTGTCTGCCATGTTGTTGACATGAAAGGAAAAAGGGATGACCATGTGCAAATAGAAATTTTCTTCATTTTTTAAATCCATTTGCAGAAGTTCGAGCAAGTTATGTGCCCTACTTCCCAAGCATTCCATATTTTGTGATGTTTCCCAGGCCTTAGTAATCAGTTCCATTATTTTGTTGATATTTTTCTCCACATATCCTCTACATGATGCGAGGAAGGTGGAGGATCCTTTTATCTTTACTGCAGGGGTGTAGGGAGTTGCAGGCATGGCTATTGCCAAAGGACTGCCAAGCAATGGCATAGGAAACAAAGCTTCCTCTAATTCCTTGATCTAGTCCTTTAGTGTGACATTCTAGACCTCAATGAATCCAATGGAATCATGAAGAGAATATCTGGTTTCCATGTGAAGTTTAGAGATTTTGGATGCCTGCATATTGGCAAGGTCAAGTTCTGAACGATGTTTTATTTTCTTATTTTTTACATCTCTTTTTTCAATAATCAATTTTTTATATTTGCTTTCAAAAACTTCACTATGGAATACGAAGGATTCATCTTCGTCAAAAATTTCGGCATCAACTATGTCCATTGGGTAGCTATGGTGAATTGCGTCTCCCGACTGATCAAGGTTGCAGAATATGCTATCAAGATCAGTGTCAAGATCCATCTTTTCACTCTCAATTTCGGGCTCATCCGCCTCCCCTACAATTCTTTTTCCCTTCCTCTCCACGGGAAGCTTGTGAGAACTATCAATTTTAGGATGAACCTCGTCCGTTTCAAGAAATTTGGGTTGATTTGTTACTATGGTAGGTTGTTGGAGTGATGCTTTGTTACTGTGGTGGTTTTGGTCCTCAGGTCCAAAGATGTTCATTGTATCTCTACATAACTGTTATGGAGGTGCAACCAGTATTTTATGAAAATGTTGGTTTGCTCTAGATGCTGCTTCAAATGAACAAATGGAGGGGATAATATAACCCCTCAGAAATGTTGGTTCAATGCGTGCGAATGGAAAATCTCCTCGAGCTCTTCGCTCATTAATGAAAATCTCTATGTGTGTTGTATGGTGAGCTATTAGAAGTAAAGCTTAATTATTGCATACTTAGAAGTGAGAAGGTGGTGGTTATGGCGAAGAACATTTAAAGATTGGAGGTTTCGTGAATGAACCAAGCTAACGGCGTGCGAATGACATTCCATGGTAGTTGAAATTAACACTGGGAAGGGATAACAAAAGCGTCCACAAATATTGGTTTAGTGTGCATTAATGGCAGATCTTCTCGAGCCTTGCACCCATCAATGACAATTTACACGGTGCCTGCACGATGAGCTATTAGCATTAAAGATTTAGAAACAAGACATAAAAAATTACGGCTATATTAAGCTAGTAGAAAATTCTAACACAAACATTCGAACTAATGCTAGCATTAATCCACCTTCAAGAAATACATAGGAAAAATATATTGTTCAAAAAGACTATACAAGAAAAAGTTTGGATATGTTGCCATATAAAACATTGGGAATAGTGAAGCCGTCAATAAGACCTCCAATCTCTTATCCAATCACATCAGTACATATATGTTATTTTTTATTATATAAAAATACATGTTTTTAAGACATTGTTGTTGTATTGGTCTGTGTCCTCCAAACATCACTCGGAGTTCCACGATATACAAATTGACAGGTGGACTTCCATAGTTAGACACTTTTTGGATTGCGGGTTCTTGGGCTAGCGTGCTCAAAATTGGGCCTCTATTGTTCAGTGTCCTACAAATAGCAGGTAGAGTTCCTCCATACACAAATTGACAGACAGACTCTAGGACTGGAGGGCTCAATATTGCGATTGTCTACATGTATCACATATAACATATATGTTATATATCTAACATTATCTAAAAACATTATTTTCAAGTACTAAAATATGAATATTAAATATTGATATTGTACAATTTAATTAAAGAAAATTATCAAATGAGTGGCAAGCTTCGAGTCCGGGTGCAATTGTAGATCACCGAAGTTTCGGGCGCAAGATGTATACTGCGCAAAGGGGGCATGGGAGATGGATGGCGCCGAGAAAGGAATGCACGACCATAAAATTCACGAACTATGAAAACGAATGGCACTCGGTTGGACACGTGATGTAGAGATATAGATGGACATGAAAGTTTCCACTTCGTTGTCTGGGAACCCCTGACCACAGACATGGCAATGAGAGTTCGACAAGGTGTATCCGGGAACCCGCGACCATAAATTTGGCTAAGGAAACAAAAGCGCTCGGACAGACTCATGGTGTATATTTCATAATTCATGTGCAACACCAACTGTCTGGTGACCAGACCAGTATGTGTACAAATCAGGGAAAAGTAAATATGCACCTTTATAAAATATGTACGGATCGCCACTTTTTCGATCGCGGGTTCTCAGGCTAGCGGGCTAAAAATTGGGCCTCTATTGTTATGTGTCCTACAAATAGCAGCCGGAGTTTCGTGATATACAAATTTACAGACAGACTCCAGGATTGGTGAGTTCAAGATTGTGATTGTCTACATCTATAACATACAACATATATGCCATATAACTAACATTATCTAAAAACATTATTTTCAAGTAATAAATTATTAATATTAAATATTGATATTCTACAATTTAATTAAAGAAAGTTATCAAATGAGTCGTAAGCTTTGAGTCTGGGTCCAATTGTAGATCGTTGAAGCTTCGGGCGCAAGATGTATACCGGGTAAACAGGGCATGAGAGTTGGATAGTTCCCACAAAGGAACCCACGGCCATAAAATTCGCGAACTATGGAAACAAATGGTGGTCGGTTGAGCTTGTGATGTAGAGATATAGATGGTCATGAAATCTAGCACTCCATCGTCTGGGAACCCGTGAGCATAGAGATGGACTACCCAAGTTTTGGATGCAAGATGCACACTCGGAACACGTGAATAAGAGTTCGATAACGCATAGCGTGAAACCCGCGGGCATAAAATTGGCTAAGGAAATGAAAGCGGTCGGTCGAACTCCTGCTGCATATTTCATAATTCATGTGCAACACCAACTGTGTCGTGACCAAACCAGTATGTGTACAAAGCAGGGAAAAAAAATATGTACCTTTATAAAGTATGGACATGAGATTTTATAGAGCATATACGAATATCACATTCAAAACTTGGTCACTTTGTGGATCGCGGGTTCTCGGGATTTCAGGCTAAAAAATAGGCCTCTATTGTTCTGTGTCCTACAAATAATACTCAGAGTTCTACGATATACAAATTGACAGGCGGACTTGCGGTCTGGATGATATTTTATAGAGCATGTACTCTTTTTGGATCGCGGGTTCTCGGGCTGGCGGGCTTAAAAACAAGCCTCTATTGTTTCATGTGTTACAAATAGCACCCAAAATTTCGCGATATACAAATTTACAAGTGGACTTGTGGGATGGTTGTCTCAACATTGTACTTCGATTGAGTTCCGCGATATATAAATTCACAAATGGACTCCAGCGTTGGTGGGCTCCGAGAAAGGAGAAATACATACTAAATATGTACTTTTGTAAACTATGGACATGACATTTTATAGAGTATGTACAGATCCCTTATTCCATACTTAGCCACTTTTTTGGATCGCGGACTTGCGGGCCGGCTGGCTCAACATTGCACTTCTATTGTCCCATCTCCTCCAAACAACATTTAGAGTTCCACGATATACAAATCCACAGACGGACTCCAGGATTGGCAGACTCAAGATTGAATATGTATTACACATTACATGTAATATGTATCGTAGGTTATCGGGATGGCGGGCTCTAAATTGACATACAAACTCCACGAGTGGTGAGCTCAAAATTGAATATGTATTAGACATTACATGTAATATGTACAATATGAAATGGGCAAGTGGACGGTCGGGCTGGAAATATAAAAGTACCTGGAAATCTGAACACGTGTATTCGCCAATTCGGGAACTAGATATTTTCTGAGGAACGAGTAATCCATAGTAAATATGTAATTTTATAAAGTATGGATATCAGAATTTATAGAGCATGCACGGATCCCTCATTCCATACTTAGCCACTTTTTGGATTGCGGGTTCTTGGCCTGGCGGGCTGAAAATTGAATCTCTATTGTTTTGTGTCCTACAAATAGCACCCAGAGTTCCACGATATACAAATTGATAGACAAACATCGGGTTGGCTCACTCAACATTGCACTTCAATTGTTCCGTGTCCTCCATGCAACACTGGGAGTTCTGTGACACAGAAATTGACAGACGGACTCCAGGACTGGTGGGTTCAAGATTGCGATTATCTACATGTATAACATATAACATCTATGTTATATAGCTAACATTATCTAAGAACATTATTTTCAAGTACTAAATTATTAATAATAAATATTGATATTGTACAATTTAATTAAATAAAATTAACAAATGAGTCGCAAGCTTCGAGTTCGGGTCCAATTGTAGATCACCGAAGTTTCGGGCGCAAGATGTATACCGCACACATGGGGCATGAGAGATGGATGGTGCCCACAAAGGACCCCGTGGCCATAAAAATCGAGAACTATGAAAATGAATGACGTTCGATTGGACTCATGATGTAGAGATATAGATGGACATGAAATCTGCCACTCCGTCGTCTAGGAACTCACTAGCATAGACATGGATTACCAAGTTTTGGATGCAAGATGTACACTCAGAAAACAGGTAATGTGAGTTCGATAACGTGTACTAGGAAGCCGCGGGCATAAAATTGGCCAAGGAAATGAAAGGGCTCGGTCGGACTCGTAGTGCATATTCAATAATCCATGTGCAACAACAACTGTGTGGTGACCAGACCAGTATGTGTACAAACCAAGAAAAACTAAATATGTACCTTTATAAAGTATGGACATGAGATTTTATAGAGCATGTACAAAAATCACATCCCATACTTTCCCACTTTGTGGATCGCGGGTTCTCAGGCTGGCGGGCTCAAAAAATAGGCGTCTTTTGTTTCGTGTCCTACAAATAGCACCCATAATTCCGCGATATACAAATTGACAAGTGGATGTGCGGGGTGGATGAGATTTTATAGAGCATGTACACTTTTTGGATTGCGGGTTCTCGGGCTGGCGAGCTAAAAAACATGCCTCTATTGTTCTATGCTTTACAAATAACACCCACAATTTTGCGATATGCAAATTCACAAGCGGACTTGCAGGTTGGTTGGCTCATCGTTGTACCTCTACTGATTTCGGCAATATAGAAATTGATAGACGGACTCCAGGGATGGTGGGCTCCCAAAAACGAGCAATACATAGTAAATATGTATAGATCCCTTATTCCATACTTAACCACTTTTTTGGATCGCGGACTTGTGGGTTGGCGGGCTGTAAATTGGGCCTCTAATGTTCTGTGTCCTGCAAATAGCACCTAGAGTTGTGTGATATAAAAATTGACAAGTAGACTTGCGGGCTGGCTGGTTGGCTCAACATTTCACTTCTATTGGATCGCAGACTTGCAGGCTCTAAACTGGGCCTCTATTAAGAACCAAACATCAATATAGCATATAAAAACATTAGGAAGAGTACTCAACGCCTTGAAAAAGAGATAATTTCAGATAATAAGCCTCTTCGAGGGGGCAACCTCCTTTTACCCCACTTAAATGTTCAAGTACAAGATGATTCAAAATGAAAATGTCTCCTTGGTATATATAGGAGA
>ML785398.1:284094-299866 GCA_009831015.1 Picea engelmannii
AGTAATCCAACAATTGGTATCAGAGCAGGTTCCTTCAAATTTTAGTTTAACCACTGAAAGGTAGATCATGGAGAGTACCAACTTGTATAAAAATGGAATACCACAGTTTCATGGATAGAAGTATGTTTTTTGGAGCATAAGGATGAAGACATATATACAGGCACAGGGATTTCAAGTTTGGCAATCAATTGTAGATGGATACATAGCACCAACAGTTCCACTAACAAATGACAAAGCAATGAAACTCGGTTAGAATAATTCCAAAGACAAAAATTCACTTGTGAATGGTCTCAGTGATACGGTATTCACCAAAGTTGCACATTGTAAATCTGCTAAAGAGATTTGGGACAAGCTTCGAAATATTTATGAAGGAGATACAAAAGTCAAAGCAATAAAGCTTGAAACTTACATAGGTCAGTTCGAACAACTAAAAATGAAGGAAGATGAGAATATTGCATCCTACTTCTTACGAGTCGACGAAACAGTGAATGCAATCATAGGATTGGGAGAAGAAATTGAAAAATATGTAATTGTTCAAAAGGTACTAAGATCTCTTCCTATGATATTTAACCCTAAGATATCAACACTAGAAGAAATATTGGATCTAAACTCAATAAGCATGGACGAACTGCATGAAATATTCACAGCATATGAAATGAGAATTGAACATGAAAATCCATATGTAAAAGAAGCATCCTTCAAAGCATCCAAAAGATTAAAAAAAAAGAAAAAGGAACAAGAAGAATATAGCAACAATAGTGATGTCTCGGAAGATGATGAAGAAGTGGCCAACTTCGTCAAAAGACTGAACAAGGGAACCGATGGTAGGTATAGAGGTAAAATTCCTTTAATTTGTTTTAATTGTGATGGTATTGGTCATTTTGCTAACAAATGTCCTCATAAGAAGAAGAGAAATGATGAAGGTTAGTCAAAAGGAAAACACACATATAAAGGCAAAAGAACTACAAAGAAAGTTTTCAATAAAAACTTATGCACCAAAGAAGACATCTCATCATTAGATGATGATGAAGTTAGTGACAGTGAGACATGAAGAGTTATATTCATGGCAATAAAAGACTCTGACAAAGAAGACTCTGAAGAAGAATATGAAGAAGTCGAAGAAGAAATTGAAGAAGCATAAGTTGACTATCGAGAAGAATTAATGTGTGCCATAGAAGTTATCATAAGAGAAAAGAAGAAGAAAATGAAACTACAAGTAGAACTAGACAAGAAAAAGGATACTCGAGAACAAGAAAAAACGATCACAAAATTGAAGGTTCAAATAGAAGAAGATAAAAGAATTGATGAAGCACTCAAAGAAAAGCTAGAAGAAAAGGACAAGATCATTGGAAACTTGGAAGCAAAGATTGTCGCACTAAGAAAGGATATTTGAAAGAAAAATATGCAGAATAGCTCAAAATTTCTGGATGACATTATCAATAATAAAAAATCTTATCTTGACAAGTCCAGACTTGGATATAATCAGACAGAAAGTGGATCAAGCTCCAAAACAACAGAGAAAGAAACATATCCAAAAAGTTATGCAGAAACAATCAAAGGGGATAGGAAGATATATAAGGAATATTACAGGGACTCTCCTCCACCAAGAAAATTCATATTTCAGAATCAACCACAGATAGATAGGCCTCAAGAAGAAGAATGATTCATAAGAGCACCTCCTTTCAGAATATCTTCAACTCCCAGGTATCAAACTATATTTTTCGGTTTATGTTATGTATGTAATAATTTTGACATAAACTTGTGAATTGCAGAGCTAACAACAAGAACAATAACAACTTTGAGAGTCATACAAAAAGGGGTTATTCAAGAAGACCTAGTGAAACAAAGATAAGAAGTTACAACAAGTTTGAATCTTTGAGCACTGAAGTGGAATGTTACAAATGTAAAAATTTTGGACACGTGGCCAAAGATTGAAAAATGATAGTCCTTCCTAAAGAACCTCAACAGAATAACAACAATTACAGACAGGAGCCTCAGAAAATGACATGGATAAGAAAGAAAGATTAGTATAGCAATGAAGAATGCACAATTTCTCTAACAACTAAGCATAAGAAACACGGTTGGTATGTTGACAATGGATGTTCAGAATACATGAGAAGTGATAGAGACAAGTTTCTTACATTACGAAAGGAAAGAGATGGATCGGTCTCCTTCGGAAATGATGATTTAGCCAAAATCAGTGGAAAAGGCACAGTCTGAATTGGGAACAAGAATGAAAAGATGGAAAATGTTCTACTAGTAGAAGATATGAAACATAATCTTCTAAGTGTAAGTCAAATGTGTGACCAAGGTCATAAAGTTACTTTCGATTCACAAAAGTGTGAGATAAGAAAAAAATGTTCAGGGAAATTGGTCGCTACAGCTGCAAGAACTTCAAGCCACATATATGTGTTAAGTGAAATTGAAAATGAAAAGTGTTGTCTAGGAAAGGAAGATTAAAGTTGGATATGGCACAGAAGAATAGGGCACATACATTTTGATAACCTTGTCAAAGTAAGAAAAAGAGAAGCAGTCAGAGAAATGCTCTAGATCACGAAACCAACCAACACTTTGTGCAAGCATTGTCAATAAGGAAAGAAAACAAAGACCAGGTTTAAATCAAAGGAATATTCAACGACAAGACCACTGGAAATTGTGCATACTGATCTAGTTGGACCAACTAAAACAAAGGGCTTGAAAGATGAGAAATACTTCATGTTATTAGTTGATGATTATACAAGAATCACTGCGGTTTTATTTCTCAAGAATAAGTCAGAAGCTTTTGAAAACTTCAAGATCTACAAGGAAATGGTTGAAAATGAAATGGATTCAAAAATCAAATGCCTGAGATTTGATAATAGAGGAGAGTTCATCTCAAAGGAATTTATGGACTACTGCAACAATCATGGAATAAAAAATAAATTCTCCGTTACTAGGACACCTCAACAGAATGGAGTTGTTGAAAGAAAGGACATGATAGTACAATAAATGGCTCGAACAATGTTAATGGATTCGAAATTGACATATATTTTTTGGACACGGACAATGCATACAACAATTCACATTCAAAACAGAGTAATGATCATAAACAACATTGACAAAGCTCCTTATGAACTATGGAAAGGAAGACCAACAAATGTAAAGCACTTCAGAGTTTTTGGAAGAAAATTCTATATCAAAAGAGAAGATGGTGGAATGGGAAAGTTTGACTCTCAAGTGGACAAAGGGGTACTTGTTGGTTACTCAAGTACAAGGAAAGCATACAAGTGTTACAATCTAATATTGAACAAAGTTGTGGAAAGCATCAATGTAACAATTGATGAAACAGCCAGACCAGAATCAAAGGAAGAATATAAATCAATGAAACAACCCTTAGAAGAAGAAGAAGAAGATGAAAAGGAAGTAGAAGAGGAATATGAAGAGAATCTGACAGAAGAAGAAGAGCAAGTTAAACAAGTGTCTCCAAAGACACCCAATTTAGTGGTTTTTTGTTCTTCAACTTTGCAAGTTGTTGGACCTGTTGTTGTGGTTTCCAGTTTTTGGAGTTGAGCTGTTGTCATCCCTCGTTGACGGGTAAGTTTCTGTGCCATCATTTCGTTGGTATTTTCAATGGTGGGAGTCCCTACCTCGAAATTCTGTTGCATACCATCTTTCTCTATGCTCTTAATTTATGTTCCTAGAAAACATGTGTCTTCATATGCCGGCTGCGACGTCCATAGCTATTTCAAAAATTGTAATGCAGAGGGGTTTTCTAAAAGTAGTTCGGAGCTAACATAAGAGGGAACCATCCATCAGGGTGTAGACACAGGGAATGATTTCATTCTATGGGTCAGAAAACCACGTCCAATTGTTTCCTTTGTCATGTCCTTTATATTTTGTAGAACTTTTTTCTGGCTCTGAGAAGCTTGTAGGATGCACACCATGAATAGGTTCAAATTGATCTTTCTACTGAGTAAATTTATGGTGTTATTTATTTGCGTTATTTCTTTTTGTTTGGTTCTCTTTCTAGTGTGGGTTTGTTTTCTTTTCATCTTCTATGGTTACTATGGGGGATTGAAGTTGACCAGAAGAAGGTTGAAATATACATACGGGGATTGGTACCCAGTTCCGCGCTTGTAGTTTTCCTATTTTTCTTTCATTTTTTTTTCCTACTTTTATTCTTTTTTTCCCCTTTTCTCTGTTTTCATGCAAACTGAAAGTATCTAACAGACAACTTCAAAATGGAAGTTCAAAAGACGAAAGAAGTAATAGATGTTGACTCGTATGAAATAGATATACACTCCATTATACATGACAACATTGACGAGGTTTTGCATAGCAATGGGCTTTTTAGATTGGATGCATTCTCGTATACTGTAGGGGATTGCCTCTTTGATGCATTTCAGATTCTACTACATTTCCGTTATTCCTCAACCGACCTGAGCAATGGATTGATAGATTATTTTCTGGCCTGTTTAAAAAATGGTGACGTTGAGGCATTGGAGTCGTATGAATACGAACTGGAATCTGATTTTCTTTGGAAATTGCATGGAATACATGATGTCGCTACATAATTTTCAAAGATGCGGTTGTTTGCATCTCCAATTCTGCCTTCACATGAGAGGGGAATTTGGGGAGATACATTTTGTATAAAATGACTGTCTAACTGGCTCAATATATCAATTGGAATATGGTCATTGACAAGAAAAACAAGATATCTATTATTCAACAAAACTGCCTCTAACAATCCATATTGCATCTTGTTTAATGATGTCAATGTTGTCAGTGGTCATTATGAACCACTACTATACAGAAAAATGTCCATATGCAATGTTGAAGAAGCTCATATTCACTTGTCCCTCATTTGAAAATACCTTGAATCACAGTGGCAACGGATTATGCATTGCATAGACTACCATCATTTACAGCTAGCAACAAATATTGTGTCTAGCTGTGGAGATAGTCTGTTCAATGCAAATTGTTATTTGGTAGCAGTGGAGTTCGATGTGCAGTCATTGCAGCTTTACACTGTACAATCCTTTTGCAATGCAATTATAGGTGGCAACCAACATGTTTTAGGTGCTTGCATGAGCACCTTTCGCCATATCTCCTACAAAATATGGCGGCAATTGGAAGTTGGCAAGAATACCTTGTAAACATGGCACTGTCATATGAAAAAGGGAATGTGGAGGGCTGCAGATTTTGTTTGCAATGGTTGTCTATCATGTTCAGAGTAAATATCCAGGTGTGTTCGGCCTTGCCAGATGGAATTGTCTATTCCTGGTCTATTGATTCAAATCATGATCGAACAATTGACATCCTCTCGTTGAAAATAGATACAACACATATCCATTATGAACCTTTTCTTGGACATATAAGTGGTTCAAGGTTGAATGTCCATGCCATCCAAACTGCATCGAATATGCATATGCGTTGCATGCTTTTTAGTGAGAATGAAAATCCTCCCAGTTGCAATATGGCCATAAAGGGCTTGAACAAAAAATCTATGCATGAAATTCATCACAGTTGTGATGAGGCCATACAGGGTTTAAACAAAAAACATAGAGTAAGTTATCACAACTTGAAAAAAGTTATGAGTAAAATTCGTCCCAGTTGTGATGAGGCCATCCACCCCTTAAACAAAAAACGTACACTAAGTTATGACAATGTGAATCGGAGTGAAATTCTTCCCAGTTTCCATCAGGTCATTGATCTGAAAATAGAAGGTTGACTTGTTATGCTATGCAAGCACCCTCTACTTCAATAAAATAAACTTTACAGGACCTTTCTTCATGTGTTAAAATATGCAAGATAAACGTATGTGTTAAGTTCATGTATCTTCTTGTAAATGCTTATGTGTGAGGAATTGTTCTTTTAGATGGTTAAATATGTACTTTAAACATATACACAACAACACAACTTGCAGCAAATAAACCATCAAACTCACAACAAGAACAACATGATAAAGGAGTTCACCCCCCTCCGGGCTACATCTCCTTGAGCCTCCATCAATGGACTTGGCTCTCTGGGATTAATTTGTCAAAAGTTATTTTACAAGCTACTGCTCAACTCCAATGGAAAAATAGACTGTACCATTGAGATCAAAACACATAAAAACCCCAAAAATGACTAATAGAACTCTGAAAACGGATCATGGTTCATCTGGGCATGACCTCTTCTACATGTGGCCATAAGCTTCCCTGAGCTTATCTTTGGAAGAAACACCTGTAAAAGTCCTCAAAATCCTATGAAACCTGTCCCAATGTGTTCAGAGCATAACAATTAGCCAAAAAATGATTATTCAATCACAGAAAACAAACATAGGCTCACCAAACCATGTCCTCGATCAATGAGGGCTTCAAGCTCCCTAGAGCTTGATGAAACTTCAATGGTGAAAAACCTACAAAAGAAGTCTTAAAATGGCCTTGATAATATTGCCAATGGATTCAGGACGTCCAAAAACCCCTAGCTGGGCTTTTACGGCACCTTAATCGGCCAAAAAATGAGAAAGATAGGCCTCCTGCCATCCTCTTCCTTTAAGCTTGTTGGCTCTGGTTCGCCAAAATGCACCTCTGTGTGCTTGAACCAAGAACACGCTCCAAATTCGTGTTTGAACCCAGCACCGAGCAGTTCCAAAAAATGATGCAAACCGTCGAACCGTTAACGGAACTAAAACCCCCAACCGCCAAGTCGTTGGGCATATGGATCATATGACCGCGTGCAAAAGGCTAGGTTCCAAGAGAAAATGGGGTTATGCCACGTATCGGGTGCATGGTTGTATAACCGTTTCAACCCACATCCCGTGCGCAACCTCTGTATAGTGGTCACATGGGAGTGTGCATAAGACCGGGGGCTATATCTCTGTTTATAATACACGCGCTCCGTTAACAAAATGGTGGTCATATATATAATAGCATGCGTCCGGGGCTAGACTCCATGTGAAATCGGCGCATGCGCTCCGTATGCAAAATGGGTCATATGGTATACATAATATAACCGCAGGTCGGGGCTAAGCCCCGACCCGACCCCCCACCATATACTACATAACATAAACTTAAATACTTTAAAACCCGTATACATAACAAGCATTGACGTGTGGCCTATTGGCACGGCGGACTTTGTTAAAGCGCTTACCAAAGGGGGAGGTCACCGGTTCAAATCCGGTCAGCTCCACAAAATTTTAAACAACAAACCAATAAACCATTAGCCAATAAAGGGGTGCCATGTGGCAGCCCATGACTGGGCCACGTGGCACCATGCC
This sequence comes from Picea engelmannii, assembly GCA_009831015.1. Taxonomy (NCBI): domain Eukaryota; kingdom Viridiplantae; phylum Streptophyta; class Pinopsida; order Pinales; family Pinaceae; genus Picea; species Picea engelmannii. Next base: position 291,335 of record ML785398.1, read on the forward strand.
ATTTGCCCAATAATTGCCACGTGTCAAAACTTGATTCACCCAACTGTCAACCAACCAAAAACTTCCATGTCACATATGCCATGTCAGCATGTATGGTCAAGCCACGTCAGTGTACTGTCTCTGCCACGTCAGCATCCGTACGGATTGTATGGACTGCACAGTCAACACTCATTTTTTTTCCTGTTTGATTTTCCGAACAGATCGCTATATCTTTCGTTCCCGACGTCTGTTTGAGACGAAACAAATTGTGTTGGGTTCTTGATGATGAGGGATACACTCTCATTCGTTTTGAGGCAATTACGAGAACGTTGATTTTTGGGCTAAATTTTGACCCCTGGTCCAGGTCCAGATTTTGATCATGCCTTCCCACTGAAAGGCTTTTGGACCCACAAAAGCTTATGATTATCTATCTGCTTTCAAGTTCTATCAACTGATTCTACTTGAAAAGTCTTTTCAACAATCACCTGAATACCTTGACATGCCTTGCACTACAACTGGCTATGTCCCTCAACCACTGCTCTCTGGTTGCTGCTGACCCACTGCTCTCTCTGTGCTTGGAAGACTGCCAACCTTCCCACTGAGAATTAATTCCCTCTTTCGAACTCTTTAACGTCAACAAAATCAGCTCTCAAATGGCTACAAAAACTTTCCTGCGACATCTTGTCACAAGCCAAGAAAACCATCAATCTTGAAAAAAAATTATATAAGACTGAAAATGATGCCAACAAAATATTTTGTTCTTCAAACAAACTGTCGCATCCTGTACTCCATCAAAGTACATGGTGGTTTCCTTGCATCATGGTGTACTTACAAGTCAACAAACACCATCGACTAAACATAAGTCGAAAAACATAATTGACACAACATAGTCGTCAGAAAATCATCAACACCAGTCGAGACTCATTTGAAACATCTCAACCTTCCAAAATGACAAATCGACAAACATGATACACAATCATGTCACAATCATGAATCACTCATGATGAACCATCACCAGGTTTATTGCTTACACATACATAAAAACAAATGCATGCGCATGACTCTTCAACTCTCCTTTCAGTACAAACATAAGTACATAACCCCAAAACATGTGAGTACATAAGAGTTGAAATGAAAAAGATAAATAGCAGTAACAAGTGAACATCATATCCATCTTTTACATCCTCCTGGCGAAGTTGTGCAACAAACAAGAATGCCTTCAAATGAATTGCATTCACATGCAAACTTGCATCATACAAGTTGTGATAAACTGTTGCAACTTATCATGCTTCCCATAAATGCACACATAACGCTGAAAAGTGCATTTACAACAGAAAATTCAAGCTTTACTTGCTCAAGAAATCCAACCATTTCTTACCAAGCCAACTCAACGGTGACTTTTTCTGCTGGAAATCGTCCTCTTGTGAATCATCTTGACTAACATCGATGATGGAATCTCCTCTTCCATTCTTGCCAATCTCTTTATCCAACTGCTTCTTGTGCTGTGGATGAGTAGTTGGATGCAATGTCCAACATTGGTCAATGAGATGACCCCGCTTCTGACAATGAGTGCAAATCTTTTGCATCCTCTTTTCACGTTGTCTTTGCTTAGAAAGTTTCCTGAAAGCGGTTAATCTTTTCCAACACTTTGAAACATGATGGTTATATAAACCACAATATGTACATGGATTCTTTCTTCCATTTTTACATGTAAATTTATCATGCTTAACATAATCAAAAGCAACTGAATGATAAGCATAATTATACCTTGAACATTCACCTTTATCGCCTCTTTGAGGAGGTGAATCTGAAGAGTTACAAGCTCTCCTTTGAAGACCATCAACAGTGTTCTTGTCCTCATCACTGTCACAACTCTTTCGTTTCACACATTCACATTCATCTTGAACACAAGCCTTCCATGCTGGAGGGATTGAACTTTCAACAAAAGTTCTTGAACTTTCACCTTTAAAACCTTCTTGAGGAGGTGAACTCGAAACGAAATTGGTTCTTGGAACTTTTTCCCTTGTCTCCTCGACTTTGGAATTTGCTCCATCAATTCGTTCATATCCAAGACCACAATACTTGGGTCTTTCTTCAACAACAATAGGCTCAACAATGCCTTGTGCATGCTAGCCCAAACCTCTACCTTCATAGCCCATTTTTAACAATAACTTGGACCCTATTCCTCTTGTGTGACTTTCAAAAACACCAAAACATTCATCTTGAGAGGACTTAGAAGATAAACTAACATTGCATACCTTATGTTCATGCATGTACTTAGTAAGAGTTTCCTTTGTCTCATGGAGTTGAATCTCCATCTCATGCAACTTTTCAAGAAGCTGGTCTTTCTCCTTCTTCATGGCCTTCAACTGCTCTTCAAGGGCAATGTTCACATTTCTGTCTTCACACATCTCTTTCATCAAATCTCTCATGGTTAGAATCTCTTCTTTGTCAAAAAATTTAGATAATGAAGATGTACGAGAACTATCAATGCTTGAAGCTTCCTCCATCCTTGGAAGATATCCAACTTCAACACAAAACTTGCACAAAAAACAATAGCTATATGTCAAGCTATCAATGGCAAACACATGAGCAAAACAAACTATGCTCTGATACCACCTGATCTGAAAATAGAAGGCTGACTTGTTATGCTATGCAAGCACACTCTACTTCAATAAAATAAACTTTACAGGACCTTGCTTCATGTGTTAAAATATGCAAGATAAACTTATGTGTTAAGTTCATGTATCTTCTTGTAAATGCCTATGTGTGAGGAATTGTTCTTTTAGATGGTTAAATATGTACTTTAAACAAATACACAGCAACACAACTTGCAGCAAATAAACCATCAAACTCACAACAAGAACAACATGATAAAGGAGTTCACCCCCCTCTGGGCTACATCTCCTTGAGCCTCCATCAATGGACTTGGCTCTCTGGGATTAATTTGTCAAAATTTATTTTACAAGATGCTGCTCAACTCCAATGGAAAAATAGACTGTACCATTGAGATCAGAACACATAAAAACCCCAAAAATGACTAATAGAACTCTGAAAACGGATCATGGCTCATCCGGGCATGACCTCTTCTACATGTGGCCATAAGCTTCCCTGAGCTTCTCTTTGGCAAAAACAACTGTAAAAGTCCTCAAAATCCTCAGAAACCTGTCCCAATGTGTTCAGAGCATAACAATTAGCCAAAAAATGATTATTCAATCACAGAAAACAAACATAGGCTCACCAAACCATGTCCTCGATCAATGAGGGCTTCAAGCTCCCTGGAGCTTGCTGAAACTTCAATGGTACAAAACCTGCAAAAGAAGTCTTCAAATGGCCTTGATAACAGTGCCAATGGATTCAGGACGTCCAAAAACCCCTAGTTGGGCTTTTACGGCACCTCAATCGGCCAAAAAATGAGAAAGATAGGCCTCCTGCCATCCTCTTCCTTTAAGCTTGCTGGCTCTGGTTCGCCAAAATGCACCTCTGTGTGCTTGAACCAAGAACACGCTCCAAATTTGTGTTTAAACCCAGCACCGAGCAGTTCCAAAAAATGGTGCAAACCGTCGAACCGTTAACGAAACTAAAACCCCCAACCGCCAAGCCGTTGGGCATATGGATCATATGACCGCGTGCAAAAGGCTAGGTTCCAAGAGCAAATGGGGTTATGCCACGTATCGGGCGCATGGTTGTATAACCATTTCAAACCACATCCCGTGCGCAACCTCTGTATAGTGGTCACATGGGAGTGTGCATAAGACCGGGGGCTATATCTCTGTTTATAATACACGCGCTCCATTAACAAAATGGTGGTCATATATATATAATAGCATGCGTTCGGGGCTAGACTCCATGTGAAATCGGCGCGCGCGCTCCGTATGAAAAACGGGTCATATGGTATACATAATATAACCGCGGGTCGGGGCTAAGCCCCGGCCCGACCCCCCACCATATACCACATAACATAAACTTAAATACTTTAAAACCCGTATACATAACAAGCATTGACGTGTGGCCTATTGGCACGACGGACTTTGTTAAAGCGCTTACCAAAGGGGGAGGTCACCGGTTCAAATCTGGTCGGATCCACAAAATTTTAAACAACAAACCAATAAACCATTAGCCAATAAAGGGGTGCCATGTGGCAGCCCATGACTGGGCCACGTGGCACCATGCCATTTGCCCAATAATTGCCACGTGTCAAAACTTGATTCACGCAACTGTCAACCAACCAAAAACTGCCACGTCACATATGCCACATCAGTATTTATGGTTAATCCATGTCAGCGTACTGTCTCTTCCATGTCAGCATCCATACGGACTGTACGAACTGCACAATCAACACTCATTTTTTTTCCTGTTTGACTTTCTGAACAGATCGCTATATCTTTCGCTCCCGACGTCCGTTTGAGACGAAATGAATTGTGTTGGGTTCGTGGTGACAAGGGCTACGCTCTTGTTCGTTTTGAGGCAATTCCGAGAACGTTGATTTTTGGGCTAAATTTTGACCCCTGGTCCAGATTTTGATCAGTCATAGTACCCTTGGACAAGAAACGTAGAGTAAGTTACCACAACTTGAAAATGGTCATGCACGAGAGAAAAAAAGTACATTTCTACACTTTCTTTTAGAGATAAACTCACATATCACAATCTAAAGAAATTTGTTTGTGCACAACATAACAGAAAAAGGTATGGTCGCATAACCCAGAATGGCCATGCAACTGTCACATTTCGTGGCCTAGGAGAAACACAATGCACTACTACCAATGAAAACTAGCAAACACTTTCTACTCATACTTGCCTGCGAAAGAAAAATGCAAGACAGATGTACATGAAACAAATTAAAGACACTCCTTCCATTGCATGTGCAATTTGTGAACAATTGAATTTCTCAAAAAACAATAAGTCTTTCACGCCTAATTTTCACGCAGAGTACCTCCGCTTGACAGCGCACGATAAACCATTTTCCAGTGGCAAAATTTGTCTTCCATGCAAATGGTCGCTTGAAAATGGAAAACTGCCACAATTTGCAACCCTTGAGCAAATAAGATGTAATACACCACTACCAGATGTAAGTGCACTTAATGAAATTGAGGAGAGACTTGTGTCTCTGCGAATTACATTTGCACAAATCAAGCCTTGGGGATATAAACAACCCTATATGGGCTTAACAAGATCAATTATTAATGTTTCTGTTTAGCTAGATGTTGTGCAAAAATCCTTGCCACAATTCATTAGTGATACAATGACAATTGTTGTGGCTATGAAAAGACGCTTGCGATACAAAAATCCCTATCAGACAGGCAAAGTGCGTGTGCATGCTGTTATGAAAGCATTAAAGGAATTATGTTCCAGGGCCCTGTACAAAGCACAAAACATTTGTATAAATTAGAATTGGAACATTGTTCTAGCAGAAGAGGATGCCAACTCTATAGAATCTCGAAAATTCTAGTGAATTTGATACAAGTGATGAATCAGAGAATGAAACAACTGCTGAGACATTGGTGCATAGATTCACTGATTCACACTGCATTCATGACTTGCAAGACAATATTGTCGAAATTGCATCTACTGAGGGGCAGCGTCCACTTGGAATATTCAAGGAAAAATTCGCTAAGAAAATAAACTTTCCAACACTCTTCTATGGAGATCCACGTGCCATTGACATTATAGAACTATTCAATTATCATAAAATAGTCTGATGGGAGCTGCTACATTCAAGCGATGACTTCTCCTGTCACATAACAATTTTGTTTTTCAAAACAATGCGCATAATAATAGAGCAAGTTCTTTCCTACATGTGGGTCCAAATAAGAAAAGGTTAATTACAAGGAATAAATTTGTTGGCCAAGGATGTCAAGTACAAAGTAAACCTAGAAAAAATTATGAAATTTGATATTGGATACATAGATTTCAAAAACATTTTCACCTCTCCTCACTATTTGCAACAAAACAAAAAAACTATTTTTGCAATGATCTGGCAATTGGGCCCACCAACATTTTTCATCACATTTACAAGTGCAGAGCATTGTTGGGATCCATTGGTAGTTGGCATATCTGACCTGCATAGGAACAAGAAACGTAAAAAACAAACCTGCACTAGAAAACAATCACATTGACTACATCATAAGAAAAGACCCAGTGACATGTACTCGCTACTATAGACATAGAATAAATGCTTTGAGACAATTGATATGCCATGATGAAACGTTTTTCGGAAAAATATCATACTACATTTTTGTGACTGAATTCCAGAATAGGGGAAATGAACATGACCATGCACTGTTGTGGATAGAGGGTACACTAGTCTACGGAGTTGAAAACAACTCAAGGATCGAACGATTTGTGGAGAAATACATAACATGCAACACAGATCATTTGGATCCAAAACTTGCCAAAGTTCATAGACATTATCATACAAGAAGTTGTAGAAAATGAAAAAACTCGCATTGCAGATACAACTTTCCCGTGCCGCCAATGAGAGCTACAAGAATCATAGAGCCACTTAGTTTAGAGGACAATGTTGTTGTTGAGAAATCTAAATCCTTGTTCGCATTTCTAGAACAAGGAGAATTTGATGAGTTGATGATCTTCGATGCTTTTTTGACAGAGCTAAATCTATCAGAAGATGAGTACATCAAAGCCATACAATGTACACTTAAGAAACCAACAATTTTACTTAAACGAAAACTTTCCCATATTTGGAACAACAGTTTCTCCAAGGACATGCCAGTTATGTGGAAAGCAAATATAGATGTGTAGTACGTGCTCAATGCATATGCTGCAACATCCTACTGTACCTCATATATGACAAATGTTGACAAATCTATGACAAGTGTTGATGCAGGAGCATCATGCAAAGCCTAAAGCATGCGACTAAGACCAAGGAGTAGCTGGACGCACGGAGAAAGAAAAAGAGCACGTTTTCATAAGACCCGTTTTGAATTTTGAAACAAAAGGCATTAATGTAATAATTAGGAAGAAGGCATACTTTGCATTTATATCTTGGAGGATGTAAACAGATCATGAGCAATTTGCTCTCATCTGTCGATGTAAAAGGCATTTAAGCCCAGTTAATGAAAGTAGGTAGGTTCAAATTAATAAGATTAGACAGTTTAGAGAGTAGGAGGGAAAACGGATATAGACACCCTCACCATTGTATCGTAGTAAGTAGTTGTATTATGAGCATAGAGAAGAAGAAGAGAGTTGCAGAGAGAGAGCCGTAGAAAAAGTCCATGTACAGGAGCTTTGAATTAATATATGAAGCTTTGAATCAGATTTCATGGTGTCATGATGTTTTCTGTTTATACATGGTGAATAGTATGCTCATGGTTGTTTTATTCTATCTGTTATGTATTTTCTTTGATACTGTTTTGAATGTATGATTTCATGTTGAATGTATGAAGTCTGAGAGAGAAAGAGAATGAGTTTTAATTGTTTACCTTCGTGAGTGAGAGTTCCTGCAAGGAGTGTGTTGACAAAGGGTCAGAGTTTATCTTTGAAAGCTCAGGAGGGATACCGTTGTTCTCATTCCAGTAGAAGTGCAGGAGGAGCACAGAGGTCGTGCAAGGAGTGCGCATGCTGTTGGGAGTCATAGGAATTATCAACTAAGGGAAGGATTTGAGGACTGCTGTTGCAAAGAGTGCATGTAACACCTCCACTATCGTAATTTAAAATTTTTGGGTTAATTTCCCACAAATCTGCCTTAGCGAAATGCCAATCCCTAGTTCACTATCGGGATTCAGGGTTTCTAATGTCAAAACTCATTCACCTCCGTGACTCGCGATCCTCCAAATCCCGATGTGCTCCTTACGCATTAAGTCCCCAGGCCAAGCCTGTGGTTTACTGCCTTTACGACCGTGGTATTACCTTCTGTACGGGCTACTCCTATCGGAGTTTCGGGATTTCCATTGTCGTAATTCACGAGTTCTCAGAACTCGCAGTTCTCTGATTCCCTATATGCTCCTAACGCATTAGCCCTCTATGCTATACAGTAGTCTATGTGACCACTTACCATAAGACCACCGCCATATAACCTCCCATCGGGGCTACGGCGTTTGTGATGACGCAAAACACATGTCCACGGGAATTGCGAGTTCCCGATTCGCGACGCGCCTTTCTGATCACGCTAGCCCCACTGGTTTAGCCCCTAGTCCACATGACCAACTCCGTGATCACTACCTTGTCCCCATCGAAGCTACGGGGTTTCCCATATCACAAGACCCACGTCCACGGGACCCGCAGTATCCCGATTCCCGATTCTCTCTGGGTGCTTGACACGCGTCCTTCCTACAGCTTCGTCCTTCTCCGCTAGTGGGTTTGACAGCTGGCTCCCACTCATCGGGGTTTCGCGGTTCGCGATTTCGTATGGAAAGAGTTCCTTGCATTCGTAAACCCCGATATGCCGAACCCCGACTATGTTAGATCCATTGACACGCGTCCCTCGAATGATGGACGGTCCTGATTGTATTGGAGAATCGCGTATCGCGATTTCCTTGTGCAAAATCTCTTGTCTCCGGGAACCCCGATTCCCGATCTCCGACTCTTCGGGATCCT
>ML785398.1:299966-316922 GCA_009831015.1 Picea engelmannii
GGCTCTACGGATAGGCGGTTCACCTCCCCATCCCTCATCAAGCCATCAACCTACCAGCCTGCAAGGCATTTATTTCAGGGCTAGCGAGCTGCTTTTGGTTCTCCGGGCCAGTGGAGTCCAAATACGGTATATCATTCTTGGTGGAAGTTAACGCCCCTTTTTCAAGGTGCCCTCCACCACCATCGTGGTCTCTTTTCCGCACATCCCCTCTCAGCAGTTTTGTAATATAAATTCATAATGTTATTTACATTTTCATCATGCTTTAGCATGGTAATTCCTGTATTAGGATTAATTACAAATTTGGGGGAAACAGGGTGTTACAGTGCACAGAGTCGAGAGGTCGAATACCCAGGAGTATTCGAAGGGTTGTCGCAAGGAGTGCGTGCAGGAGTTCTTTCAAGGCTTGAAGTTGCAAGAGAAAGCTCAGGAGGGTTAACACCTTTGAACACTTCAAAGGAGGACGAAGATTGAAATACTTCAAAGGGAGACGAGGATCGAAGTCATCCAGCAGGAGTAAAGTTCATAAAGAAGAACTTTGGTTCATTTAACAGAAACCGTCAAGGAGGGACGAACGGTCAAAATTCTCTATGGAGAATTCGCGAAGCCATGAGAGCCGTAGGATCCAGAGGAGTTGTAGGGCGGATAAGGTTTAGATGAATCCATTCCGTTGGTGTCAAGATTCACATTGACCATTGATCATGATCTGTCTGAGCCGTCAGATCATTTCGTCATTTCGGGGATCCTTACGACAAGGAGTTGAGCGCAATGGAACGAAAGTCCCAAAGTCGTGAGTTGCGATAGGTATTGGCATGGAGTTTTGGGATTTCGACACTTCGCGTGTTGGGAAATGGAGGAGGCGATACTTTGGGATCAAGAGTCCCAAAAACCGGGAAGAGTGACAGGTGGCAAGAGTTTGCGTCAGAGATAGAAAGCGTTTGAGTGGATAGGTGGTGTGTCCTCATCAAATAGGCGGAGTCAACCCTTGTTGACTGTTTTGGGGTTCGGAGGTCGACGGACTGGGAGCCTTGCATCCAGATTTGCAAAGACGCGAAGTCCGACACTCCGAATCGACGAAAATTTCGGTGAGAAGCCAACCTTTGTTGAATACATTTTGGTGAATCGGCATTTCGGGTTTCGGCAGTAGAGGGCCGAGAAAATCGACATTAGCGATTGTGAAATTGCGAGACCCGAAGTCCCGAAGTAGTGAAGAGCGCGACGTCATTGTGGACAAGGAGATTTGGGTTGGTGCCTGGTGTTTACGCAGGCTCAATTCATAAGGACATGTGGAAAACACTATTGTATGTGTTTGTGTTTCCCTGTGGGGAACACAAAGAGTCAAACTGACTCAGGAGGACAGATTTAGAATGATCTTGCGCGTACCTCGACCCGAGGGTTTGGGGGTCTGCATCAAGTGCATTTAGAAGAATACACAAAGAACATGAAAGAAGTCATATTGATTCCATACAAATGATACGCACACTTGGAAACACATTGTTTAATCTTCAACAAATGTCTGCTCAACAAGCAGTTCACATTGCACTTTCCCTACCCCTCACTTGTAGTTCAAGAAAATGTGTCTTCATAAACACATCTCCACTTGAAAAACGCACATTTGTGCTTAAACCACCGGTTTTTCTAGAACAAGAGCCTAACAATTCAGAAGACGTGCTATGTCACTCTATTGTTGATTATTACCTCCAACGTCCATCTCCTATTAGGCATATCTGCTTAGCAGAATTTGTATCGCATTACAAAAAACCTGTTGCGCCCATATCAAAAAAAAAAAAACCCTCTGTGATATGGTTTGTCAAATACAATAAACATTATGACTATGAAAACTATTGTAGAGAAAAATTGTTGATGTACGTTCTATTTGATGAAAATGAAGAGACATTAAAACATAACTTCTCTACATAGGAGGCTGCGTATGTTGCCTTTGAGACTATAGTGCACATCAATAAAGCTAGATTTACCTACAATGTTAATCCAACATGGGGTGATCTAGAAATTGCAGTTAATGAGCTAGAAAACCCTGACAATCCTGATGAGACATTCACGAACCGAAAAACAAACATAACTCCTTGCGAGTCCTATGACTTACAAGCGGATTTTCCTCGTCCTCCAGTAGGTAGAGGTGAAAAACGTATCAATATTGGTTTTCAAGTCACAAAACATCATTTCCTAATTGAATAAGAAGAAGAAGCAGAAGATGAAAAGGAGGTAGAAGAGGAAGATGAAGAAAATATGATAGAAGCAGAAGAGCAAGTTCAACAAGTGTCCCCAAAGACACCCAGTTCACTAGTTTGTTGTTCTTCAACTTTACAAGTTGTTGGACCTGTTGTTGTGGTTTGCAGTTTTGGGGGCTGAGTTGTTGTCATTCCTCGTTGACGGGTAAGTTTCCGTGCCATCGTTTAGTTGGTATTTTTCAATGGTGGGAGTCCTTGCCTCGAAATTCTGTTGCAGACCATCTTTCTCTGTGCTCTTAATTTATGTTCCTGGAAACCATGCGTCTTCATATGTCGGCTGTGACGTCCATAGCTATTTCAAAAATTGCAATGTAGAGGGGTTTTCGAAAAGTAGTTTGGAGCTAATACAAGAGGGAACCATCCGTCGGGGTGTAGACGCAGGGAATGCTTTCATTCTGTGGGTCGAAAAACTGCGTCCAGTTGTTGCCTTTGTTATGTCCTTTGTATTTTGCAGAAATTTTTTCTGGCTTTGAGAAGCTTGTAGGATGCATGCCATGAATAGGTTCAAATCGATCTTTCTGCTGAGTAAATTTATGGTGTTATTTATTTGCGTTGTTTCTTTTTGTTTGGTTCACTTTCTAGTGTGGGTTTGTTTTCTTGTCATCTTCTATGGGGATTAGGGGGGATTGAAGTTGACAAGAAGAAGGTTGAAAGATACATACGAGGATTGGTACCTAGTTCTGTGCTTGTAGTTTTCTTATTTTGCTTTCCTTTTTTTTTCCTACTTTTATTCTTTTTTTCCCATTTTCTCTGTTTTCATGCAAACAGAAAGTATCTAACAAACAACTTCAAAATGACAGTTCAAAAGATGAGCATCCTTTCCTTTCACTGCAAAGTTGAATCAAACAAGAACAAGGATCATGGAACAAACCAGCGAACAAGCATTGACCATTGAACCACCGATGTCGGTGGAGAACAATTCAGCACAATTTCACTGCAACCAACACCATCAAAAAAATGGAACGAAAATGTATTGCAACGCCTCTGTACAATAAACATTTAAGATTGCCAGAACTGTTAGGTAAACACTTAAGACTGCCAGAACTGTCAAAGGGCGTAGTCCTGTGCAAACATTTAAGAAAAAATGCAGTGTGGCAGGCTTGTTCTCTCGAAGCACGCAAGAATAAAGCAAAAATCACACATAGTAATATGTTAGAGAATGTATTCTAGCTAGCAGAAAATGCTAAACCAAACATTCGAACTAATGCTAGCATTAATCCACCTTCGACCAATGCATAAGAAAATGAATGATTCAAAAAGGCCATATACGATGAAATACTTTGGATATGCTAACATATATAACATTGGGAATAACGAAGCCAACAATAAGACCTCCAATCCATTGTCCAATTAGGTCATGACAAATATGGTACTTTTTATTATATAAAAATCAGTGTTTTCAATTCCCTGTTTCCAACAATAGATAATATGGAAATATTTGTGGTCAATGGACAATCTAATACCAACGAATTATCGATCGCTATAATCCCTCTATGCCTACGACAAAGACTAATAATATTATGCAAAACCTTACTCATAGTCAAAATACATTAGAAGCCTACAACCAAAACCAAGAAAGAAGCCAGACATCCTTACCCAAAGTTGTGATGCGTGGCATGTGATAACGACTCAAAACTGATCCAGAAAGACGCTAGATATTCTTCCGTGAAGTTGTGACGTGTGATAATGATTCAAAAGCCAAGTGATCAAGAAAGAGGCTAGATATTCTTTCCAGCTGTGACATGTGATAATGACTCCAAAATGTGATCTGAAATTAAGAAACCATAACTTTGTGAATAAAATAATTCTCCAATTGTGATTTGAACTTCGTGAACAAAATAATTATCACCTCGGCCCTTCTCGACTATAAACCATTAAATCTGCACATCATCAAGAAGAATAATCCTGTTAGATCTTCATACGGCCATGCGCCATAGAAAAACGAGGAATGACAACAGCTCAGCCCCTCGAAATTCTGTCCCGTAGAAATCAAACATTATTGTTGTGGGACATTGGGAGAGTTTCCAACCGACTCCATGTACAAGTTCAGTGGTTTAGGTAGAATTAATAACAATGGCCCTTGTTTTAGACTCCTAAATAAAGACTTCAGTTTAGATAGACTTGGGATTTTCAGTATGGCTTGTATTGTTCATGGCTTGTTAATTATTATGTTGTTCTCTGCAGCTTAAGTTATCTCTGATTTCATTTTTAAACGCTTGATACGACTTTACATCTTTTCTTCTGATATTTTCATTCAAAAAGCAAAGTGGTTATGATATGAGTATTGAACGTAACAGTAACAAAATTTGTTGATTGGTTTTGATGATTCGTCTCTGCTATATAATGATTTTCGTAACACGCAGAATGAAGCTTTACAAACTAAACAAAACGAATCTTTACAAATGATGAAAATAATAATTGGGAGCCCAAAGGATGAGATCTCAAAGTTGACCTTCGTAGATTTTTTTAATCTTGCACCGGTTTTAAATTCTTATTTAAAAGATGAAAAAATGTCATTTCTATTAAATAAGGTTGATAGCACCTTCCATGTAAAGTGAGTTGAATATTTTGATGGGCGCTTTTTATTTCTCTGGAAGTCTTAAAGCACTTGGAGCTTCATGTTCATTCTGATGACACACAGATATAAGTTGAAATATTAGATATATGGAAGTTGGTTTAGGAATCAAGGATCCAAGGCTGAGAAACATTTATAAGCTAACGGATTATATATATTCAAGGTTTGAAAATCAGAGAGGCAAGGCTGAGAAATTTTAAGTAAAATTTTGCTAAGGTTTTGGGACAACTTATTTAGAAGAATATAGGTGCAGTTACTAACTTGACAATGGTATTGTTTAACTGTTTTATGATTTTTTAGGGGGGGATTTGGCTATATAAATTTGGACTAAATTATAAGTTTTTGTTGTTTAAATTGTATTTTTGAATGCACAAATTGATTTAGGTGTGTTGAAAAACCCTTAAACACTTAGATTATATAGACTTAGTTACTCAAAAATACAGATCCAAGAATTTCTCACCAAATTTCTAAAAAAAACCATAAAAAAAAAGTCAAAACTTGGAAGGTTTAGCCAAGCCATTGACAATAGGTTTAAGAGACTTAGGAATTCCATGATTCTTATGGAGCAATAAAGAGTTTAATGATGACAGAGTTATGAATTCCATGATTTCTATGGAGCGAAAATAGGCATTTTTTTTTCAAGAGTTGAATGATGATGGAAGAGTTGGACAATAATAATGATGACAGAGTTATGAATTCCATGATTTCTATGGAGCGAAAATAGGCAAATTTTTTTTCAAGAGTTGAATGATGATGGAAGAGTTGGACAATAATAAATAGTATTTTAGGAAGTTAAATCTAATTTGTTATCATTATAATTTTAAAAATTTTAATTTTGATTTTTTTAAAATTATAATTTTAAATTGTTGAAATTTGAATTCGTTGTTTTTAATGTAAAAATATATTCAATATTTTATTATAGTTTAATTACTACTTAAACTTTATAATATTAATTATTAAAATATAGAGTTTTATTAATTCGAAATCATTTTTATAAAAAGATTTTAGAATTTCAATAAAATTCAATTTCTTAAAATATTAAAACTACTTATAGAAGAAAATGGATTCTTTAAAAATAATAAAAAGGATATAAAATTATTATAATTAACTCGTTCGATTTGTAAAATTTAAGAAATATTAAAACTATAAAATGGATTTTATAAGAATAATAAATAAAGATATAAAAAGGATATAAAATTATTATAATTAACTCATTGAATTTGTAAAATTTATTTAATTAATTATAATTAAAAAATAATATAATTATTAATTATGAATATAATTAACATCTTATTTTCCGTTTCTAGTGATAAATTTATTTAAAGTTGTTGTAAATATATTCAGGTAATCATATATATATAGAAAGTTATATTTAAATATATTATATTCTTAATTATTTATAGCTTTCAGCTTTTGTACTTACTTTGCTTTAGTTATACTGTACCACTACAAAATCAAAATTTTCCCCATTCGATAGGTATAAATATACCCTCGTTCCCTGCATTAGGGACCTTTTGGCAGTCTTTAGATTTGGCATTTCCTCTCTGAATCGAGGTCTAAGTGGATATTTTCTCTACATTACTAGATAATAGCAGTGTTAAAAGCTGCTGAGCGAAGCCCAAGAAATGCGATATGGGGAGCTAGATCCTTAAAAGGCGAGTCTCAAAACCAACCTTATCTTTGTGACTCATCCTTCTCACTAGTGGCTGAGGCTGGGTCCACACTTATGTTGACCAGGCTGTTGAAGTCGTCCGTAACAACCCAAAATACCTGCTAACTACACAAGCTAGTTATACTATACCATTACAAAATCAAAATTTTCCCCACTCGATAGGTTTAATGGAAAAGATGTATTGAAGTATAATTTTGGAAATTTCAAAGTTGGATTTTGGTGTGGGTTTGCTAAGTTTTAAGTGAAAGTGACCTCATTTGATGTTGGGTTTCATTTGGCATTAGTGAAGCACATATTTATGTTGTGTGGGTGGAATATTCGTGGTGTTCTTTATGTTTGTCTTCTTGATGAGTTTCATTTATTGTTGGTTTGTTTTCTTGTTAAGTTATATTTATTGTTAGTGCAATCAAGGTCTTGTTGAGTGGGTTCTTTATTGGTGGTGTGGTCTATGTTTATTTGTTTGTTGCGATTTTATGTAGAACATGTGGTATGTTGGTAATGTGTCTTTACTTGTCATGGTATAGTTTGGTGTACTCTCGACAAGCATGGTGTAGTCTAAGTTTTTAGCTCGATGATCGTGATTTACTCTAGAATTTGGTCGTCATGGTGAAGTCGTTGTGTTATTTGATTACAATTTTTGGTCTTTGTTGTAACATGGGGTGTTCTTGGTAGTTTCACATAGGAGTGTTACCCTTTTCATATGATTATGTGTGGGGTTCTCATATCCTTGTTTATTTTCATTCTTGGGTCTTCAATATGATGGAAAATTAGCGGTGGCACATTGCATTAGGTTAAAATTGTTGGTCTTATGACACATAATAAGATATGTATTTTCTCTTGGAATCTTGTTATTGTCCTTCCTTTAGTTTGCTTTTGTCGCTATCTATTTATTTATTGTGTGGAATATGGGTAGCCTTTGATTCAATCTCGTGTTAAATCCTAAGTTTCCCTTTAGTCTTCATAGCTAGTGCTAGCGATGTTGCATTGCATTTTTGAGGTTTAAGATTCCTTTAGGGGTTGACACTACAACCTTTTAGGGTTTGGAAAGTGTGGAAGGGTTTTGTGTCCTATGGTGGATACAAGAGATTGAGACTATACCTTATTAGGGATTAGAGTGGCCATCTATGGGTTCTATCCCCCCTATAGTTCCATGATAATTTGTTTTGATCTTTGAATTTGCCACTAAGAAGCCTTGGTTTCTATTGATTTGAATTTTGTGTGATTACAGTGTTGAGAGTCCATTCTTCTTTCTTAAGTAGAAGATTTTTGGTTGGGTTATGATAATTCAATACTTATATTATTCCATACCATTTCTAAATCAGGCTCGCAAACCCCAACGGTCGCCCATGGGGGATGAAAAGAAAGACGAGGGAGAAGGAGATCCTATCAAAATATTGCTCAAGGAGGCCCTTGGAAAACAAAGGAACGCGATGATGGATAACTTCGCCCAGATCCTTCAATGATTTCCCACTGGCGGTGCATCTGCATCCAACAACCACTCTGGGGACGCAACCCCTTTTAAGGTACAAGTAAACTTTGACATTCCCATATTTGATGGAAAAATAGATGCAGACGTCGTATATAGATGGTTGAATCTATTAGAAGGATATTTTTTSGTTCATGACTTTTCCGACCCGGAGAAGATTATTTTTACACTGCTCAAATTCGCCCCCCATGTCAAGGACTGGTGGGAAATCTACTGTGATAAAAAGCACAAGGAGGAACCCTCTATGTTCTTGGYCGTAACCACTTGGAATTATTTTCGAGATGCCATCAAGGAACAATATTATCCCATGGGGAGYTATGAGGACAAGTACATACAATGGACTATGTTGCGGCAACAAAGGGATCAAGATGTGCATGAGCTGACGAATCTGTTCCATACCCTGTGCACAAAKTTGGGTATCAAAGATTCAGAGAAAAAWTTGGTATTGAAGTACCACAATTGWYTACACATATACATTCAAGAGGAAATGGAGTTCCTAGACATCTCCTCACTTGGTACAGAATACCAGTATGCTGCCAAGATTGAGCAGAAATTCAAACAAAAGAAGCGAGACTTTGGATCTACGAATCAAAAGCAAATGAAAGGTGCCCCCAAACCTTAGAACAAAAGACAAAGCCAAGGCATGGCGGCTCAAGACAACCTACCAGAGCTGCAAGAAAAGAACAACACCGCGAAGACGAAGAAGGACACAAGAAAGTGGTGTGAGTTCCATAAGAGCTCCACTCACAACACAAGTGAGTGTCAGGCCAAACAGTCATTGGTGTCTGAGATGAGGGCTTATGAATCAGATGCATGCTCCGACACTGAAATAGAACCCGAGAAGGGGAATGACAGAGGGAATCAGATTATCGATGCGGAGCCCAATGCCATCATTGCCACCACAAAGATCCAAAAGGAAAAACCAGAAGATCCAGAGGAGGAGGAGCATCTCTTCCACTCCCAGATGTGGGTAAAGGGTTCCCCACTACAATTCATTGTTGATGGTGGGAACCAAAAGGACCTCATTTCAGCAGAGGTCGTGAAGCGGTTGGGCTTGTCAACCACAACACACCCACAGTCATACACCATCGGGTGGCTTCACCATGGATGGGATCTTCGCATCAGCCAACAGTGCCGCCTTCCCTACAGCATCAAACCCTTCACCGATGAGGTATTATGTGATATTGCTCCTCTTGATGTTTGTGATGTATTATTAAGACAACCATACTTGTGGAAGCAACATGCTATGTATGAGTACCAGCCTCACGTTGTTATTGTTACCTTGGGAAATAAGTTGTACATGATACCAAAGGTACCACCGCCTGTCGCTATCTCTCTGGTTAGTACAAAACAATGCAGTAAGCTCATTTCCAAAACTGGGAAATTTGTTTTCCTGATGACCCGCCCTCAGGGCAAGAAGAATATTGTGGCCACGACCTCTAGACAGGGCTCCTTCACACGACAACAACAAATGGACAAGGTCGTGGAGGAGTATCGAGACATCTTCACCTCACCCGCAGGGGTGCCTCTACACTATCAGGTCAAGCACCCCATCGACATGAATCCAAGTGCATCACTACCCAATGGACTGATCTATCGACGCTCTGTTCTGGAGAACGATGAAATCAAGAGGTAGATTCAAGAGCTACTGCAGAAAGGTCAGATCCGTCCAAGTTCATCGCCATGTGGGAGCATGATCGTGTTAATGCAGAAAATGGATGGGACTTGGAGACTCTGTATTGACTATCAGGTGTTGAACAAGATCATTGTCTAGAATAGGTACCCGATCCCACAGATTGATGACCTTCTAGACCAACTCAAAGGGGCGAAATATTTCAACAATATCGACTTGAAGTCTGGGTATCACCAAGTACCAATCAAACTGTCCAATGTGTGGAGGATTTCCCTCAAAGCCAAGGAGGACCTTTTTAAATGGTTGGTCATGCCTTTCGAGTTGACAAATGCTCCCTGAACCTTCATGAGGTTGATGGACAACATCTTACGGCCATTCACCAACTCATTTGTAGTAGTGTACTTGGATGACATCCTGATCTTCAGTCAGAATTGGGAAGAGTGCCTCCACCACATTCGACAGGTCCTCCAAACACCGCGGAAATACAAGTTGTGTGCCAATTTGGAGAAGTGAACTTTTGGCATGACCCAGGTTCAGTATCTGGGATACATTATTGATGAGCGTGGGGTGCATGTAGATCCAACCAAGATCCAAGTCATCAGGTATTTTCCAGCCCCAACCACTATAACAGAGCTTCACATCTTTCTGGGTCTTGTTAATTTCTACCATAGTTTCATGTTGGGATTCTCTCATATCACTTGGCCCTTGAGTCAAGTCACCAAGGGAGGAACGAAAGAAAAATTCTTTTGGTCAAAATCTCAACAGAAGGTGTTCGTAGAATTGAAACATCGCCTCTGTTGTGCCCCAGTGCTCACATTATCATACTTGCAACAACCATTTGAGATCAAGACAGATGCCTCTAACTATGCTATTGGGGCAGTTCTTACTCAACAGGGACAACCAGTGGCATATCATAGTGCGACACTGTCTAACAAAGTCCGAAAGTATCCCACTTATGACAAAGAAATGTATTCCATTGTGCAGGATTGTCGACAATAGAAGCATTACATTTTGGGGAAGGAAATGATCATCCACATAGACCACCGACCCCTACAGTTCATAAAGACACAAGGGAAGTTGTAGAACGATCTCCATCATAAGTGTTCCACATATCTGCAACAGTTTCATTTTAACATCAAGTACAAGAAGGGCAGCACCAATAATGTTGCAGACTGCCTCAGCCGACCACTGATCATGGAGATAACCATCGTGCTCAACTCTTGTGGGAATGAGACTTCTGATTGGCCACTTCTCTACAAGAGCAATCCAAATTTCGGCCACACATACAAGACGCTCTTGGAGGGTAATCGAGGTCGAAATTTTCACCTCCAGGATGCTCTACTATGTCACCTGGGACACCTTTGTTTTCCTTTAAGTGAGCATGCCAATATGATTTGGGAAGTGCACTATAGTTGGGTCGCTGGGCATTTCAGGGTCGAGAAAACAGTGGCAGTAATACAAAATTATTTCTATTGGACAAACCTTCGACATGATGTCGAGAAGTACATCAGATCGTGCACTGCCTGCACCATTACCAAACCGACCATCAAGAAGCAAGGCCTCTATACTTCGTTGCCTACCCCTAGTCGACCTTGGGAATCCATCTCCATGGATTACATGTCGGGCCTTCCTTCTACTAAGAATGACAACGACTGTGTTTTCGTGGTCATTGACAGATTCTCGAAGATGGCCATTATGGCGGTCTACAAGAAGAATATCACAGTAGAAGCCACTACTAAACTCTTCTTTGAACGAGTGTGGGTACACTTTGGGATCCCCCAATCTATCATCTTCGATCGGGACAGCAGGTTCCTCGGTACATTTTGGTCCAACCTCTAGTCAATGTTGGACACCAAGCTCACCAAGTCCATAGCTTTCCATCCCCAAACTGATGACCAGACAAAGGTCGTCAACAGGATGATCGTACACATTTTTCGCATGTACAACTCAAAGCATCCACACACATGTGATGAGAGCCTCCCTTATGTACAACATAGCTATAACTGGGCCCTCCATAGCTCAACCGACCACAACCCCTTTCAGGTGGGCTTGGGATTCCAACCACTATATCCCATTGATGTAGCCATACCATTTGCAACTAGTCAGGCTGATTCGGCTCATGTCCAGTCTGAAGTTGCCAAGGCAAAAAACTTCATTGAGTGCATTCAGCACATTCGCCAATAGATTCATGACATATTGGACAAATCCAATGCTAAGTACAAGCAATGAAATGATCAAAATCGGGTGCAACACAACTTCCAGGTGGGTGAAAAAGTGTGGCTACATTTGCAGAAGGAACGCCTTGTTGGACCCCACTGCAAGCTTCGCCCGCTCTGATATGGGCCATACACCATCACCAAGGATGTAGGGGACATTGCCTTTGAGCTCAGTGTCCCACCATTCCTTGGTTTGCACCCATTTTCAATGTGGACCGCCTTTGGCCTTACTTTCCACCTGTATTGGACATCCGACATGGCAGAACAAATCACAACAATATAGTTGAACCCAGACTGCATGGAACAAGCCATAACTAATCATATTATGGACACACAGATCAAGAACACCCGCCAACAGAGGATCCAACTATATCAAGTTGTCAAAGGAGGCCAAATCCTTCACCAGGGAAAGTGGCTCACCAGGGACCAAGTTCAACATAAGTTTCCTCATCTCATGGAGGAACTCAACACAATGGGGACCATTGATTCCTAAGGGGGGAGGAATGATCCAGGTGGATATTGGTGGCCACCCGCCTATTCCATTTTTACCCCCACCATTGTTTCTTTCAGTTTTCAGTTTCCTTAATTGTAGCACAATTTACTATTTTTGGCAGTTTTTTGGGTCATGAACTTCCGAAACCATTTTGAGGCCCTAAACGACATTTTTTGGGCATCAACCGATCGACAAATATAACTTTGTTTTGGACCCTGATATTCATTGTCAATATTTGTAGTCCTCAGATAGATCTTTCTAATGATGTATCATATGCGTCAAACGAAGATAGTATGAAAAAGTTACGACCCCGGATAATTGATGTACCAATTTACCCCGACGAGGCCCATTTTCTGGCGTTTCATCTCCTAGGGTTAGGTTTTTGGATGTTTAGGGTTTCCATTGTTTCTCAATAACATATAGGCCTTCGAGCCTCATTGTACCACGCTTCTTGGGGTCCGCGGACAGACTTTCACTTGAAAGGTTTCTAAAGAATTTTCGGCTTGGGTGATAAATTTTAATACACTAGCTTCTCGGTGGTGGGCCCATTGATGTAAAGTCGAATAAAGTCCCCATTTAAATCATGTAGGTCTCTCAGTTGTTGCTTCGTTGCCTTCGAGTTCTGGAAGTCAGGGATTTTCTTAAAATTTAATACTCATAAATCTACATAAAATGATGGACATGACTTGCTCTCAGTTAGATCCATGTTGGTTATTGCTCAGCCTTTACACATCTTCCCTATGTGCTTAAAGGCACGACAGAAAATGAAACGCATAGGTGTACGCCTTTCCACGCCGAACATACTCTACCCCCTTTAGATTTGAACTTGTGACCTCTTAAGAGAAAACACATCTTCTTAACCATTAGGATGTATAAATATTATATAATTTTTACATTTCTATTTATATCTACATTTGACTAATATATAATGTTATTGTGATTGGTTATAAATATTATATTGTGTTTTAAATAAAAACATTACCAAAGTATGCACCATCTTATCATACTAGGTTTTTGTTAAGCTTTAATTATTATTATTAACTTCTTGAATTGTATTTCTTTTGATTTAATACTCTATAAATATCCCCACATACAATTGAAGAGATCCTGGTTTTTACAAATCTAGTTTTCTTTGAATAATTTGAAAAATTATTTTAACTTAATCATTCTCATATATTTCATTTTATAAATGGTTTTCATAGAACATTAAATAATGGAGATAATAGTTTAAAAAAAACAAAAAAAAAACTTAAATGAAAGAACAACATTCTTATATACTCAACTCACTTATAATAATTTTAAATATATACAAACACAAAAGAGAAAAAAAATATGGAAAAAAAAAACCTTAAATGAAAGAACAACAATCCTTCATGCTTAACTCATAATAATTCTAAGTACATGCAAACACACATAAGACATAATAGGTTTAATATCTCCATGAATGTATATAATGAACTTAAAAGATAAACAAAGAGTAAAAAGTCTCAACCATTTACATTAAATAAAAATGTATTTAAAAACAAAAATAATTGATAATAAAACCATTATAGCATCAAAACTTACTTCTAGTCTCCAGTGCTCCACATGCTTGTTTCAAATGAGGCATTCTTTAGGCAAACCACGTAAACATACTTAATCTACTAAGTTTCTATTTTCTTTACTTGCATGTGTTTTTGTAAAAAAAAATTAACCAAGGATGTTATGCTAAGGTGTGGTATCTACAAATATTTATTACAAAAATGATGTGGTATCCACAAATATTAATTATAAAAATAGTCAATGAAGAAATGGTAATGAATGATTATATTTAAATTAATTATATAAAATTAATGAGAATATCAATATACTTTATTTAATTTAATATTAAATAGTGATTCAATCATTAACAAAATTTTGATGTATAAATTATTTTTTTAAATGATAATAATAAAACAATAATATAGCTTTAATTATATTTGTTTTTAGTGTTATTAGTTTTGACATATACTTGTATATGTCAAAATTAATAACAGCCTGAGTGGGTCTAATGGTTAAGAACATGTGTTTCCTCTTAATAGGTTACAGGTTCAAATCCAGAGGGGGGTAGGGTCAAATCGTTGAGGTCTCATACACCAATTTGGTGTGTTGGCTTGGTCGTGACCTTAAAAATAGATTATTATTATTATTATTATATAAGTTTGTTAATATTAAAGGAATGAATGAAGTTGTTTCAAAGATGTTAACATTAAAAGAATAAATGAAGTTGTTTCAAAGAATTAAATGGAATTATGTTTTGAGAATTGGTTTTTAAGAAATGAATTGAAATTAAGAAATCATTATATTTATAAGAGGTTAAATAAAAGGTAAAACTATATTATTGGTTATTAAATTGAATTTGATTTTGTTTAATATTATATAATTTATAAAAATATCATATAATTCATAAAAATTATTTGATATAATTGATTAGTATTTATTATTATCAAATTAATATTAAATTTAAAAAAAATAATAAAACAATTCTTTTAATTTCAATTTAAAAGATAAAGATTAAAAAAAATATTATAATTAAAGATAAAAGAGAAATATTTGATATAATTGATTAGTATTTATTATTATCAAATTAATATTAAATTTAAAAAAAATAATAAAACAATTCTTTTAATTTCAATTTAAAAGATGAAGATTAAAATTTTTATTATAATTAAAGATAAAAGAGAAATAGAAAAGAAAAAATTAACTATAGTTTTTTAAATGAATGTGGAACTAGTTTATGGAATTAGTAGAAGTTTTTCTCAAATTTACAAGAAACATGAAGTTGGGAGCGGCAATAATATATATTAAAAAATATATAAAAAATATTTTAGATTACAATGATACTTTAGATTACAATGTATAGAGATATTGATATTTTAAATCTTATTTCAATAAAATCCAAGGTGAATAGAGGACAATGTTTCTTCAATGTTTCTCCTATTGCAACAACTACAATATTGAAATTACTAATTTAATTTGTGCTAATAATTATATGAGTATATTTAACACAATACTGAAACTTTAATATCCATAAATATTCTATTAGAAAATGAGAAACAAAATTGAAAATACATATATACAATTTTAACATCTTTTTAAAATTAAACTTTACATATATAAACTTTAAACATCTTTGTAAATTTGAAGCATTATTCTTTTTTTATTGAAAAAAAAAATAGTACTACTCTTCTAATATGAAAATACAATAGAAGTCAATGATATGGTTGGTTGATATCAACTACAGAGTGGAGAAAATGCTTGCCATGGATAGGGTATTTATTTATTAGACTTACATGTTTAGTTTGGGCTGGAAGGAAAACATACATGCATTAAAAAAATTCACATCCACAACTATAAAGTGAATATTATTAAGTTTTTTTACTTAACTAATTTACCTGTAGTTTAGTCTTTGTTTTATAGTGATATTTTGAATAAATATAATGAAAATATTTGTGAGAAATTATGTATTTGTAATAATGGAATAAATATATCTACATTTTAATTTAATATAATTCTAATTTAAAAATCCCTTCTTTTAGGAAACTAGTTCCCAAGCTCCAATTTCTTTGATGTTGAAGCTCCCAAAAAACTCTCAAGTTCCCAAAAGAGTTCCCAACCAATTGAGACGATGTAGTTCCCAAGCTCCCAGAACTTCTGAAACGAGTTTTAGAAATGTTGGAAATGTGACTAGTTGTTCCCATACAACTATGCTACAAATACAAGAAAAATGATTATAAACTAAAAAACTCATCTTCTTTATATTTATAATTGAAAGTAGAAAATAAAAATAAAGAAAGAAAATATCATATTATATAAACTCTTTGTTTAAAGCTAAAATTTGATAAAGAAATGGTTTGAAAGCTAAAATTTACATTTATATAGAATTCAAAAATAATAAAAAATCAAAATTAGACAAATACATTATTTATAATTAAAATTGAAAAAAAAAAGGTATTCTATATACTTTATATTTAAAATTGTAACTTAATAAGTAAATGGTTCCATAAATAAATTAAAATATTTATTTTATTATTAGGGTTTTTACCTTTCATAAAAAGAAAGGGAGGAGAGTGTTTGTACATGAATTCATTATTATTCATTCATGTACCCACATGCTTATAAAGAAAAAAAATATGAATATGAAATACTACTTTTCTCTAGATTTCATATCTCTAACTCAAGCATGTGAGTATATGAGTGAATAAAAAAGAATTCTTCAATGGAAAACTTAGAAATAATGGAGATTAGTTGCGGTGATTAGTTTCCAATCGTTTCAAACCATTTCTAAACCATATGTCTATATGTGTGTGTGTGTGTGTGTGTGTGTTGTAATTCTCATTGATTAATTGAACGAAGCCTCGCTTTGCTTCCCCGACCTCTAGGTGTTGTCTCGCCCGAGGAGTTTGTTTTCATCCTCTTATTTCTTAAGTTAGTATCAGAGTCGAGAGGCACTCTTTAATTGCAGTCTCGAGTAGTGTGGAGGATCTCGAGTGGAGAGTCGTGAAGGAACCCATTGTTAACATTTCAAAATCCCAACCCAGTTACAGTCTCACTGAATTTTCTACCAAATTTAAATGCCAAAACTCAGTTTTAACACTGTTTCAGCATATGTACAGC
>ML785399.1:0-51422 GCA_009831015.1 Picea engelmannii
CTATATGACTTACTCCTCCTTTGGGCTTGGAATGACTATTAGGTCTTGATATTGATATTGTATTTTTTTTTTAAATACCTACACAAAGGTGGCAATTGTGACGTCTTTCACTCTCTTCCCGTCACTATTGCCACATCCAAGACGTCTCTCTTTCCACCTCCAAGATTGTCTCTCCCATAGCAACCACGTCGGAGCTAATACCTCATCCCATCGGTCTTGCCACCTTCAGAATGTCTCTCTTGCCACCCTTGAAACGTCTCTCTTGCCACGTCTAAAACATCTCACTTGCCACGTTTGAAATGTCGGTCTTGCCACCTTTGAAGCATCTCTCTTGCCACGTCTGAAACGTCTCACTTGCCACGTTTGCAATGTCTCACTTGCCACATTTGAAACGTCGGTCTTGCCATGTTTGAACCGTCGGTCTTGCCACGTTTGCAATGTCTCTCTTGAGACGTTTTCCATGTTTGAAACGTCGGTCTTGCCACGTTTGAAACGTCTCTCTTGCCACGTTTGCAACGTCTCTCTTGCGACATTTGCAACATCGCTCTTGCCACGTTTGAAACGTCACAATATAGACGAAAACTAGGTCGTCGGAAAAACGACGTCATGTGAAACAACGTTTGAGGGGGTCCGAGGTTTGTTGGTCTTTCGACAATAGAAAGTGGCAATTGCGTCGAACACGCCGTCGGAATTTGACCCAAATGCAGTAGTGAGTTGCTAGAAAAACAAGACCGCAGAACAATAAAATAAAACAAATGCGGAAATAAAACACAGAAGATACACAATACAAGAGAGACACAGATTTACGTGGTTCACCTAGTGTGGGTTACGTCCACCAGAGGAATTTCCAGGTCCTTTCTTTATTATTATCCAACAAAATGAAGAGATACAACCTACAGCAAAACCCGTTGTAACTTCCTCTTCTTTCTCTCACAGTCTCCTCTCTCAGAATACAATACTCACCAACATACATAGCCGCAATACATCTCCCTCATAAAAGAGGGTTTCCTTCTAGGGCAAAAAATCCTAACATAATCTCTATCGTTAGATCTACGACCTTATAATGAACGGTCCAGATTTACAATGAAATTACAATATACTTTTACAAGGCAATTTTTTCTTCGGGGGCTTCGCCCCCGAATCCCCACTGGGGGCCCGCTTTCCCGCAGACCCCGCAGAGGGGGTACCCCCCCTCTGCACTCCCCCGCATGGAAGAGTGTACATACTTTTTGGGGTGTAAATACTTCATGGGGTATAAACATGGCTGAAAGTAAAAGACCTCTAAATCAGGAAGATAATCAGGCTCCACAACCAACACCCATGGATGGTAGTACAAATGGAAGTGTATCGGGCTTACTGGATCAAGTGTCTCATTATAGAAATCTCCCTCTGTTTGTGAGAATCCTTTGGATATAGATCTCACTTTTTATTTCTCGACACTTCCATTGGTTTCATGCTTGATCTTATATATCTACTTGTAAGTTACCACAGAATTCCCTTCTAGTCTCTGAACAATATCTTGAACATCATTCTTTTAAGATACACTGGTGTTATTTTGTTATGGAATATTTCCATACTTGTTCTCTTGTTTCTTCTCCAAGACAAGGAGGCTCAAAATTAATGAAGTGGCTCATGACTGAAGGATAGCTTGAAAATCTCTTTTTCTTTCTCAGGATGTGCCTCGAGGGGCTTGTATGTTCCTCTTCCTTTTGTAGAGTGAGCCTAGGCAGGACTTTTATGCCCTATTGCAATATCTCTGGACATATGAACTAGATCAACTGGATCAACTGGAATAATGTATGTCTCCCTCTGAAATCATGAAGGGGGAGAAAGTATTGTCTCACTGTCAATATCCATCTAAGATGCTTTGGATCTTTGAAGGGCTATCTCTTCTTCAAGGAAAACATCTCTGCTTGTCTCAATCTTTCTCTAACCAGAGATGTAGATTTGGAATGTCTTCAAAGATTCACTATTTATCCTATAAATGTATCCTTTCTCCCTGAAGGGTCTATCTTGGACTTCTTCTCTTTGGGTACATGAAAATACACTAGGCACCCAAATATCCTGAAGTGTTCAATCTCAGGCTTCACTTCGGGAGTTATGTTTTTCAAAGTCTGGGGAAGACTCTTGTTCTGAACATATACGGTGTCATGCATGCTTCTTCCCATGGCATCATAGAAATATTATGATCATGCATTATTGTATTGGATGTCTCAATGATGGTTGTATTCTTCCTCTTTCTCAAATAAGTTTGACTCCCTTTGAGTCAAGTGACTCCCTTTGAAGGACAAGAATCTTCCTTTGTTCTTAACCTATCTAGAACAAGAAAACAAGAGGAACCAAAACAAGAATATCTCCCAAAGGAGAATAATGAGTACATCTCTAGAATCAAAACAATTTAAGGATTGTTGTCATAGCTACAACACCTACTTGTAATGTAGCAAACTTTAGAAATATAGGTTAGAGGAATGATAATCAAAACAATCAAACCTAGAGTATTCACTTCCTGTGTGTTGTTCCTCTGAATGCAATGAGATCCCTCTGGATCCAAGACTTCAACAAAAGGTTCCTTCATCCCACAATTAACCTCGTGACAATGATACAAATAATATATATACACGTGCATAGTTGAGGTTGTTGATATGATTTCTCCAATGGCACATGGCTGATCTTTGTCCTCTAACATCTTCATGAAGGAGGTAGTCACATTGACACCTTTTTGTATCACCCACAATAAGTATTCCTTTGAAGTCTTGTCTTTCAGGAACTTGAAGTTGCTTGATCCATCAAGATTATCTTCCATCATAGTTTTGTTCATCATAATTTTAGATTCTTCACAACCCTTTGTCAACTAGGCTAGAAAACCTAATGACTAGGCTAGGCTAGCACTTTTAGGTCTTGTTGGACTTATGAATGCCAACAATAAGAATTTTAAATATAGGAGAACACTAGTGATCTGAAGAGCTCCTTCAATGAGTTGCAAAAACCCTAATACTGAAATTTATGTAGAAATTAGTGAAACCCTAGGGCCAAAATTTAAAAATGCTCGGAATTTCAATTTGAAGATTGATGGAGGTGCACTGAAAGAGGCCATACACTCCTATGGTATTTTTATCCTTAATGTCCAAGTGCCAAGTGATAAAACCTCTTAGAAGGGTAGGCCATACAAAATTTCTGGAAACCCTAGGAGGGTCGTACGGTTTTGCAGGAGAGAGAAGATGGCTGAAAATTGCTTGTGCAATGGGTTCTTCAAGACCTGTGCTTTGATACCATGTTGATTTTTCAATAATCTAGGCTTAAGCATGAAGTTCATTCCATTTTAGCATTTTACTTAAACCATAACCAATTATGTTGCAACAACCAAGATCACAAGATGAAACACCATGCACAAGTACACAAGAAGTATCCTAAGAAACCCTTCTCAACAAGGGAAGAAAACCCATCCAATCCTTTGCTATATTCTTCAATACAAATACCTTCACCACCAAGAAAACCTAGCACACAAAAGGGTGCTCACAAACCCTAGAATACTAGCACCCAAGAGAGGTGCGCACTTTTCCCAAGTAGATGTGCTTGCTGAAATTTCCAAACTCATACAAAAGATATGATTCATCAATGGGGAATTGATTATCTTTTACATTAATTATTAATTACATTAAGGTGGGGCCAACTTGTACCCTTTACATTACAATTAGGGTTACAGGCAGGTCTTACTCTTGAACAATATATCAAGGGATATCATACACCCACTGGTGCTAAGACACTAGGCGCATGTCCATAGGGATGTCCATATCTCTAGCTCACTGCATTACATAGAAGAACCACTTCTTCACTAGTGCTCAACCACTAGGATCACACTCACCTGTGCTCGTCTACTCAACAGATATTCTTTCCCACTACATTACACAAGAGAGTCATTTGGAGTTTCTCATAAAATCTGTGCTCAGAGGAGGATAATACATCATCTTCATTTATGTCTTATGATGATGCACCCAACACTTTGGGATTTCAAATGTTCACCTTGTGCTTAGCCACAGGCACATCCAACTCTGTAGATTTCCTTTCTCACCTCGTTACACAAGATAATCATCTGGATTTCTTCTTAACTCTCTCTAAGGAGGAGGCCATCTCTACATTCCATCTTTGTATCAGATAGGAACCACACACTCCTCTCAGGGGCTCTCTCTCAGGTTTGTGTCCTGGAGAATGTCTCACGTAGCTACAATCATCAACAATCATGACATCCGATCTATCTATATCGTCCTATCGGCCATGGTGAATTATTGATACCATGTAAAAGGTGGCACCCTGGTGCTGACATACCGATATTTCGGCACGTCGGGATCACAGTTCCACCTATCGTGATTCCCTGCTGAATAGTTTTGACATAGGTATTGTTGTAGGTAAAGTATATCCTTTGGATTGAAATAGATCTCCTCGCAACATTTTCGATGAAGAATATATCCGATATGGATACTCTCTTGAAACAAAAATATCGATCGATTCGTTAAGTTTCAAGGATTGCTCCATCCCCCTTGTGATCAATTTCTCTCTATGGACTCATAAATACTCATGTTATCTGTTTGAGAGGTTGTGGTCTGACAAGATTTTCAAGTGTAACTTTCTCTCTAAATGACACAATCAAAGGGTACATGATTTGGATGTTAAAGTCATTCACCTTGGTTTTCTAAATACGCAATGGATCTTGAGTAAGATATTATATTTCACTCCTTGGGGAAGCCACCTGGAAATGAACTCTATAATTCATCATGCCCTCAAGTTACACCTGAAGGAAGGCCAAGATATCTATGGGACAATTCACCATTTCATATGAAATATGGTAGATTCATTCTGAGTCATGTCCATACAAAATGTTCTTCCACTAAAAAAAATACATATAAACTATTTTGTCGCTAGTTCAACGGATATTTGGAGTTCCATTTGACTTAGGTGTTTAAAAGCATCAATTTTTTTCTTAAATTTGTAAAAATTTTAAATATGTGAAGGTTTGACAAAAGATTCGTGCTTAACTATTTTTCTCTTTGAAAGATATAAATTAAAATGTATGTAAAATGGTATATATAGATTACACCTTTGTACAAAAATATGTAAACCCAACATATGTTATAATTATTATTGATTAGATTTGCAATGTCTAATGAAGTTTTGACTTCCTTAATGTATTGCTTCAGAGTTCCATTAACGCCCGTCTAATTGGAAATCGACTATGTTTTGCATGATATTGAGATGGAAGGTATCACTATCCTTGTATAAACCTCATTTTGATATCAATATTGCAATCATTATTAATTGCTAATATTAAATGTTGTTCTAGATGTAGAAGTTGAGGCAATTTTGACTTACAATGAATTTGGATTTGGGGAATTTTTGTTACTACTCTTGGCCCATCACTAAATGTCGGTAATTGCTTGATCATAGAATATTCATGTCAAATATTATCGAACCTGGAAAATATCATAGAATCATTTTTCAAAGGAATATATCTAATGTTCTAGGTTGTTCAAGAAATACAATATACCGACTACGACGTTATAGTTAAGATAGAAGATGGCTCATTTTACAGTGGTAAGTATGCTATTATGTATGTAGGCCTAGGGGGGGGGAGATTGGAGTAAAGATTGATTCTTCCATTTGTGTGAAGAGGAGATCAATGATGCAGATTCATTGTGCATGGGTAAGAAACATGACAACTACCAAGGAGTGACTGCCCGCAATTTGGAAACGTGCGTTAAATAGAAGTACGCATGGTAGCTTGTGCTAATTGCGGGCACCCCTTTACATTAGGATGGTAACCAGGTGCTATCCCCTTGCAAAACAGCCCGTGGTCATAGCGCTCGGTCTTGTGATGAGGTAAAGGATTATGTGCCAATGTTCTACGAAGTCAATGACTGGAAGTTAACTATGAGCTGATGTCATAATGACTGGTGGTGGTAGTTCTTGGCACTACAACCAAGTGGTAGTGCCAAGTGGCATAGGTGTCCGCTCATACCGAGTCGAGTGTTTTCAGTAAATGCATGTATCCATTCAGAGAGTGACACATGGCCCATACATAAGACAACATGTGCCAAGGTTGATTGGTCTATTGTGGCATGTGAAAAGTCATGAATCAAGGTGACATTAGGCAAGCTAGTTAGCAAGTGACACATGGAGATTCCAAGTGACACGTGGAGAGTCCATATCAGCAGGTTCACATGGCAGAGTTCCATTTCACATGGGATGTTAGATGCCAGAAGTATTGAATGTATGCACAAAGTTGATGTCTCAGGGGGTGGTGACCCGGTGGTGTGAAAGTGATCTAGCCATCCACTTCAGGGCCAGATCTATGGATGATAGTGATATCGGACCATGAAACATTCTCAAGCTTTAGTCCTTTGTCTAAAATAATTGACAGTGAATATTATATCGACTATTAGATCGATGTCCCTCATTACATCGAGTCTGGATCATTATGTGGCTAGAAAGGTCCCACAACATAAGGATTTCGTGGAAAGCCCTTAAACACAAATTAATGGTTGATATTAGACAAGCTGTTAGATCGACAACTATCATGCACATCGGATATTGGATATCAGGAAATGGAGGAGTGCTACAAAGTTGAAGTCCCGGTGGGTCGATGGCCCAATTGTCCTTGAATAATCTGGTCATCCAATTCAGTGCCAGATCAATGGATGAGAGATTCATCGAGCCTTATAACATGACCAATCCTTAAAGACAATGGGACACAACGTGTATATCATACCGGATTGTGGAAAACAAGTTATGGACAAAGAGGTAAAGGCCTGAGAGTCTAATATCCCAGTGACTCGGTGAACACAGGAATAAATTCGATGACTGTGATCTATCCAGGGGTGATTAAACGACTATTGTATGTCATAGTTGTTATGTGGACGGAATGATATCTATAGTCGAGATTAAATTAGGGATGGGATCTAACAAATCTTGTGCTTCATGGACGTAGCATACGTTTTGGTGGAGGTTAAATCAATGGACGAGATCTCTCTGAGATCCAGATCTGAAAACTACTATTCATTAAAGTGTCATTGAGTGTTTTGGTACCTTGGTGGTCCCAATGGATGTAGATTGATAGTCCATATCTAACCTAGATTGAATCCAACGACTACTGAGCCACGATGACGAGCTTTGTTCTTTGGTGGATACAAATTAAACCAAGAGTCAAGATTTATTCGAAGCCTAATCAAACAGATGTTGAGTTTCATGGCTCATACTCAGATTCAAGTGAACAGACAAGCGTGAAGCAGAAGGGAACTCACCCCGAGTTCGTGGAGGTATGAATCCAACTCCATGAACCCATTGTGTGGACAAAATTATCAAAGGATGGAGGACATAAATAAATATGTCTTAATCAAGTTAACTGTGACTGAGATGGACATGTGAAAGTGCAATTCAAGAACATAGGCTTTAAGGTCCAAAGAAATGAAGATGATCTCAGGTACAATGATGTGGAGGATGAGGCATGATGGAGAAGTCTTCTAAAAGAACACTACAAATAAGTGGCAGGGAGGAGCAAGGAAGGAGATAAGTGTCTCCTACAGGTTGGTGCATGTAAACAAATTCTATGGGTTAGTGCCCATATGCTGAGTTGGATCTCAACAAGGGTATTGGTGTCCCCTATAGGTTGGTGTCTGCAAAAGACTATTACATATTGGTGTCTGTTGTAAGTTGGTGCTTACAAATTTTATATATATAGATTTTTTTGTGGTTCTCTCCCATTTGGGTTTCCACGTTAAATCTCTATGTATTGTGAAATGTATGATTAATTGTTCATTATTAGCTGCTAGTAAATAGTACACTGGTAAAGAAATTGCGAAAAAAATATAATTTGGAATATTGATTCACCCCCCTGTCAGTATTCCAACAGTACCCTAGTACACCAAACCCCTGATGTATCAGATTGGCCCCTCAATTATATCATATGTTGAGTTTATGCATGGACGAATTTATGGAAACGTGCAAGATTTATTTAATTAATATTTTATTTAATATAACTATTTGATATAATTATTTGCTTGGAGTGATAAAGCTACAGGAAAAGTACAATATTGTAAGATGAAACTATATTTGTATATATAACTTACTAATTTTTATTGTTATTATACATATTAAGTCTTTATTATAACTCCTGGTAAATTATGCATGGAGCAATGTACAGAACTTGGATAACTATTTACTTAACATTTTATTTGATATAGTTATTCGTTGCAGTAATAAAGGTATAGGAAAAGTATAACACTGTAAGATATGATGAATCGAAGATGCATGTATACATATATAGTTTACTAGTTTTTATTCTTATCCATATCAAGGCTTCTTATAATCGTCGATGAATTTATGCATTGAATATTGCGCATCTAAAAGATCTGTAAGATTCATGTATGTAATAGCAAAATTTTAGGGACCAAACAATATTTCTTATAGCAACAAATCTCGGCCCTGTCTATACAAAAAAACACATGCATTTCATAACATATGTAGTGAAATTAGGACTTAGACAAGTAAAAAACTCTTGTGCAAGTGCAGTTTTCCCAAAACTCATTACAATGGTTGATTACAACGGATTTCACAACACTACTAGCAATAATAATGATAATGAATGATCAACCCAGGACAAATGTCAAGTAACTCATAGAAAGTGAACAACAGTGAATGACAGGGAACGATGGTGAACAAAAACAACATACGAACCCTGACCCATTACATAGCATGTTGTTTTATCTTTACTGTTATTGATCGAGATGTCACATCAATTTTTCTCTTTGCTCACACATTGACTGTTATATTTTCATTGTTTGGGCATGTCTAGTTGGTTTCTTATTTGTCTTTTGTTTCCATCCATAGTCTTCTTTTATTCCCAGGGAAACCATTGGATGTGGGAGCATCCAAAAATTAACAAATTCTTGTGGAGCAGTCATTGGGATTGAACCTTGGATTTCCTTCAAGTAACCTGAACTTCATTGTGACTTCCATAACCTACCACAGACTTGTAGTCGGTCATGGTTCGATTTAGGTTCAGGCTAACTAGAAATACGTCCAACTTCCTCTTCTCATCCTCCACTGATCCAGATGGATATCAGTGGCCACCCACCTTTTCCAACTGGCTCAAAACAACTTTCTGACATTTTTGGCAATTTACTATTTTTAGCAGTTTTTACTTCTGGGGCCATTTTGAGGGTCTAAATGAAGGTTTTTTGGTATCGAGCTCCTCAATGATATCTGAAGGCATTATTTATCCCCAAAAATGAATCTCCTCGATGATACCTTTCCAACGGGCTATCACACGCCTAAAACGGAGATCGCATACAAAAGTTACGACCCCGAGAAGTTGATGTACTAGCTTACCCAAACGCGGCCCACATGACTTTTGGCGCTTCATCTCCTAGGGTTAGGTTTTTGGATGTTTAGGGTTTTTGGAATTCTTTCTTATTGTAAAAATGCCTTCAGAGACTCATTGTAACCTTCTTCTTTCAAATGCGCGATGCCGTCACATCTCTTCTCAGAGATAAGCCGCCACCATTCCAACAAGCTTGTTTCTGCTCCATTTTACAGTTTTAGCTTATTTCGTTATTGAATAGAAAACCAGTTTTACTGTATCTCTGTTATTTTGTGTTAAGAAACTGTTAATAATCTATATTCATTTCATTCTTCTCATAAAATCCTGATCAGTGGTATCAGAGCAGTCTTCTCCTTGTCGTCTTAATGCATGTCCCCAACGAGGTCGGAGTACAAAGAGTTGGGTCTCGAGATTGTTTCTCTTGAGGACAGAAGCTCTCGCACGACCAAGTGACCTCCCATGGTAGGAGAAAAGAAATATGACAGGACAGGAGATCCTTTCAATCTGTTGATTGAGGAATCCCTCATGCAACAGAGGAATGAGATGATGGATAGTTTCGCGCATATCCTTCGGCGACTACCAACAGGCGATGCATCTTCTTCGAACGGAGGCGNGCCCCCTTCAAGGTACAAATAAACTTTGATATTCCTATATTTGAAGGTCAGATAGACGCAGATGCTGTAGACAAGTGGTTGAATCTACTAGAAGGGTATTTTTCTGTTCATAAATTTTCAGATAGAGAAAATATTACTTTTGCAGTCGTCAAAGTCGTTCCCCATGTCAAAGATTGGTGGGAAACTTTCTGTGAGCAAAAGGAAACAGAGGAAACCTCATTATTTTTAGTCACGGCCACCTGGGAATCCTTCAGGGATGCTATTAAGGAACAATACTACCATGTCGAAAGTTATGACAACCTGTATACTAAATGGACCACACTGCAGTAAGAAAGAGACCAAGCAGTGCCAGATTTCACAAATATCTTCCATACCTTGCACACCAAGTTGGGTATCAAAGATTCGGAGCGACATCTGGTGCTCAAGTATCACGGTGCTCTGCATAGATACATCCAGACTGAAATGGAATTTCTGGACATCTCATCCTTGCGCGCAGCCTACAGATATTCCATCAAAATCGAGCAGAAGCTCAAACAAAAGATGCAGCAATTTGGGCCTGGGAACCCCGCACAACAAAATCCAGGAAAGGGCGGCCCCAACCCACCGAACAAACGACAGAGAAAATATGGGCAGTATCAGGACAACCAGTACAAGCCACAAGCAAAGAAGGACACCGGAAAGACAAAGAAAGATATCGGGAAGTGGTGCGACTTCCATAAGAGCCCTTGGAATAACACTGCTGACTGCCGCTCAAAGCAGTCACTGGTGGTCGAAGTGAAAGCCTCTGAATCAGATGCATATTCTAACTCCAAGATAGACCCTGACTTCGCCACCACGTACCAAATGTTGGGTGCAAATGCAGTTGTCGATAATTTCCATCTTCAGGATGGGTTGTTATGTCGTCTGGGCCATATCTGTGTTCCATCAAGTGAGCGAGCGAAGCTGATCTGGGAAGCCCACTACAGTCGGGCGGCAGGACACTTTGGCATCAAAAATACAGTGGTGATGCTACAGAAACATTTCTACTGGCCGAAACTTCGACAGGTGGTCGACAAGTATATCAGGTCCTGCACTTTTTGTGCTATTGCCAAACCGACCACTAAGAAACAGGGCCTATACACCCCTCTTCCTACTCCTAACAGGCCATGGGAATCCATCTCAATGGACTACATGTCGGGCCTCCCATCCACCAAGCGGGGAAATGACTGTGTTTTTGTGGTTGTTGATCGTTTTTCTAAGATGGCGATTATGGTTGCTTGCAAGAAGAGCATCACAGTAGAGGCCACTGCCAAGCTCTTCTTTGACTGAGTTTGGGTACATTTTGGAATCCCACAAACCATTGTATCAGATCGAGATAGTCAATTTCTCAGCACATTCTGGTCAAGCCTCTGGTCACTGCTGGACACCAAGCTCACCAAATCCACGACCTTCCACCCCCAGACAGATGGCCAAACCAAGGTTGTAAATCGAATGATTGTGCATATCCTTCGCATGTATAATTCAAAGAACCCTCGCACATGGGATGAGATCCTTCCCTATGTCCAGCATAGCTACAACTGAGCCTTGCATAGCTCAACCGACCACAGCCCTTTTCAAGTGGGGTTGGGATTCCAACCATTGTTTCCCATAGATGTTGCACTTCCCCTTGCGATCACTCTGATTGACTCATCTCCTGCTCCAACTGAAGCTGACAAATCCACCCGATTCATTGAGTGGATCCAGCACATCTGCCAACAGGTTCAGGATATCCTACAGAAGTCCAATGACAAGTACAAATAGTGCCATGATCAACATCGGGTGCCGCATAAGTTTCAGGTGGGCGACAAAGTTTGATTGCACTTGTAGAAAGAACACCTTACAGGACCCCATCAAAAGCTTCGCCCACTCCGTTATGGACCATACACTATCACCAAGGCCATGGGGGATAATNCTTTTGAGCTCAACATTCCTCCTTTCCTTGGCCTGCACCCAGTGTTCAACGTGGATCTCCTTCGCCCTTATTTCCCACCATTATTGGACACCTTAGAAGTAGCAGAACAACTGACACCAACAGAGCTCAACCCCGACTGCATACAACAAGCATCCAATGATCAGATTGTGGAAAGACATATCAAGGTCACTCGACAACAAAGGATCCAGCTTTATCGAGTCGTCAAAGCAGGGCAGCTCCTGCACCAAGGCAAGTGGCTCACCCAGGGCCAAATTCAGCAAAAATTTCCTCATCTAATGGGGGACCTCAACACAATGGAGACCATTCCTTCCTAAGTATGGAGGATTGATCTATATGGATATCGGTGGCCACCCACCTTTTCCAACTGGCTCAAAACAACTTTCTGACATTTTTGGCAATTTACTATTTTTAGCAATTTTTACTTCCGGGGCCATTTTGAGGGTCTAAATGAAGGTTTTTCGGTATCGAGCTCCTAAATGATAGCCAAAGGCATGATTTATCCCCCAAAATGAATCTCCTCGATGATACCTTTCCAACGGGCTATCACACGCCTAAAACAGAGATCGTATGCAAAAGTTACAACCCCGGGAAGTTGATGTACTAGCTTACCCAAACGGGGCCCACATGACTTTTGGCGCTTCATCTCCTAGGGTTAGATTTTTGGATGTTTAGGGTTTTTGGAATTCTTTCTTATTGTAAAAAGGCCTTTAGAGCCTCATTGTAACCTTCTTCCTGCGAATGTGCGTTGTTTTCACATCTCTTCTCAGAGATAAGCCGCCACCATTCTAGCAAGCTTGTTTCCACTACATTTTACAGTTTCAGCTTATTTCGTTATTGAATAGAAAACCAATTTTACTGTATCTCTATTATTTTGTGTTAAGCACCTGCTAATAATCTGTATTCATTTCATTCTGCTCATAAAATCCGGATCATCCACCTTTCTGGTGCAACGTACCCAGAATTGGAGCCTTAAATCTCTTGTCTTTAGTTGTTGGTACCAACTGAAAAGTTGATACACTTGCACCTTAAGGATGACTCTCGAATTCCATTTTGTCCTTATGATTGAGCTCATGGTATTTGAGAGGGAAATTCTTTTTTTTAGGTGATGGTGAACATTTCCTTCTGACATCTATATCCAATATGGCTAGTTGGCTTCTCCCGGATGAAGGCCTGGGTTAGGAGGGCCATCGTCTGGGATTTTCACCATCGCCATCGTCTTACAAGTTGAGTTTTCTCTATTATTTCAAATTCCTTATAAAGAAACTTGACTCGAGTCAATGACGATGGATGAAGGGTTGAAAGGATTCTTTGTACATAACATAATATGAAAATATATCGGGTTTCCCATGGTTGCACGTGCATGGAACACGGTTCCTGGTTTTCTTCAGCGATAACAAATGATGAAAAAGAAAGGAGGCCATGAGGCCAACTATCTGATTTTACGTTGGACAATCCCCAATTGTCATTGAAATGTCAGCGTATCCATCATTGATATGCAATATATTCCTTTATACCTGTGTTTATCCTTACCTCATTTCCCGTGGGAATTTTCCTTGAGTGAGATGATTCCTATGTCGATGGGGGGAAAATGGGCAAAGTTGTCCCATCGAGAAAATGAAAGTTTATAAACCATACATGAAAGTGATGTGACAATGATGCATCAAATGCAGAAAGGTAACAACAGGTTTTCCAAGTTTACAGAATGTCAAGGAGAGTGTCGATATGCCATACATGATGGTGACGTGCACAATGGCGGGGATGCCAGGTATCATGACGTGTCATGCGAGGACCATGCCATGTTGATGATATGTGTCACATTGTGACGATTTCATGTGTGATGTTGATCTACGATATCTGAACATAAATCTAGGAGAGTTTGTTATCACATGTCAAGTCTCTGACTACCATGTGTCATGCCAGTTGGTAGATTAATAGGTTTGCATGTTTTGTCGGGTGGTTGATGGTGGTAGTGCCATGTGTCCTCGGTGTCCATTCATACTAAGTCACATATTGTTGGGCCATGCAAAATATGGAAGGGTCGATCCTCCGATGGTCGATGTGGCAATGTTACTAGAATATAAGATGATGTGAGCGAACCAATGGATAGTCTATAGGTGACAACACCTGGATGGATCAGGAAAGCATTCTGTGTTGACATGTACAACACATCATTGCACCTAGGAGGTCCATGTTTCAATAGTTGGCTATGCTACTTGTCATGGTGATTTTTCAATTTAAGGGGGCGGTGCATGGTGTGAAATCATTGCCATGTGTCAATAAAGGTGGAAGTCGATGATAATGCCATGTGTGATGCTAGGTGGTTGGTTGCGGAAACGTTGCTTGGCTGGGTTGTCTGTTAGGCTACCCAATCGGGTGTTAATGTTTGAAGGTGTAAAATAAGTATAATAGGCTTGTGGGATGGTGTTTCGGTAGCCAAGTGTCATGTCATGGTTAAGATAAGCGACAATAAAAAGACAGGGTCGTGTGTTCCAAGTCCCATCTTGGCAGGGGATCAGATCTTTTTCACTATGTGACATTAGTTGACCAATGGAAAATGTACATGTGACAACACTTGGATGGATCGGGTCAATGTTCTATGCTGACATGTACACCATGTCAGTGCAGTTTTACGTGCCTTTTCGGATGGCCAATGGTGATAACACCATGTGTCTTAAGTGACAGCTCATACCAGGTTGCGTGTTGTCTGGTTATGCAAAATATGAGAGGGTCAGTGTCCTGAGATTCTGAGATGACGTGACTTGACTAATGGACAGTGCACATGAGACAAAACCTAGATGGACCAGGTGAGCATTCCGTGTTGACATGCACAACACGTCAGTGGACCTAGGAGGTCCAAGTGTCAATACGGATTGTCCCAGCTGTCATGGCGATTTTTTAGTTTTAGGGGCCGATTAATGATGTGAAATAAATGAAACGTGTTAGTAAAGGTGACAGGAAATGATAGGGCCATGTGTCATGCCAGGTGGTTGGCTATGGCAGGGTCAGATGCCTAGGTTGGAAGTTAGACAATGGGCTCAGATGTTAAGGTTTGAAGCTGCAAAAGAAGTATAATACACTCATGGTCTGATGTATCGATAGCCAACTGTCGTTGAGTTTCATGGTCCCTCCCACTCCATTAAACCTCAGACATGCAGAGGGGGTTGCAATCATAGCTAGATTGTTGATATATATTTCCTCTGATCTGCACCACTCGTCTTTTGCGGGGACCTGCTACAAGAGGAGACATGGGTTTGGCCAGGTTGCTTAATGCCAAGTGGACCTACAATGTCAACGCCTTGTGAGAACTAATATAATGTAATTATGAAAAATAACATTGGGTGCGTTGAAAGGCGAATGAGCCAAGGTCCTGATATTTGATGTGCCGACGGACAGGTCTAAACGCCTGGTTTTGGTAGTGCCACGAGTCACTGTTCATCAACAATTTTCATGCCATTCCTTTGGTGGATGAATATGAAAGATGAGATAATATAATTTAGGGTATGTGTTATGAACATAAATATACATATAAAATAGATATTAACAACATAATAATTAAATGATAATTAACAAATAACAATTATTAATAATGAAAGGACATGTCTCAAAGGATATGTCTATTTGTTATGGGCACCCCTACGTGGGTATATAAGTGAGTCGAGCCCTCATTCTCATTTGTAATCATCTTATTCATTCTCTTATACATTTATATATTATTTATTGTCCTCATGGATATCTTTATTTCCCGAGTATTTTGGATATTTTACTGGTAAGCCATATTTGGTTATTACAATTGTGTGAGTGAACTTTATTCATCTCATTTGGTATCAGAGCTTCATTTTTCTAATCCCAACCTTTGGACAGTCTCTTTATCAGACCTTTTCTAAACCAACTTTTCTCCAGCCATACTTCATTTAGAGTTTCTTTGATTTTTTCCGGGTCATTGACCAAACCGGTTTTTTTCCATTTAAAAGTTTATACAGAAAAGACATTCTGCTGCCACTTTCAAAACAAATTCTACTGCAATAAGAGTTAAAGAAAAAAAACCAGATTTGACTGTCAAAACTGTTGAACAAAGTGATTCCACTGCTTACACCAGAGTATAAATAAAAAAATAAACAATAAACATACTGCACAAAAATTTGGGAAAAAATTGTTTTTAAAAAAAAAATATTCCGCTGTAAAAACATCATTAGTTGAGTTCAATTGAGTTGACCTAATTTCTATAGCAAAAAGATATCTTGAAAAATAGTGTGTGTGGAATTGAGCCACCTAGATGTCATCACTACAATTTGATTCGTGAGAACCTGACGAGTAAAAAAAAGGAGTTGTATTTATCGATTGGTTCGCTGCAATTTGAACCAAATTCTAGTATTCGCTAAGAGAGATTATAGTCTGGAAGCCTATCATTCCGAAAGATTCTTGGCTGTATATTTGATGTCATGGTTGGATATTTGAATTAAAACAAAACAT
This sequence comes from Picea engelmannii, assembly GCA_009831015.1. Lineage (NCBI taxonomy): Eukaryota > Viridiplantae > Streptophyta > Pinopsida > Pinales > Pinaceae > Picea > Picea engelmannii. The sequence continues at coordinate 16,406 of ML785399.1, forward strand.
TGTAGGTTACCTTCGGACTAACATTGGAACTACCACATAATTCTTCAGAGGTCGCGACCTTCTAGGGAAGATTGTGATGTTTTAAATGCTAATTCGATTGGTTACCATCCGGACTTGTATTATAGAAGCCACCAGGTCGCCAGTTTGAAATTCATAAAGGGAGCCAAATCGCAACCCTTGTCAGACCATCGTGACTAGTCATTATACCACATTAATTTTTGGGGTAGATAAAAAGGTTAAACTAAAGGGATAATTAAGAGATTTCGTAGCTAAGTATAGCGATGGTGAAAGATTAAATTATTTATAAACATTGAGCTAAGTGCAAGTGTTCTCCTTAAACACAACAAGACAAGAAGGGCTTTTATATACCTACACTTTATATAAATAAAATATTAAATCACTTTAAAGAGATAAAGAAAAAATAACTACATAAGTGAGGAAAAAAAGGTAATTAAAACACTGTTGAAGGTGTATTTATAAGGTGAAAAGGATATTTTTAAAAAATCTTAGTGAAAAAAAAATCCAAAGCCCAATTCAAGTTATAAAAAAAAAGAATGGACAATTCCATAGATAAATTGAAATTTAGGACTAAATGTCCTTTTTGTGAAATGGAGTTTGAGTATATGACAATTTTTAAAAATCAAAATCGCTTATTTCCAATTTGTGGGAATTCGTTTATTATGGAAGAATATAAAGATAATTCATAAATACAATCATGAATATTGAAAGGAGAACTAGGAAATTATAAAGCGAGCAACAAAAAGTTACAGTTTGAAATTGAGAAGGAGAAATATTTTAATGGGTTAACATAGAAATATAATCGTTACTTCAAAGAGCATATTCGGGAACTCATCGCACAAAATGAAGAACTAATTACCAAAAGGAAAAAAATGGACCAAGACTTCCTAGAACGAGATGAAGAAATATTACGATTAAAAAATCATAATCAAAATTTGCTAGTTAAAATCAGAAAGTCAAAAGAGAAAAAGCAAGGAAATAAAAATTCAGAACAAGAAAATAAAGGTCTCAAGGAAAAATTAACTGAAAAAGAGGAAGAAATCTCATGCCTAAGGAACCTTAAACAAAAGCTACTTGAACAAATTAAAATCTTAAAGGACGAAAGATTGGAGAATCTAGAATCAGAAAAATATGATAGGTCATAAAATAAGGAAGAACTTTTACAATTAAGACGGCATAATTAGGATTTATTAACTCGAATTAAAAAGCTCAAACATGATAAGAAGTCTTTACAAGAAGAGATAGATCACAAAACATCATTAGTCAACAAGGAAATAATGATTGACCCAATAGAGAAATTATCCGGCATTCAAATTTCGACAGTAGAAAAAGGAACCAATACAAAGTCAGTTGATGTTAAAAATTAAAAGAATGCTTACATTGACAAATCACTACAAACATCAAAAGAAGATGATTCCAAGGAAAAGTCACAATAGATTAGGATGCGTTATCGTCATACAAATCAGAAGATTCATTACGACCAACGACTAGGAGAAGAGGAAAATAAACAATGTTCTTCTTACCAACAAATAAACTACCACACTGAAAAAGAACGAAGACAAAATCAACAACTTGTACGGAAGATTAAAATGAGAATCCCCATCCGAACAATCAATCATTAAACAATTCCAATGAAATTATATTTGGGATGGATAACTCCCTAGAAGATGCAACACATCAGTTTGGGAATTTGTTGGCGGGCGAAATTGACCATCCGTCAACTAGGATAACGAGTCCGGTCTGGGGTTGTCTAAGTAACCCAAGCCATTTGGTATAACTCGTTCTGACGGGTTTAATGGCTCCGTTAGCCAATCTAAAAATCCTAAAAGAAAGAAAATAAAAGAAAGAAATAACTATCTAATTACTAAACACTATATATATATATATATGTGTGTGTGTGTGTGTGTGTGTGTGTGTGTGTGTGTGTGTGTGTGTGTGTGTATGTATGTATGTATAATGTAACTTTCGTCGATGTAATTAAGCAAAAAATATACAAATCTTACTTATGTACATGATTTACAAACTACAATTTTTAATTGAAAGTTACGAAAATCAATGTGAAAAATTATTGCTTCTAGGAAGCAGATAAAGAAAGCACATAAAAATATTTTTTGTTTTTCCTTTATAAATCTAAACTAATATGGAATTAAAAATACAATGAAACATAAACGTCTGGATAGTCAAAAGCTGAACCATACATTCTAGTTTCAATAATAAGTAAATGACAGAAAAATACAAAGGAGCTAACTTGTTAGTGAGTTAGTGAGGTGTATCCAAGCATTTGCATGAGTGGAGAACATCCAACTGCCATGTCCAAGAGAGAAATCTGCAATGAACCTTGTGGTTGTCCTAAATAAATTTTAGAAGATGTATTAGTAACTTAGGTTTTAATGACAGAAAATGACACACAAACATAAACCCGTGATCTCATAATTACACATGATTACAGCAAGATAAATCTAAAAGCAACCTATGCATTTCATCATTCGATTAAAACTCAAAGATAAATCCTATCATTCTAATTGAAGTTATGATCACAACATTTATATTTTGAGAAGCAAGTTGTAGATGGTATTTATAATATAACATCCTGCACATCACATATCATTTAATCTAAAGATATCAGACCTATACATGTAGCAGGATTAACAAAACATAAATGACAACATTATAAACAAAAGGCTAAAGCCAAAATGCATAAATGTTGTTTCATTAAGTTCTGGAATCAATCGTCCATCTCTTTCTCTCAGGCAAGATCCTTTCCATTACAAAATACAGAGTATTTAAAGAGTTCATGTAAGCTAAAAATCCTATCTTCTAAGATAGGGTCAGATCTCAAAAGGATCTAAAAGTTACAAAGATAGAGGGTCTAAAAACCATTCAATATCAAACTATATCTTCAAAATTATAAAAGTTTTATTTTGATTTACAAAATAAGCCAAAAGAGATGGCTAATTGACTAAGTCCAACATGCTCCATCTTATGAGATCAACACAAGATACATCTTATCCTAAAAGAAAAACGAAATGAGCAAATTAGATATTTATTTAACTAAGATTTTCCAAATTTTATATGAGAATTGACTTGGCTATAGAATCTCACGATTCTATAGCCAATGTTATTATTAGCAACATAAATCTAAATCAATCTAGATTAATTAGAAAAATAACAATAAAAACACTACTAAGATAAAAAATAATCTTACCATTCAACTGATAACAAAAATCGAATCACAATATCTCAGAGTTGATAACAGCCTTGACACTATCAGTGTTTTTAATTATGATATTGCCTATCCTTTTCAAACATTTTCCTTGTCTTTGTGCATTGGCCCTGAGGTCACAATTTTCTTTTATGAGCAATTGACTTTGGGTTGTGAGATTCTTTACTGTCTAATTTTACAGTAGGGTTAGGGCATAAAATCTATTCATGCACAAAAGTTTCCATAAACTCAAAGCTAACATCTTGTTGCCCATGTAAAAACTAATCAGGTATTGCTTGATGATGAGGGTTTTCCTTCAAAGGATCTGGCTTGTGAATTGAGGAAACATGATGTTTCTCTATCAGAGGTTTATCTAGCACTGTAGGAATGTTTGTGATAGAACTGAACTATTTTCTACAGATCTTCAAATCCATAGAGAGGAAATGAAAATAAAGAAAACTCAAATGCAACAGATTTTTTGAGAAAATGTTGTCAAAAACACAAAAAAATGAAACATAACCATGAAATGAATTCGTTTCTGAAGAATCTTCCTTCAATGAAGGTAAATGGGCCCATTTCCAAAATGGGTTTTAAAGGGTTTGATCTAAATCGTAACGGTTTGCTCATAATCTCTCCCGCAAAAACATGTCTCTGGCATGAAATTACAGGTTTGACCAGACTGTAACAAGAGCGACTCAGACCAACTGTGGGTTGTGATGATAGTGGTAAGAGGGATAAGTCTGAGTGGACACCATGAAAAAACAAACAAGCAGAGAACCTGTGCGATCAAAGAAAACATATGGAGGTCTCGGTTATGGGGTTTAAACACTCCTGGTCATGAATGCTCTGAGTACATCACACTACCCAAACTCTTAATTCGAAATGAGAGGTCTGTCAACTCATTCTACCAGCCAAAAAATGATGTGCAGGATATGGTTCCGATGTGTTTAATTCCCACCACATGTAATAAGTATACTTGGTTTGCAAAGGTTAGGAATAGATATGTTTTTACAATCCAAATGCAAATCAAAAAATTAAAATCCAAGTTGATTTACCAAGAATGTTAAATGAACAAGCTTATAGTCCAAATATCAATCGATTCTTGGTATATTGACAAAGTGTCCAAAAGATTAGCTTACAATCCAAGAGAAACTCAACATAAGTATTTTATTGGTATATGATAAGCTCAAAAAAATCATTAAAATGAAATAGATGTAAGCCCATTGATCTTTAAAAACCAAGCCTTGGATAGAATTGCAATACGATTTTCAGTTTTAATGCTTCATTCATGCTTTCAATCATGAATGAAGCACGAAAACGCAAGATAAAAATAAATAGGAACAATCAAAACATCCTCTTTACAACCTAATAGTCACCTTCAAATAGCAACATTTACAGGATGAGGTGTAGGCAGCTACATGAATTGTCATTTGTTATTTAAAAAAGCAAAAATCATGTAGGGATGCCAATAGAATTCGAAGGTTATATCATATTTTTTCGTTGAGAGTCGCAACTACAAGCACAAAAGATTTGAGAAGACATCACGTGCCAGAAAAAAAGTTAATTGGGAAGCCTTCGAGTGATTATGCTTTGAGGACAAAGCATTTTTAAGGAGAAGGTAATGTTATGAACATAAATATACATATAAATTAGATATTAATAACATAATAATTAAATGATAATTAATAAATAATAATTATTAATAATGAAAGGACATGTCTCAAAGAACATGACTATTGGTTAAGGGCACCCCTATGTGGGTATATAAGAGAGCCCTAATTCTCAATTGTAATCATCTTATTCATTCTCTTATACATTTATATATTATTTATTATCCTCATCGATATCTTTATTTTCCAAGTATTTTGGATATTTTACTGGTAAGCCATATTTGGTTATTACATTTGTGTGAGCAAACTTTGTTCATCTCAGTATGACAAAACTTATTTGTCAATGATAGTTGTCAAATAATATAACCTATGAAATTAACATATGTCACCTTGAATTTGAAACAAATTATATTAAGCTTCTAGTCTCCGAGTTTGTGTCAAAGCTAATGTACTGGTCCTGGATCCTCAGCCCTTAGATCTACATACTAAGATATCTTAGCCATGGATTGGTTGAGAAGGTTGTATTGCACCTTGGATGTATAGGGATATAACAATGTTGGTGTATGGGAATCAATGTGTACAAGACTCTATTAACATGCCATGTTCCCAGTCGCCCGATGCCTCGGTTGACCATGTCGGCTCGCTAGTGGGCTAGCATCCAAGATACCAATATCGTTGACTATAACTGTTAATCAAGGAATGGAAATAGGGGCCAAGCATGGGACAAACCAATACCCCGATAAGGAAAGGTTCTTGGCTATGATTCCATCTTCTCATCATACAATTTGAGTGGCCAAAGATGATTGTATCTATCAAATACAAATCCATAAGATTGTTGTTGTTTGGTTCAAATTCCATTCCAAATACTGCAAAAATGATTGCTTTTCATATAGTAGTCATTTCCAGTAATGTTAAGCTGAAAATATGTCAAATTTTCCAACTCAATTATTGAGTCTTAATCCTGGATAATGATGATGCAATATTCAAATATTTTTTTCCTAGATGTCCATAAAATCTCAGCATTGTAAATCTAAATACAGTAATAATTTATTTTTATTTTTGTAAATTAGAATAGAACACTATATTACTGTAGAAAATATGATACAAAGTGGGGATCCTGGTCTGCCTAAAGGAAACCAGACCAGGGGATCCTTACTGCTGGTGTTTAATAACAATCCTAGAGGTGAGTGGTCTACCAAAAATGGAAACCAAACCATACCTCTCTTTTGAAAGTATTACAAGCATAGACAAAAAAAGAGTTGACTATATGCTCAATTGAAACTACTAAATCCTATCACAAATTATACTACACCCTACTACTTCCTGGGAATGACTGCCATTAAAGACAAAAGACAATACACACAAAATACTAAAAGTCTCTACAACACTTGAGAGTGGTCCTTCACCCCACCCGCTTGGCCTTTGTTGTCCTCCTTTGGGGAGATTGTTCTGGTTCTTCTTATTTGGGCCAATCCTCCTTGTCCATTCGAAGGCATGATATTCATATGGTGGACGTATCTCGGGTATAGGTGGAATTGAGTATCCAACCACTCTTGTTTACTTTTTTGTTCCTTTTCAACCATATTAACAACTTGATAATAGTTTCCAATCCACCAATACAATGATGAATTTTGTATAGCATAGTTTTAACCTCTTGGTGGTCTTCCTGTCTTGCCTCCTCCCGATCATAATTTAATTTCCCTATCAAAAATTTTGTAAACCATGTCGTCTCTATCAATTTATTGTAGAGGGTCTCCCATGGACGGGTAACCCCCAGGTCTGTTATCCATTCTACCTCTTGTGCAATCTCCCCCCGACTCTTTACCACTCTACTCCTCGATTTCTTCTTCCCACTTATTGATTGTTGTCTTCCCTTTCGGCAAGACCAATCTATGGAACATGTTCTCTGCCTTTCTGGTATCATGTTCAATTCTATTCAAATGCCTCGATATTTTTGGGATATCCTTCCCCTGGGGGTTTCTCTTTCTTTGGGTATGTTTCAAGCACGCCATGTTTCTATGTCTACCCAATTCTCTACTCTGCTCTTTCTCCCATTGCCTCACTCTGTGTCTCTCCTTAACTATGTTTCTCCTGAGACTGTAATTTTCCATACTAGATAACACCTTCTGGTTGCAGTCTTGTCTGCAACTCTTCTTCTTATAACGTTCCCTCTTCTGTGGGCCTGTACCTCCTACTAATTTGAGCCAGAGGTGGTGAGATTTAGCTTCATTATTGGTTGGTAAGGCCTGACGGGACATTATGTTGCGAGCTCTTCCTTGGTCCTTGTGTATGTCCCTTCTTTCACTCTATCCAGATGCTCTCGGTCCTGTACTTGTACTGGGGGCCAACGATCCTCCCTTGGTTATCACCATCTCCACACCCCTTAAATCGTAATGAATTTATGACCTGCTACTTGGCCTCTCTTCCTTGTTATCGCCTCTAAATTTGTTGTTGTTCTATACTTCCTTTCGTCTACCCACTTGCTTCCTATCATGTTCTCGCATGATAACGAAGGGCCAAGTGTTGTGACTATCATATGCCTTCTAGGTCCCATGCTAGGTTGAGGAGCTCCGTGTCATCCTCGATGTGACCCTCATCTCTGAAGTTGCCACTGTGATCTCGTTCTTCCAAGTGGATGCAGTCTTATCTGAGTTTCCCCCTTGGGATTCTGGACTAAAACTTGTCCATCTCATGTCCCTCCCCACTAACCCCTTCGTTGGCTAGCCTATCCGCTAGTGCATTTGTCGCCTTGCGAATCCATATAAACTCTATCTTGTTCAAGGTTCACAGATGTTCCTTGATTTTTTGAAGGGAATGCACTACACGCCAATGCCTTTGCACCTTTCTAACCTTGGTTCCATACTAGAGTTTATTCGCAATGTTGACAACCAAAGTCAAATCTCCTTCCATGATGACATTATCCATTCCCTCTCTGCCGAGAATTTCTAGGCCAAGTTCCAGAGCTCCAAATTCTGCCACATTATTTGTGGAATTGCCTATGCTCCTAGCATACAGGCGTAAGATGGTCCCTTCACTGTCTCTAATTACCCCACCCTCTCCTACCACCCCAGGATTTCCTTTCGTTGCCCCGTCAAAATTCAATTTAATGAAGCCTATCAGAGGAGGAATCTAGGTATTGACTCTTGTATGAATATGCAAATCTTGGGCCACATGTATGTTAAAGCTCCACTCTTTCAAATATAATAATTCCAAAATTCATAAGTCTTGACCTATATTTTGGTTTTTGGAGTTGTTAAGGTTAAAGTTCTGCATTGTTTCTCTTATTTGAGTTACGATAATGTCCTTTATCCATGAGGCTTGTTGGTTTTCATCCTTGAAAATTCTCTTGTTCCTTTCTTTCCAAATCGCTCATATTACCATCCTCGACGTTAGATGCCATCATAGGTTCATTACCTCATTATCACTCTACCTCTCCTTCTAGTTTGTGATTGTGGCTCTGATATCCCCCCTTACTGTATTTGACTGGCGGTAAATACAGGCCACCCAATCCCAAATCTCAATTGTATAGTTTCATTCGTCTAGGAGATGATCCATTGATTCTTCCTAGACCTCCCATAGATGACACCGTGAGGGTCCTATGAATCCTCTTTTTGTTAGGTTCTCCCAGGTCAATATCTTCTTGTGTAGGATTAACCATTCGAATACCTTAATCTTTGGCCATTGGGTACCCTTCCATATCCTCTCCTAGTGCGGTTCTGGGTTTTCTTGGTCTTGTCCTGCTATGTAGCATCGAGCCTATTTTAAATTGAATTCACCCCCATTTTTCCTTCCCAACCTTAATTGGTCCTCCTCTTTCAAGACCCCAATTTTCTTTTTACCCAATTCCTCCTCAATCTCTTTCATCACTGGGTCTCCTGAGCTCTATTTTCTGGGTTGATTTTGTCCCAAATCCTCCATCTTGTGTTCTCCTCCCTTTGTTTCTAGTACTGATGAAATTTCATTTTTCCTTGCTGGATCATCTCTTGTTTGATCCCCTCTCTATCCTGATTTTCCATTTTGAGTTCCTATTTCCAAGCATCCTCCAAGAATCTTGTTGTTCTCCCATTCCTGATTTCCCAAAAGCTATGACTCTATATCCAATTTGTATTCCTCCAGGATAGATTCCAAATGGTTGACCCTTCCCTTATACCCATGAACCTGATCCTCTCCTGGGGGTTGACCTCCAGGACGTATTTTGCTTTCCACAGTTTAACCCATGGCACCGATCTTTCCTTTACCCATCTCCACCATAGTTTTTCCTTGTATGCCTCATTGGTTACCTGTGGGTCTTGTAATCCGAGGCCCCCTTTGTTCTTTGGTATGCACATTTTGTCCCACGCCACCAAGGCTAATTTCTTTTTGTCCTCAGCTCCTCTCCATAGAAAGTCTCTCTGGATTGCTCTAATATTTTGTAGGATTCCTTTTGGGGCCGGAAACATCGACATAAGATACGTCAGGATTGCTTGTAGGATCGCTTTAGTAAGGATTAACCATCCTACAAGGTTTAGAGTTATGTAAGCCCAATTCTTAACCCTATCCTGCAGCTTGTTGATGACTCCTTCCCACGTTATGTTTCTACACACCCTGTCCGTCAGGGGCAACCCCAAATACTTCGTTGGGAGTGTTTTTCATTAAAACCCTAATATGTTGTCCAGGTTCCTTTGGATTACAGTATTTGTGTTGAAGAAGTAGATCATGGATTTAGAGTGGTTTATTTCATCCCCCGAGGCCTCTCCAAAATCTTCTAAACATTTTTTATACGTCTTTTCTTCCTTGACCGTGGGGGTTCCATGGAGCAAGGTATCATCCATGAATTGTTGGTTTGTTGAGGTTGGGCAGTCTTCGAATGGTTTTAGGCCTTTGATTTCTCCTTCAACTGTTTCTGTCTTTATGCTCATGCTTATCCCTTCCATCATTAAGATGAACAGGAAAGGGGATAGAGGATCCCCTTGTCTTATACCCCTCGAGGGGTAGAACGGATTGGTTGGAGCTCCATTTACTAGAAGTGAGAAGCTCGTTGTAGAAATTAGGTTGATGATCCATTTAATCTAGTGTTGGTCAAAACTAAATGCTTCCATCATTTTCGCCATATAGTGCCAACTTATTTTGTCATAAGCCTTTTCTAAGTCTAATTGGATTAACATCCCTGCTTTCTTTTTACCTTTTAGGGTATGTATTATTTAATGGGCTTGTATGATGTTGTCCATAATCTGCTTCCCTTCCACGAAGCCCGCCTGTTCCTGTGAGATCAAAGTTGGGAGAAGTGGTTTCAATATATTAGCTATTACTTTTGAAAATATCTTATACACAACATTGCACAAGGCTATCAATCGATAGCGGTTAGAAGTTATGGATTTATTTTCTTTTGGGATACGAGAGATCATCACAACATCCAGGGCCTTCATGATTGAGGTTGAGCGTTTGGAATCCTCCACTATACCATAAATATCATGCTTAACCACATCCCAACAAGCTTTAAAAAATTCCACTGTAAAGCCATCTGGACCTGGGGCCTTTCCATTTGGCATCTCCTAGATCACTTGGTCAACTTATTCCTTAGCTATGGGTTTGCAAAGTTTGACATTGTGTTCCTCTATTACCAAATTAGGGATGTGCCTTACTATCCTATGGATTTCTTTGGTCTTGTCCTGGTTGGGTTCTTTGGCTATCCCATGGAAGTGTTTGACCAAAGTGTTTTCAATGTCCTAGTGGGACTCGCTCTCTATCCCATCCTGATCTCGGATCTTCAGAATTTTGTTATGAGATCTTCTCACTATAGTTTATCTATGGAAGAACTTGGTATTCCTCTCCCGTTCCTTAAGCCACCGAATTCTAGTTTTTTGTCTCCACATGGTCTCTTCTTGCTTACATCTTTCTTCCAAATCCTAGAGTAATTGGTTCTCCTCTTTTTTCCGCTCCTCCATGTAGCCTTCTTGGATGCATTGTTCCTGTAGCTCTTCCATTCTTTCCTCTATCACTTTTTTTCCTAGTCGATGTTTCCAAGAACTTCTCTGTTCCACTTCTTGAGTTTTTTCTTTATGTACTTGAGTTTTTTTTTTTCTGAAGTCTAAACATCTTTGTTCCTTGTTTCAGGATATCCTATTGCCACCAATATTTGATGTTCTCCTTGAAGGTTGGGTGGTCGATCCAGAATTTCTCGAATATGAAAGGCATGTTCTTTGGTGTTGTTTGAAAATTTTCCTCCAGTCACACTGCCTAGGGATCTGATCCCCCTAGGGGAGGATGTTGCCTTACAGTGATAAACCCTGCATAATGATGGATTCCAAGACTAGAAATCTATCTAGCCTCGTGGCCACCTAGTGGTGTGAATATATTTTGTTGTTCCAAGTACATTGTCCATTACTAGTCCTGATGTCCACTAGCTCCGTTTTTTCAATGAAGGTTGTGAACGCTTACACATCTCTGTCCAATCTCCAGTTGCCCCCTTTTTTCTCAGCTAGAGTAGTTATAATGTTGAAGTCCCCAGCCAGAATCCAATGGATGTTACTTTTCCGCTCCTTTAGATTTTCTAGGTCTAGGGGCATTCTTCTTTTTTCCTCCAATACCTAGGGTCCATATACATTTGTACATAAGACCTCCTCCCTGTTCCCTATCACTTGCATTTTTACAGATAATGTATGTCCAGTGGCTTCAACAGAGAATAGATTCATCGATTGTGGGTTCCACAGGGTGAGTATGCCTCTTGTCGTGTTTTGACTCTCTATAGTCAGAAACTTGTACTTATTCCAATACTTCTTACTTATTATTTCCATACTGTCCATATTAAATTTTGTCTCTTGAATGAAGCATATATCTGGTTCCTCCATCTTCAGTCTATTTTTAAGGATTCATTGTTTTTTAGGGTTGTTCAGGCCCCTTATGTTCCAAGTAGTAACCTTCATTTTAACATGTGGGGGGGAGTTGGGAAATAGATTTTTTATCTTACCTGAATTTATCAGAAGCGCTCCTAATTCCTGCAGGGCTATGTTGTTTGATTTCCTCCCTTTCTTCCATCTTGCCTTCTTTGGTGAGTGTTGTGACTGACCTTCTCTTATTTTCATACCCAAGTTTCCTATTTCTCCATGCATGCAGTTGATTCCTCTGGTTTTTGCTTCCTCCCTCAGAAGGAATAGGTATTGGATGCAATCCAGTTGCTTCGTTGGTATATTGTCGACTCCTTGCTTTTTCCATTGTTCTAGTATATTCAGGAGATTTATCCCTTCCCTTTCCATGAAGTCTCTTAGGTCTAAGTCTTCTATTCCAACCTCGCTTGGTGTCATTTCTGAATCATCGTCAACTTCTTGCATTGGGGTATTTGTGTCTCCGACGCCTTCTTCAATTGTACTCTTGTTGTGCCCATGATCTCCTTGAAAGTTTTGACTCTCTATGGTCTTATTTGTTTCCTGTTCATTTGTCTCCCTTTCCTTTTGCCTTTTTTGTTCCTCCTCTCCCCCCTGTTTTGGATTTCCCTATCCTTCATCTGTATTCCTTGATTCCAGGTTGCTTGTTGTGGGGGCTTTTCCTTGTCTCTTATTTCCTCTGCCTTTGTAGTTTGGCCTAACAAACCCGTCCCCATCCGGTTGTCATTTTGAGTCTTCTTGTTCCTATTTTTTGTTTAATGGGAATTCTCTTAGTAGGTTCCTATGTTCGTAACACCTTCTACATCGAAACATGATCTTATCATAGTCTATGCTTTGGATCCATTCCTCTTCCCTGAAATCCAAACTGATTGCCTCCAGGAGTGCCCCCGAGACATCCATCTCTATAAAGATCCTTGCATATGATGTATACTTCCCTTTTAATGTTGCATCAAACGTCTTGACATATTTCCCCAGCTTTTTCCCTATGTATTTGAAGGTGGAAGGCAGCCAGTAATCTAGCGAGAGGGAGTAAATCCTAATCCAGTCTAGGACGCTTTTGAAGGTCTCCTTTTCTGGGGAGAATTTTTCCTTCCAAGGTCACATGTACAATCCCGCTGAGGCATGGAAAGAAGGTCCCCACTAAAAGATTTTATCTCTGCCTTCTAAGTTCATGAATAATGTTGTTAAAAATCCTTTTGATCCCAGGTGGAGGTCGACTTCTCCACTCATCTTCCATTGGTATTTTATCCATTTCTGCAAGGTTTTTTCTATAGGTCACATGCCCATAAACTTGCAAATCAAGGTGTGAGTTTTCATCTGATCCCTGAAGAGTTGGGTGTTGGGATATTCTAGAATAAACTTTGGAATTTATGTTGTTTTTGGCTTTCATGGATTGTCCCCTCCTCTCCCACTAGGGTTTTTTGTTTCCAACGTGCTACTCTAGGCCTCCTTGGCCTCCTCCCCCACTCGTTCTTTTTTTCCTTGGTTGTCCTCTTTATGGTGCTTTGGCCATGATCCCAAGGTCCCTGTCATAAGTTCCTTAAACCCCATGCCACATGGAATTTTCCCTCTATCCACCACCCCCTGCTTGTAGGAGGGAGTCTCTCTCCCTCCCCCTCTGGTCACCATTCTTCACGTTGTTGAAGTTGTAACCCTAGAACCAGTCCCCGATAACCTCCATCAGAGTTTGTTAGTCACACCAAGACCATAAAAATGACTATCACCCTTGTTGATCATATTAACTATAACAAAAAAGATCTAAAAAGAATATTCCAGTAATAAAAAATCTCACTAACATATAAAAATAACAATTTTAAACAATAATAGCTACATAAAATTTGTCTTGTTTGGTAAAAAATAAATACCAGAAACTTTGAGTATAATAGCTTTGGGTATAGAAGACAACTTCAATAATCAATAATATTTATCATATTATTTTTTTTCCATGACCGCAATAAAATAGATCTAATCATCAATAATATGAAGGTCATTCCTTTGGTGCATGCATATGGGGAATGAAATAATAGAGTTTAGTTTATAATAAAACTTATTTGTCAATGATAGTTACCAAATAATTTGATCTCTGTAATTAGCATATGCCACATTGAATATGAAACATATTATATTAAGATTATATTACCCCGGTTTAATAGTCATTGATCTGTATAAGTTTGTTTTCATGTAAGGTTCCTGCAGTGCATGGATGTTGCATTTCCTTATATGCTTAAATTTCCACCATTGCATAACACGGTTATTGATCAAATTGAACCAGGATTTCTTAGGAAACTTGACATGTAGAGGGTGAAAAGCTTCCATATAGCATTCTTGGTGGCCATATTGTTACAACTATTCCATTGAAACAAATTTCCATGGGAATGTTTCTTTGCATTCTTTTCTTACGAAAGTGACATTTTTCCTTCATGAGAGAATGAAAAGATGGCATTGATAAAAACATGTAGCATTGTTTTATGTTTCATGATTGTTGATCATAACATGTTCAACAACATTTTTCAATAAACACATTGTTCCAACTTACAGTATAAATAAAACTGCAATACAAGATTCTATTTGGTCATACTGTCAAAAAAGATTCGACAAGATAACAAGTGATAAACATATAGATTCGTTAACTGCTCAGCATAGTAACTGCAAGATACACCCAATACAAACAAAAATGACTTGGCAACCACAAACACATTGTTTCAGTTTTGAGTACAGATAAAGGTGCAATGCAAATATCTACACGGGAATACTATCAAAAAATGTTTTAATGACAACTATTACACACACATATTCGATGTTTGTTGAGTAAAGCAACTGCAATACATGTACACTTGAAACCAAAATGAATCCCTAGCAAAAACTGTTTATAATAACACTTGTTTTTTTTGGAGTTTACAATTGCTGACCATGCTAATGTGCATATATTCTTTTTTTCCTATGAATGCATTATAGGGAAACCTGGAAAGTGAAATGTAAGTTAGAACCAATTTACAATAGTTTATGAGGCCAAAGACAAGATAAAACAATTCAACTAAAATTGTGTTTTGTACCTTTTTTTTTCTCTTCAACTAACTTGTTTGTCGTTATTGTTTTCTGTTGAGATGATATGCAAGACACCATTGTCCTCATTTAATATAAACTTACCATGTACTTGGAAGTCACGTAACATATACACAGTAGTTTCTTTTTTCTGAAGATATGTTTCATATGCCAATTGCATTAGGGTAGGAGGCACATCTTGTAATATTAGGAGTCTAATTGTACATTGCACAATGGTGTTGTCTATTGTCTGAATGATAGCTTTGAGACAATGTTTATATTCATAAGTGCATCTTTCATTGCATACCACACAGTCAATTGTGGCACCATTTATTAATGCACCGACATAAGGAACGAAATTTCACTTGGCACACACAAGTTCAAAGGGAGTCGAATATGCGTTTGTTGTTGTCAATGCACCTTCAACCTATGTACATGACATAATAGTTAACATAGTTGGAAATACAATTTTTATCTTTAAACATAATTTTGTACGCGAATCCCATGCATTCCAGTGTCTATGTATACTTACAACAGTCCTAGAGCAAGTTAGCTTTTTATGATCCTCTACTATGTATGTTCTCAAGTCTGTTATAAGTGTTGATTGTGTTGCACGAAAGACCTTTTCTTTGACATCTCTCTTTTTGGTTATATTTTTGAAAATCATAAGGGGAAATTTCCCTCTTTTCAATCATTGTTCCATTGAAGAAAAGAAGTGTGCATATGTGTCAAATAGTTGAAGTTGTAACAAAGAACATTATAATAGTTATGAAATATGATTGGGTACATTTTAGGATGTTAAAATAAGCAAAAAATAAAAGAAGAAGAAGATATAGAATTGGTAACATTTCCTTGTCGTCATCCAAGTCACCACCCTTTATATGGAGAATGTATTGCAATCCAACCTTTTTGCAATATGTTATGGCAACACCAATGGTTCCAATTGGATATAGGTCCTCATTTTTAGCAAATCGTCTTATTGTTGTGTTTGGAATGAACTTGTATTCAACATAACATGGCAATATTGTTTCCACAATAGTCGAGTCATGTAAGAAGATGATACAATCATAGTCACCACAAACGTATATAGTTTTTGGTAGTATTTTAAAATATGTGATGGATATTCCATTACCATGAATGTTTTTTCCCTCATGTCTCTAAACAAGATGTGCAGGTACAATGAGTGTCACTGTCATCAGTCCCTTATTGTCAGTAATATCAACACGTAGTATGTGGTGTGTCCTATTTTCTTTGTCTAAGTAAGTATGTGACCATTATGTCTCCAATGAATATTTGTCCCATTTTCTAGTTGTTCAAGTCTTCCACTGATACTATACTTGGTGGTGGTGTTTTGGGCTTGTTGCCAATGTTTCAACAAAAGAGCTGATATGAAGGATAGTTTCAACACTTTTTTTTGTATGTTTCATGAATTAGTGTCACAATTTGAGTGAACCGAATTGGTCAAAGTTCAATAGACACACCTCTTATCCTTTTCATGTTGCATTGTGGTGTTCTCTTTTTATTTGCATCCCATTATTTCCTGTGAGTTGAAAAACAATGGCATTGTACAATACAAGCATATTTAGCATGGCATAGCATAATAAGTAACTGTAAATATATATTTTCTAAATTCAATGGGAACATAATCTATGAATATTTACACATGTGATTTAGGATGTTTTGATGTTTGTGACGATTGACTGCCAGCACTTCACTTGTCCATTTTTTTCTTCTTCTGAAAAAAAAAACATTTGCGGGCCAGTTATGTAAAGAAACAAACATGTACAACATATTGTATTATGTTCTCACATTTTTTAATATTGACATTTTTTTTTGCAGACAAAAATAGAGAAGACATATAACATGTCATCATACCAAGGGTTCCATAACGATTATTACAATACCTAGCAGAAATATGTTCTTGAGTTTTGTTATGTCTTGTACTTAGAATCTCTTTATCCTCTTCATTTATTGTAATTGATGCACTGCTAACAATATACAGATTCCAATGGGCATCCAAAGAACGTATTATTTGGGAACAACATGCAATATCGACATATGAGACAAGAAGAAAAGGAAATGCAGTAAAAGAAAAAGGTAAAATCATGCTCCTTTTTAGTTCATGTTCCATGTGTGTGTTTGTATAAAGTTTCCTTGCATGGGAATCTATTGGAAACCAAAGTTTTTTTAGAAATTGGATGACACCATGTATCTGACAATAATGCAGAAGTTGATCAATATATAGGAGGGCATCTAGAAACATGGTCAATGGACATGTGTTGTATCTTTTTTGCATTGATTACTTACTTATGGACTATACAAATGGAATCCATGCTAAATTTATATGATGCATTGGAAAGAGAAAAGGAATATGTATATATGTAAAAAAGATATGGGAGTATTCTTTGACAAATTGGAACATGTAATTGTGTAGTTTGTTTTATATGTATTTCATATTTCAAGTAAAAGACAAATTATATCATGGTAAGTCCAATATGCATCTGAGAAAAATACTTTTGATTGTTCCTTGGGCACATTTGACCATAGATGATGAATAGGTGTTTTTTGTACATGATTTGCCTTTTGCAACATGAATTGGAGATTGTAACTAGACATGTAGCTCTCTAATTTTCTTGTTTTCTCGTTGCTTTGTGACATGTCAATATTAAATTCTCCTAGAACGATATTGATTTCCTTCAAATGTACATGGTGCAAGGATGTTTGCAAGACTATCAAGTTTCTCAAGTGCAATTTCTAAATCGCCCCATGTTGGCCTGATGTTGTATGTAAACTTAGCCTCACCAGTTTGTATTTCATCCTGATAGAAAGCATATGCAAATTCCCATGTAGCAAATCCATGTTTTAATGTGTCTTCTCTTTCTTCAAATGGAACATATAGAAAAATCTTCTCACAACAAAAGTTCTCATGGTCCCCATGTCCACATTTACTGTAACTTGGTTACAATGCAAAGTGCATCCTTCATTACAATTTTGTGTTACCAATGGTTCATAGTGAATGTGTGTTGTATCTGTTTCAAATGACATAATATCAATTGTTTTATCAGATTTTGAATCAACAATGTAGGACTGGACAATGATACCAACAACGGACGACCAGACCTCAATATTTACTTTGAATATGATTGATACCCAGTGAAAATAAAATGGTCCACCCTCTGTATTTCCCTTTTCATTTGGAAATTCCATTTCAATCAGACACATTTTCCAACTTCGACATGCTCGCACACTTTGCATAACATCAAGTGTTATATGTTGATGCAAACAACAAAAGGCATTATGATTTCCACCTATAATTGCATTGCAAAAGGACTAGACAATGTACATTCTTAGAGACTACACATCAAACTTTGTCGTGACCAGGAAACAAAGTGCAGTGAATAGAATCTCACCACAACTAGTTGTGCTAGTTTTTAGTATATCTAATCCACAAATATGTGTGTCCTACATTCAACGTTTCCAATCGAATTCAAGCTTTGTGTACACGAGGGACAAGTAGGTATTAGATATTCCAAAATTTCATATGGAATATCTTTTATAAAACAATGGTTCTTAATGACTAACAAGAGGATTATTGTCATGGAACAATATGCAATACAGATCTCTACTTGCATTTATGTTGGATATCAAGTACCTTATATTCCTTGTTACTAATCAAACTATGATAGATATCTTTAGCCAGTTGGCTAGCCAACATATGAAAAATGTACCACCCCATAGACCTATTTCATTTCTAGAGAGATTTGCAAATGCATATAACCACATATTTGAAAGATACGCACCAACATCATGAATGTCATGTAACTGATACAAAAAGAAAGACACCAATTCATACTGAACATTTTGTTCCTTTGAAATGAATATGTTACAAAATCATTATATGTTTTTTCACTAGTATCATGACTCCATGCCCAATGAAATTTGACATGCAATTAAAGTTTTGATATTGTTCATTTTCCATGCACATTTTCATATAGGTTTCTTGCAAGCACAAAATATCAGATTGCATCATATCATAATCATTGACTATATCATCAATATGTGCATTTAGGTTGCATGTGTTTAGTAAGAGGATTGAAATGCATGATTCTGACTGTATTGATTGACAATCATACTCTAGAGTCCATTTTTCATTACTCTGAAAGCATTTCATCTCGATGTCAACTTTTTTGCTTCATCCTAAAGTTCTTATGCGTGAGAGGATTTAGGAAATACAATGACTCCATGTTTTCACATGGGACAAGGCTGTGTACACCAAACTGTGTTTCTGTATTCCACTAGGGTCAAATGCAACACTATCAAGTGTCAAACCTTGTGACATATGTATTATACGTGCACATGCGATTCAGATTGGAATTTTTTTTTGGATCTTCACCTAACCTATTTTTGCTATCATCGATATTGGTTTTGCAATGTGCAATACAGGTACCCAATCACGTGGAGTGTCTAAGTTGTACATGTAAGCTAACTTGTTTCCTTGTTGATGTCCAATAAGTGGTTCATGGAACCTAATCCATAGAACATCAGTGCTATATATTTTTGTATATTCTTTGACCACCCCATCTACACCGTACACCAAGCCATCCTATGAATCATAATTGCAAGCATATATTTTGAATAGCAAGTTGAATTTGAGGAAAAGTAGCATAGGAAAATTAATTGTGTGTTGATGGCATGGCATATTTCCATGGTTGTTATCTTCTTTCACGTCAATTGCATTGATCATAATTTCATCTCCAGGCATTAGTGAAAGCATGTGATTATTATGCATTGCAACATGATTTTTTTATGTAAAATAAATATGGGAATGTTGGTTCTTTTGGTGCAGGGAGAACACAACGTGCATTGATATATAACAAGCTATCATTTTTCGGGTTAATTGTTCACATTCTTTTCAAAATTGCAAAGAAATTTTCATCTCTCTGATGCAATGTAGTTCACAATTCATAACATCTTATATTGTGTTCCAAAAATTCGTATGTGAATGGTTGCATGTTGATTGTTGGATGTTCAAAAATTAGAGAATCATGCACCAGTTGTGCCTGGTAAAGATCACCACAGAACATCATGTCAATGTTTCCAAAGTACTGGGTTAGCATATGTTTTATGTCCCTAAGTCGATTGTCAATGGCATACATGAATCGAATTCCAATCAAGGAGGCTACATCTATGAAGATAAGTTCTAGTTGATCGTAAATCTTTGACAACATGTCTAACATTTCTTTGCTAAGTGGAAGGAATTGGGACTTGTTGAAAGGCATTAGCAATGCAGAATGGATTGGTGTCCCACCTACATTGTATGCAACTTTACATGTATATGCAACTATTAGACCTTTTTTTTCCAAAGGATCACTTGTATTTCACTCACCATAGATTCGTATAAGCATCTATAATAACACTTTTGCTATGAATGTTTTTTCTGTTCATGCCCCCCGTGTAAGAAACAAGTGAATGGGTGTGTGTATATACCTACATTTTTCCTAGGCAATGTCCTTGACAATTTCTTGTCTTTATTTGTTTAGAAATATCCTAATTATGTAATATTGTTTGTTCTCAAGGAAAAATGGATGTTTTGTCACCTAAAACCCAATATTGATACTTTTTCCATATTAGATTATTGAGGGCATTGAAGATATGCTTGTAAGTCATAATGTTCAAAACCAAGTCTACTTGTTTTAAGCTCATGAAATCTATCATCAATGTTTGCAAGACTATAAAGTTGCTCAAGTGCAATTTCTAAATCACCCCATGCTGGGTTGATGTTGTATGTAAACTTAGCCTCACTGGTTTGTATTGCATTCTGATAGAAAACACATGCAAATTCCCATGTAGCAAAGTCATGTTTTAATGTGTCTTCACTTTCTTTGAATGGAACGTATAGAAAAAGATTCTCACAACAAAAGTTCTCATGGTCATTGTGTTTATTGTATTTGACAAACTGTATTACATTTGTTTTTTTCCTTTTTGATATGTATTCACCATTTTTTTTGTAATTAGATACAAAATATGCAAGGCAGATATGTCTAAGACAAGATGGATGCTCAATGTAGTAATCAATAATGGAGTGGCACATAACGTCTTCTAAATTATTAGGTTGTTATTTTAGTAGGAATAGTGGCTTAATCATAAATGTGTGTTCACTAGGAGGAGAGGTGTTTATGGAAATACACTCCCTTGAGCTCAAATTCAATGGGAGGGAAATAAAAATATGAACAACCTGTTGAGATGACATTTTATGAAGATTAAGCAATGCGTTTCCAAGTGTATGTATCATTTGCATGGCATCAATTTGACTTGTTTCATGTTATCTGCTTATTTTACGTAAACACACTTGTCATAGATTTGTCAACTTTTTTCATATACGAGGAATAGTACAATGCCGCAACATATGCATTGAGCACATACTGTGAATTTGTATTCACATTCCAGATATTTGGCATGTCCCTAGCAAAGCTATTGTTCCAAATATGTGATGGTTTTTGTTTTAGGAACATCGTTGGTTGATTCAATGTAGATTGAGTAGTTGAATGTACTCATCTCTTGTTATGCTCAAGTGCATCAAAAATTCCTCAAAGTTTATCAAGTTTGCATAATATTTTTTCTCTAGAAATTTGAACATGGATTTTGATTTTTCAACAATAACAACGTTGACTAAACTAAGTGATTCAATGACCTTCGTGGTTCTCATTGGCGACATAGGGAAATTGTATCTACAATGCAAGTTGTTTTTTTCTTTTACAACTCTTTGTATGGTAGTGCCTATGAACTTTTTCTAGTTCTAGATCTAAATGATCTGTGTCACAACTAATGTACTAACCCAATTTTTTTTATATTTGCATGTTACTGTCCTTTCTGTATATTGGAGCATTTTTACCCACAACAGTCTGTGTTCATGTTCACTTCCCCTATTCTAAAACGCCTTCACAAAGTAATGATCTGAAACTTTTCTGAAGAATGTGTCATCGTGATATATCATTTCTTTAAGATGTTCATTTTGTGTCTATAGTAACGTGTACATGTCATTGGGTATTTCCTTATGAGGTAGTCAATATAAATGTCTTCTAATGTATCAGTTTTCTTTCTCGTTTTCCTATTTCTGTCTAACTTGTTTAGTGTACTCACTAATGGAGTCCATTGGTGTTTTTCACTTGTAAATGTGACAAAAAAGGTTGGGGGAGCCAATTTTTGGATCATTGCAAATAATGTCTTCTTGATTTTTTTCAAATGATCGAGAGAGATCCAAATGTTTTTGAAATCTATGTATTAAATATCAGATTTCAATAGTTTTTCTAAGTTTTCTTTGTATTTGACATCTTTTTCTAATATCTTCCTTCCATGTTGTTCACAATAATTCTTGTCTTGGGCTCAAGAGCATTCAGGTCTGCAAGTTACACGAGAAACGCCCGAGCGCAGCATGGAAAAATCTTGTTTTTTCGACTTCCAATCAAGCGAGCGGGTAAAGTTATGTCGTAAACGAAGTTATGTCATCATATCCTGATACGCGAAGTAGCGAGAGCATTCAGGACCTGGGGCCCACTGCAATGTCGGAAGAGTTTAGGACCGTTAGATTTGAGGGACGCGTGGCACCAGATTGAGCCGTCTCGGCACATCGCTCATCACGATTTCGATCAGCAAGGATCAGCCCCTTCATATTCGCGAACGTCGAAAATCGCCATGAGAATAGGCAGGCGGTCACAGTCCGTGGTCATTTGGAAAAAGAGAGGAGCTGCGTAAAGAAGGCCGAAGCACTGAGTTCAGTTACAGAGAGGATCGTCGCGGCCTCCAAGTGCCATCGGATCCGATCTCCATACTGTTTCTCGCTTGGAGTAAATGACGACAAGAGCGGGTGGTTGAAACCTCATTTCCGTCATTAAGTAAGGGGAATGGAGGGTCTCGCAAACCGTCTGCCCAAGGAAGTCCTGTATATCGATTTTCTCAAAGGAGCCATGCCAAAGTCTTCATCTCGACAGAGAAGTCTACACACACTATCCGAACACTTATTAGCTCAGCTACACTCCTTACAGGAGCCATGCGTAGTTAAGGTGGAATTTAAAGAAAGATATCAGTACGAGTTTGATTGAAGGGATACCCAGTTTTGGGTGACTGAGGCACGCTTCTGTGGAGAGAATTTTCCTGAGTATATAAACTCAGTCTTTGTATTTTGTAAGTATCGATGGTAGAGCAGAGCTCCCTACTGTAATGTTTTAGCAGCTATCCTAGCTTTCAGCTTATGCATCTGTATATGACATTTCTTGTTTTATGACAGACAGTTCTTCTTACTCTGTCTAGTTTTCATCTTATGCTAAGAGAGTTCGTGAACGACTGACTCATGCGAATTATTGCAGTTCTATTATGTAAATGATTATCGTTGCATTATTGTTTTCTCTGGTTTTCTGTATTTAAGTGTAAGAAGACCTTGCGTTTAGATGCCTTCTTCTATAGTCTGTTAGGAACCTGTTGTTTATAACAGACCTTCGCACTCTTCTTGTACAATTCTTCCACCTGTTCACCCTTTACTACAGCTCACTGTCTGAAATTTACGCAAGACCTCACTTGCTCATGCATACCTAGCCTGGTTTCACAGTTGGAACGCTATTGTTTTGAGTTTCCCTCCATTCGATCACCCATCTATAAACAACCGTGACATAAAACTGATGGGCATCGGGCTCTGCTCCTGCTAGCAATCCAGGAGTGACTTCCATCGCCAACATTTCTGGCGCCGTTGCCGGGGATGAAGTTGAATATTTTCCCCGGGATTGAACGACAACGATTAACTGATTCTGAAGGTGCATCAGATATCAGAATTATCAAGATTGTTGTTGTGCACTTGGTGACTCCATTGTGACGACTCCGCTAGGGAGAACATGCTCTATCAATTGTGGCTTTCAGAGGCAGACACACGCGGTCTCATCCACAGCTGCCCCTAGCTACACCTGAAACCGATCCAGAGGTGGTTCTCAGAAAAGGAAAGGCCCCTAAAGAAGAAGCTTCCACCGTCGAAACAGGTAATCCGCCATCTCCTTCTGTAAGAACTCTGTTTTCTCCCCCTCAGTTTCTTGATAGACCTCCTTCACAAGTTTCCCATTTCCTGAATTTTGGGAGTGTTCCTGCTGAGTTTTCCCCTCTTGGTCTGGGATTGGAGGGAGAAATCCTTGTCACTCTCCTCTCCTCTGAAGTTGTACCTTGGCGTAGACCCACGACCACAGAAGATTTCCCCACTCCTGCACAAGGAAGAGTACCTCCTGACTTGAACTCGTTAGCTTTCTCCTTAAACCTGCTCTTGTTTCCCACTCCACTTCGAGACTCATTTCCCGCAGCCCCTTCGTGAACTCCTTCTCCTCCGAGTTCCCCTTTACATAATATCCATATGGCCAGAGCGAATCCCCCTATGACCGCAATGGATACCATCATAGCCGCTAGGTATGCTCCTCTTGTATTACCACAGCTTCTCAATGCCCTCCCACTAGAAGGATACCTAAAGCAGCTGCCCAAATTTACAGGCGAGGGGGACATAACTGCTAAAGAACACCTAGCAACCTTTTATACTTTCGCAGATGATAATGTTATCATGCATGCAGACGCATGGATGAGAATTTTTGTCCATAGTCTCCAAGGAGAGGCTAGAATATGGTTCAAGGCCCTGCCTCCTAGATCTATTGATGGAATCATAGCTTTAGATAGTACCTTTCTGAGACAGTGGGGAGATAAAAAAGATTTCATGTATTACATGACAGAGTTCGGGTCGTTGAAGAGAAAGGAAGGAGAGTTTGTCTCTGACTTCTCCAAGAGATTTAATAAAATGTACAACAGAATCCCTACTGAGATAAAGCCCTCCAAAGCCTCTGCAATGATCACTTACTCCAGCGCTTTTGATCCCAATTTCTTCCTACTACTAAGGGAGAGAAGAGCTGTTACACTGGCCCACATGCAGGATGCGGCCGTGGAAGTAGAATCTAACATATTGGTTGTCAACCGACTCAAGAACGCAGGTGATAGAAATACGCCCAAGAACAAGCATGAAACTTCCTCATCTAGTTCCTCTCCCCTGGCCCATCAGACAGATGAGACAGCCAGAGCAATAAAATCGCTTGCTGCCAAGATGGAGAGGTGGGAATTAGAGGGGAAGTCCATGTACAGAAATCCCCAGAACACTAATAATATAGGTTTCAGATGACCTGCTAACAATATGCCTCGGGTTTTCCTGAGGGAACAAAGGGGAAAATATAGAGAGGATCAAAGGGTTCAAACCCCCCTCCAAAACAACCTAGTTGATCATGAGGAAAGAGAGGAGATGGACGAGTTTGGCCCTGAAATTCACTGTATTGAAGAAACTCCCCCTTTTCCCCATTTGACGTAGTCCACATACGAAGAATCCCTGATGAGTGCTCAAATTCATGAGTTGGGGAAGGAACAAAGGGCCGGTTGCACTTCTAACAGATATAATCTTAGGTTGAGAAGGAAAGAAGGAGACTTTGACAGCCCAAACCAGCCCTAGCAGAAAGACCTACTAAAGCTGCAGCAGTCGCTACTAAAGATAAAAGAACTCAGAGCGTTGTGCCAGTAGTCAAAGAACTCGTCTCCGAGGTAAGGGAAGCTCCTAAGCCCATTCCATCCTTTAATTTTGAACATGAAATTCAAAAGATCAGGATCACCATCCCCCTCTCAGAGCTAGTTAAAAACGAAGATTTTAAAAGATCCCTCTCCAAGCTGCTACAATCTGAGTCCCCCCAGCCCCCTTCTAACTCAGTAAACCTTCAAGATGAGAAGCCAGTCGTCATCCTAGGCCCCATGGTAGAAGACAAAGATGACTCATCCCCTCCTTTCTACACATCCCTGAACATACATGACAAAGTGTTGCATAACTGCCTCATGGATTCAGGGGCTTCCCATAACCTTATGCCAAAAATAGTCATGGAAGAATTGGGACTAGAGGTGACAAGAACTTATCACGATTTATATTCTTTCGATTCAAGGAGAGTGTAGTGTCTAGGAGTCATCAAAGACCTGGTGGTTTCCCTGTTTCAGCTGCCCATGAAAAGTGTGGTCATGGATATTGTGGTAGCCGACGTTCCCCCCACATTTGGTATGCTATTGTCTAGATCGTGGATTAAAAAACTTGGAGGGACACTACAGATGGATCTCACATATGCTACCATTCTGGTCTTCGGAGGGGAACAAAGGAGATTGTACAGAGAAGCCCAGCTAGCCTATATTGTCAGTGATGAGGCAGACCCTACCAATAACCCCATCTTTGCACTTGACACTGACTTGGGGTCTAGTTTGCTACAGCTTACCGATGCCCCTGAAATCTCTTTACTAATCAGAAAACATCCCAGCCCTGATCATCCGATTTCCCCTCAAAGCTCCTCTGTGTGGAAGATGTTTTTTGATGGAGCTTCTTCTAGCGAAGGCACTGGCGCTGGAGTGGTTTTTATATCACCTTGTCAAGAAGTCGTGTCCCTGTCATACAAGCTGGAATTCGAAGCCACCAACAATGTGGCAGAGTATGAAGATCTTGTTCTAGGTATGAGGGACGCAAAGGAAATGGGAATTAAAGAAATAGCAATATTCGGAGATGCTGAGTTGATTATTCAGCAGGTAAGGAATGCTTATCGTGCCCATAATCCCCAGCTCAGAAATTATCGAAATGAAGTATGGGACCTTATTGATAATTTCTTCTTGGCTTTTAACATTTCTTTCATTCCGAGGGGAGAAAATACTTTGGCCGATTCTTTAGCTATCTCAGCTAATGTGCTCAAGCTTCCTCTGCCACCTATGGTAAAAAATGATGTTGATATAAGATATAGGCCCTCGGTGCCGGACAATGTCAAGCATTGGAAGGTGTTCGAGGATGATTCGGAACTCTAAAGGTTTCTCCAATCTGTGGACGAATTTTCTGCGTTGCACATTGACCAGGTTCCCGACCTGGAAGGTGACCCTCGTCTTGAGGAGTTTTTAAATAAAATCACTAATCATCAGATCATTCAACTGCCCAACAATCACATTCTGAGAGGACTCGTCCCTTTAGAAAGATTGTTCAATGGGAATGATGTGTCAGTAAAGGGGAGGGACTCAAATGAATATGCCGAGACAACCGAATGCAACATTGGCACACTGGAGGAGCCCAGGTTCGTCAAATTATCAAGCAGTTTGACCAGAGAACAGAAGGTCGAATATACTGAGTTACTAAAAGAGTTTGTTGGTGTGTTTGCATGGACATACGAAGACCTCAAGACCTATGACACATCTGTCATTGAGCACAAGATCCCACTAAAGGAATAGGATAAACCATTTAGACAGAAGCTGAGACAGATAAATCCCATGTTGCTATCTGTCATGGAGAAAGAAGTGAAGAAATTGTTAGATGCCTGAATTATTGTCCCCTTGAGATACTCCGAGTGGGTGGCCAACTTGGTCCCAGTAAGGAAGAAAAGCGGAGAAATCAGACTCTGTGTTGATTTCAGGAATCTCAACAGAAGCTCAAAGAAAGACAATTACCCCCTACCTAATATGGAACATATATTGCAGAGGGTAACCGGTGCATCCAGGATATCCATGATCGATGGGTTTTCTGGCTATAATCAGATATTGGTCATGCCAGAGGACAGGGAGAAGACAACCTTCACCACTCCTTGGGGCACATTCATGTATGCCAAAATGCCATTCGGGCTAATGAATGCAGGAGCAACATTTCAGCGAGCCATGGATATAGCCTTCATCAGAGAAAAAGACCAGTTTGTAGTGATCTACCTAGACAACATCACGGTCTTCTCCAGGTCTGATAAGGAGCACCGCTACCACTTAAGGAGAGTTTTCTCGAAGTGTCGGAGATTTGGTCTTTCCCTGAATCCCAAGAAGTCCTTGTTTGTTATGCAGGAAGGGAAGTTATTGGGACATATAGTATCGGCAGAGGGAGTGAGAATTGATCCCAGCAGGGTGGAGGTAATTCAGGCCTTGTCACTTCCCAAGTCTAAAAAAGAGGTTCAAGCCTTTTTGGGGAAAATTAATTTTCTAAGGAGATTTGTCTCGAATTTTGCCGAGCTAGTGAAACACATCACGGCCATGCTCAGGAAGGGAAACGAAGTGAGATGGACTGCTGAGCCCAGGGCCTCTTTTGACCAAATAAAAAGGGCATTGACTGAGGCACCTGTGCTTATCATTCCTGACTATTCCAAAGAGTTCCTAATTTTCTCCTTTGCTTCTTTTGATACAGTGGCAGCGGTCTTATTGCATAAAAATGAGGAAGGGCATGAGCAGCCCATCGCCTTCTTCAGCAGGGCGTTAAGAGACGCAGAGAGTAGGTATGAAATCATGGAGAAGCAGGCCTATGCCTTAGTGAAAGCTCTTAAAGCTTTCAGAGTCTATGTATTGCATTCAAAAGTAACAACATATGTTCCTTCAGCTTCTGTGAAGGACATCCTTGCACAACCCGACGTAGATGGGAAAAGAGGTCGATGGATCACAAAAATTCTGGAATTTGACTTAGAGATAAAACCCACCAAGTTGGTTAAGGGGCAAGGTTTAGCCAAGCTACTAGCTGAATCCAACTGTGAAGCCTTGGGAGTTAGTTTCACCAATACTCTCTCAGGATCTCAGCAAGCTGAATTGCCCAGCCAATGCTCTCAAGATGGCTTATCGCTGGCAGAATGTGCCTGGTATAGTGACATTCTGTATTTTCTGTAGGAGTTGAAGCCCCCCGATGGAATGGGAAAAAGAAAAGCAAGGGCTCTAAAGCTAAAGGTGGTCAGGTATTGCCTCATTGACCAAACCTTATACTGGAAAGACCCTCTAGGGGTATTTCTAAGATTCCTGGACCCACAGGAGGCCTAGAAGGTTACATTTGATTTTTGTAGTGGCCTTTGCGGAGGTCATCATTTCTGGAAGACCACAGCTCACAAGATACTCCGAGCTGGGTATTACTAGCCCACTTTATTCCCCGATGTTTGCAGGGAGATCAGAGCTTGCATCAAATGCCAAAAGTTCTCAGGAAAACAACAGCTCAAATCGTTTCCATTAAAACCCATAGTGGCCTCAACACCTTTTCAGCAGTGGGGGTTGGACTTCATCGGAGAAATTCATCCTTCCTCAAGTGGTCAGCACATATGGATCCTGACTGCGACAGATTATTTCACCAAGTGGATAGAAGTTGTCCCCACCAGAAGCGCATCACACAAAGTAATTATCAGCTTCCTGGAGGATATCATAGCCAGATTTGGCTGTCCCAGCAGGATCGTCACCGATAATGTTGCTTCTTTCAAATCTGAACCTCTTATTAAGTTCTGTGAGCAGTTCCAGATCTCGCTAATTCACTCCACCCCCTACTATCCCCAGGGAAATGGTTTAGAGGAATCCTCTAATAAAATCCTCATAAAGATCATCAAAAGATTGTTAGAGGATCACAAAAGAGCCTAGGATTCAAAGTTGAAATTTGCTCTGTGGGCCGATCGTGTC
The DNA here is from genome assembly GCA_009831015.1 of Picea engelmannii. Lineage (NCBI taxonomy): Eukaryota > Viridiplantae > Streptophyta > Pinopsida > Pinales > Pinaceae > Picea > Picea engelmannii. The sequence continues at coordinate 45,607 of ML785399.1, forward strand.
ACAACGAAGAAGTCTCTGGGCACTTCTCCGTTTCAACTAGTCTACAGAGCAGAGGCGGTTTTCCCTACTCAACTTGCCTTACCGGTGGCGAAGTTCTTTCAGGAATACGAGGGAGAACCAGATCATATGATCAGAAGAATTCATCAAATAGTGGAAGCGCAGCAGATCAGAGAACAAGTGAGGGATGCAACTTACAGTCATCAACAAAAGATCAAACAGGCTTTTGACAGAAAGGTCAGGAAAAAGGAGCTCGAGATCGGGGATTTGGTATTTAAATGGGATGCACCCAAACATGATAGAGGCAAGCACAGAAGGTTCGGCGCCCTTTGGATCGGCCCCTTCAAAATCTGTGAATTTTTCTCCAACAACACATACGGGTTGCAGGATCTGGAGAATGAAGAGGTTTTCAACAGCCCAGTGAATGGGAATTTTCTGAAAAAGTGTTTTATTTGAGCCTTAGACGGCTCCTATGTTTGTAAATATTTTCCTGTTTTCTTGTTTTATTTCCTTTTTGCATGTTTTCCAGCTTAATAAGTGACTCCATAGCCCAATAGCAAGGCACTGAAGCTGCAGAAGGAGTTCTTAGAGCATCGCAGGGATGACTCTATCCCCCATGGAGCCTAATGTTAGCAATAATTCTTGTCTTGGGCTCGAGAGCATTCGGGTCTACAAGTTACACGAGAAGCGCCCGAGCGCAGCATGGAAAAATCTCATTTTTTCGACTTCCAATCAAGCGAGCGGGGGAAGTTATGTCGTCAACGGCTAGGATCCATGTATAGAGCAGATCAACGATCGGTGGGTAATCGCGGTTAGCAGAGTTGCGCTAGGATTAGCGCAATGGATAGTGCTTATATATCACCAAAAAAGATCTCAGTCGTCCATCCCGGAGGAGTACGTGGTGCACGATCGGGCTCCATCGCCTCCTCGCCCTTCATGACTTTGAAGAACGAGGACCAGCCTCCTCCCAGCCGCGAGACGCGAAGTTCTGAAGGCATCCAGGACTCAGGCCCACAGTCTTGCCGAGGTGATCAGAATCGTCCATCAAAGAGGGACATGTGGTGCGCGATTAGGCTCCATCGCCTCCTTTCCCTTCGCAACTTTGAAGAACGAGGACTAGCCTCCTCCCACCGCGAGACGCGAAGTGCCGATGGCATTTAGGACTCAGGCCCACAGTATCGTCGAAGTGTTTTCAGCCATCCATCCAGAGGGGACACCTGGCAGCAAGTAGAGACATCTCGGCACCTCACCCATCGTAACTCCAACACACAAAAAACAGCTCCATCATATCTCGATACGCGAAGTAGCGAGATCATTCAAGACCTGGGGCCCACTGCAACGTCAGAAGAGTTTAGGACCGTCAGATTTGAGGGACGTGTGGCACCAGATTGAGCCGTCTCGGCACATCGCTCATTTCGATTTCGATCAGCAAGGATCAGCCCCTTCATATTCACGAACGTTGAAAAGCGCCATGAGAATAGGCACGCGGTCACAGTCCGTGGTCATTTGGAAAAAGAGAGGAGCTGCGTAAAGAAGGCCAAAGCGCCGAGTTCAGTTACAAAGAGGATCGTCGCGGCCTCCAAGTGCCATCGGATCTGATCTCCATAATGTTTCTTGCCTGGAGTAAATGACGACAAGAGTGGGTGGTTGAAACCTCCTTTCAGTCATTAAGTAAGGGGAATGGAGGGTCTGGCAAGCCGTCTGCCCGAGGAAGTCCTGTACATCGATTTTCTCAAAGGAGCCATGCCGAAGTCTTCAGCTCGATAGAGAAGTCTGCACACGCTATCCGAACACTTATTAACTCAGCTACACTCCTTACAGGAGCCATGCGTAGTTAAGGTGGCATTTAAAGAAAGATATCAGTACGAGTTTGATTGAAGGGATACCCAGTTTTGGGTGACTGAGGCACGCTTCTGTGGGGAGAATTTTCTTGAGTATATAAACTCAGTCTTTGTATTTTGTAAGTATCGATGGTAGAGAATATCTCCCTACTGTAATGTTTTAGCAGCTATCCTAGCTTTCAGCTTATGCATCTGTATATGAGATTTCTTGTTTTATGACAAACAGTTTGATCCGAAATCGGATCCAGAAGCCTGATAGGGCTTGAAAAATGCTCAAAAATGAAAGTGCTTGGAATGCGACGAAACTTGTGCTATTGCGTCCGTCTCGTCTTCCTGATTCCGGTGGTATATTTACTTCGTCAAACGGAGTCCGTATGGAGAAGATATCGCGTTCTGTCTGAAAAGTCAAACAAGCAAAAAAGGGGATGACTGTACAGTCCGTATAGTCCACGTGGCATGACCGTACAGCTGACGTGGCATGTTCGTACAGCTGACGTGGAGGTTCCAGAGTATGACACATGGCAGCATCGGATGATGACATGTGGCAGTACTGGGAGGCGACACGTGGCAGACGGATTTGGCCAATTTGGCGTACAGTTGGACCAGTACGGAAGTGACACGTGTCACCACTGACAGGGTGACACGTGGCAGGCTGACGCAGCATATGACTGGGCAGTACGGCAGGTTGACGTGTCAGTACGGCAGAGACAACGTGGCGGCAGACGTGGGCGAATCAACACGTGTCACGTGTCCAGCTTCGATTGGTTGGTAAGGGTGCCACGTGGCCCAGTCAAGGGCTGCCACGTGGCACCCCATTATTGGTTGTTGGTTTATATGTGAAAAATTGTTTGGTTTGGCCGGAATTGAAACCGTTACCTCCCAACCGGGGAGAGAACTCGCATAGTCCGGCTAGCCAACCCGCCGTCGGTTGGTGTTTGTAAACCGTATGTTTAAATATTTATTTGAATTGATATGTGGGTTTAGCCGGCAGGAAAAAGGGCCGGGGCTTAGCCCCAGCCCTCGGCTCAGAACCATACGATACGACCATACGACGGAACCCGAGGCCTACTCTACAGCGCGAGCGGTTGTAACGTATTGGCCCATGGCCATATGTGCGCCAATAGAACCAGAGCCGTTACCATTGTATAGCGTGGGGGTTATAACTAACCCGTGGTCCTATTCGTATGCCGAAAAAACCAAGTGCCAGCGCTGAAAAGGAGGGGCCACGCGTGGGCGCGTGGCCACATGGCCGGTTATATGACCAGGGGCACGTGCCAAAAGGGAGTTGCGCCCGACTTTTGGCCAAAACTTTGCCAAAGTGGGTTTTGTTGTTAAGAAATTGTTTTTTTTTTAATTAATTCAACCTATTATTAGCAGATTTATTCCATTTTGGGGGATATTGGGCATTTTTGGAGGCCAGATTCTTGGAGGAAGTTGGGGATGTGAAACCAACTCCAAGGCTATATAAACCAGGACTGTTTGAGGCCAATGGACAGTCATTCAGAGCAGAGTTATGCTGGAGTAAAACCAAGCCAAAGTCAGTTTGATGCAGGGAAGCCTTTGAGGTGGAGACGTTGTCGGATCATTTCTGGGAGCTTGGAGCATCAGTTTTGCATGCCGTTTCTTTTGCAGGATTCTTGAGATCTAGGAAAACAAGACCAGATCAGTCTTGTAGCCGTTTGGCATTGCTGAGATGTAATTTTGAGCACTTGAGCAGAAATAAAGAAGCCTCCCCCATAAAGAAAAGGCTCGGAGACGTAGGCAAAAGTTGTGCCGAACTCCGTTATCAACCTGCGTTCTTATGGTTTGTTGTTTATTATTCATTTCAGATCTGCATATGTGTATTTGACTATGATAAATCCTCTTCTCTTCTCATTCTTTCACTAAATTCTCAAATGGTTAATGAATACATGCAAGATTAAAACTCAACCATAATCATTTAAAAGATCCAACGGATCACAGTTCTTCTTACTCCGTCTAGTTTTCATCTTATGCTAAGAGAGTTCGTGAACGAATGACTCGTGCGAATTATTGCAGTTCTGTTATGATAAATGATTTATCGTTGCATTATTGTTTGCTCTGGTTTTCTTTATTTAAGTGCAAGAAGACCTTGCGTTTGGATGCCTTCTTCTATAGTCTGTTAGGAACCTGTTGTTTATAACAGACCTTCGCACTCTTCTTGTACAATTCTTCCGCCTGTTCACCTTTTACTACAGCTCACTGTCTGAAATTCATGCAAGACCTCACTTGCTCATGCATACCTGGCCTGGTTTCACAGTTGGAACGCTATTGTTTTGAGTTTCCCTCCATTCGATCACCCATCTATAAACAACCGTGACATAAAACTAATGGGCGTCGGGCTCTTCTCCTGCTAGCAATCTAGGAGTGACTTCTGTCGCCAACACATGCAATTGAGCATTTCTTATTCGCACCCAGAAGCAAGAAAGCACCTTTGAAATTAGTATCTGCATTGTCTTGATAAACATATTTGTTATGTGACATGAGAAATCATCGCTTGCTTCTAAAAATTCCCATTTCACTATTTTTTGAAAGCTAAAATGTTTTGTAATGTCATCATCACATGCGTCTCCATATAAAAGTGTTGGGAAGTTCATTTCCTCTGCATATGTCCTTGAAAATTCCAAGAAGATGTTGACCTTCAACATACACGATCTCGACGATCTTATCATGCAAGTCACAGATCCGCTGCGACTCAATCAATCCATGAATCAAAGTCTCAGTGGGATTTTCATTGTTTGATTCATCATCTAAACCCGTTTTTGTATTGGTCTGTACATTTTGCGTCGAGTTGGAATTTTATTCTTAAAGAACATGATTCTATTCCTCGTTTATACATATGTTTTCGACCATATACAAGTTTATGGAGGTTAATTGTTTCAATGCTTTCGTGACAATACTGACATACACTCTACTTGTATGGTATGCATTCTTGTATTGCAAATGTTGGTTCAAGGAAACAACTATTGTTAGGGTTTCATTCATGGATTGTCGCAATTGCTTTTGCACAACATCCATATGGACAATTACATTGATAATTGATCCCGTTAAGAACATTTGAGACCGTTTATAACCCCATAGTCTAATCTATGCAAATTTAATTCGCATTGACACAAGTCTTTATTCATGCTCTGAAAGTGTACCTACATCCGCTAATGGTCTGTTACGTCTTATTTTGTCTGGTGTTGCAAATTTTGACATTTTTTCCATTTTGGAGTGACCTCTTGCATGAAATGCATATTTTTCTATTGGTGAACATTTTCTAATTCATTGCAGTTCCTCACAAATTACACATGTCACCCTAAGAGTGTCTTTAATTTGTTCCATATAGAATTCCTTTGAATTTTTCTTTTGTACATGTCAATGCCCAACATGTATGTGTTCTTTTGTTTCTTGTATTTGGAAACAATTTTCTTTGATCTATGGAACCTTACGTTTGGACTCCTCTGAAGATAGTGGCTTATGCTCCAAATGTGATTGTTTTTTTGTCTTTCACGTATGTGATTTTTTAGTTGATGGTAATTGAATTTATGCGCTTGGGATGAAAATGGACCTGCTTGATGACACTGGTTCTCCAAGATGGAACCACTATTTGTTCTAAGCATGATCTATGCACATTGTGCACTACACACAACTTGTTATCCTTTGCATTGGCCATGTGTTTCTTGTCTTCAATAGAGAACATGTCAATGCAATTGTGTCTTACACGTATGATTTTTTTTAGATCATGGTATGCAAGTCTAGGATTCTTAGCAACGTTTCCAAATTCTCAAAGATGAGATACATCAAAGGAATCATTTTTACTTGTTGAGATTCTTGTTATAGAACATTCCTTACCAGTTGCATGGTGATATTGTTTGATTACATTGACATGAAGCATGTTGGGTATGTGTTATATTCTTTGCACGAGTAGTAGTGTTTGAGCGCCTGCGCTGGGTGCGCAAGTGGGTAAGAGGGGTG
>ML785399.1:51640-96070 GCA_009831015.1 Picea engelmannii
TGTAATGTTTGTATTTGCCATTGTATCTTTTCTGTTCTTTTCTGAATATCAGTTTGCAGTAGATATTGTACAAGGTTAGAATTTACAAAGCATAATGCGATTATTATTAAGTATTGGATTAAGTGTTCCTGTAATGCTATGTCGGTTGCCTGCATCCAACATGTCGACATTTACTGCAACTTGGTTACAATGCAAAGTGCATCCTTCATTGCAATTTTGTGTTACCAATGGTTCATAGTGAATGCGTGATGTATCTATTTCAAATGACATAATATCAATTGTTTTATCATATTTTGAATCAACAATGTAGGACTGGACAATGATGCTAGCAACAGATATCCAGACCTCAATATTTACTTTGAATATGATTGATACCCAGTGCAAAGAAAATGGTCCACCCTCTGTATTTCCCTTTTCATTTGGAAATGACATGTTTATCAAATACGTTTTCCAACTCTGACATGCTCGCACACTTTGCATAACATTAGGTGTTATATGTTGACGCAAACAACAAAAGGCATTATGATTTCCACCTATAAGTGCATTGTGAAAGGACTAGACAACGTACATTCTTAGAGACTACACATCAAAATTTGTCGCGACCAGGAAACAAAGTGCAGTGAATAGAATCTCACCACAACTAGTTGTACTAGTTTTTGCTATATCTAATCCACAACTATGCATGTCCTGCATTCGATGTTTCCAATGGAATTCAAGCTCTTTGCACACGAGGGACAAGTAGGTATTAGATCTTCCAAAATTCCATATGGAAGATATTTTATAAAACAATGGTTCGTAATGACCAACAAGAGGATTATTATCATGGAAAAATATGCAATACATATCTCTACTTGCATTTTTGTTGAATATCAAGTACCTTATATTCCTTGTTACTGATCAAACTGCGATAGATATATTTAGCCAGTTGGTTAGCAAACGTATGAAAAATGTGCCACCCCATAGACCTCTTTCATTTTTAGGTTGGTTCACAAATGCAAATAACAACATCTTTGAAAGATATGCACCAACATCATGAATGTCATGCAACTGATACAAAAAGTAAGACACCAATTCATACTGAAATGATTAATGCATCAATGTTTCCATTGTACAAGTACAAGAGGAACAAATCCACCATGCCATGGTGCAACTCAACTAAAGAATAACAAAAATGAAACAGAAATTGAAATGCATTAAACAAACAGTCCCCTGTAGTGTATGAAAATGCAACTAATCTGAAAAGACTGTTATGACTTATCACTTCATCGATGTTGGTATCTACACTCAATCCTCTGTTCATTTTATAGTTCTCAACATCCATTATTTATGTCATCTTCTAATTTGTGTGGAACAAGTATTTTCCAAGAAATGCTTAGAAAATTATGCAAACAAGAAGAAAAAGAGAGCAATCCAGATACCACAATGCACACCTGATTTATTTTCCCTTTTTTACTGCTCTTGCTTCGGTGTTCTCAAATTCAACATTTCATATTCATAGTAACCTGTCCCTGGAAACAAAAGAAGTAACGGTTCTATAAGTACATCAGACAAACAACACAAAATAAACAATATTACAGTCAACTTCTTTCTCACATGCAAAGATTGAATTCTGAAGAAAAAAATGTATAATGACATGTCCCCAATACACAGGGAAAAAATGATGCTAGCAAGCCCAATGGCTCATGTACTAGAATCCCTGTGACACAGGGTTCTGGCCCTTGGTTCCCTTCTTTCATATTATATAAGTGTAAGCGGGAACAAAATGACATGGACATGATGTGTCATAGGATGACGGTCCCCACAAACAATCCTCTCATCATAGCATTCAGTCTAGTGTCGACACAAAGGACTAGATGCTAAAGTTGAAGGGAAACCAAATTAACACTTCGATAAGAAGCATCCCGATGGTACCCTAGAAACATTTATTGGTAGAAGGCCACAACACCTAGCCGTCCGAGCCAACACCAATGGAAACCCAAAAACTTTAACATGTAACAACATTTGAATTAGAGGCCAGTTACAAGCATCGTGGCAATCGTATGAAAAGTATTGACAAGAAGAAGACAATGAAACCCAAGGTCCCCATTTTTAATTGGGACCTGTGACACTGAAAGTAAAGAAACAAATCTCCCAAATAATGTATCAGGGAATATTTTTTGTCTCTATGCCAACCACCAAGACTGTTGACAAGCAGAAGACAACACTGCTACTAAAAAAACAGAAAAAGCAATTTTTTGGTCTCTGACACCATTTTCCTTCCGACTGCCCCACAAATTCTTAACATGGAAAGCTTTCTAACTATGAATACAATTTTGGCTAAAAAGCAGGCCGACACAATTGGAACTTAGCGAACCTCCTAGTCACTTACATGAATAAATTGCTACAAAATTGTCTTTCCTGACACACATGTTCAAAGTCTATGTAATTAACTTTCGCCTAACATTCTATGCAAGAATGTTTCACATCCATTCCTAATTCTACTTCTCCCTGTGACTTGTTTTAAACCACATTGGAATTTCAGAATAAATTTCTTATATATACATATATTATGAAAAAGAATGTAAAATTGCATCTAACCTCTCCCTTAGCTTCTCGCTTTTGCATCAACTATAATTGTCCTTTTCAAATGCAATTATCTGATCACAACATTTTTGGTATCAAAATTATTGAAATAAATAAAAACAAAATCTACTTTAATTGTAAGAATAATGCAATGATACCAACTCTATAATTTTCAAGATAAATGTAAACATACATAAAGATTCCTTGCCAAATCAACCACGAACGTGGATTTTGAATCATAGATTGAACAATACCTATTATTGTTCACGCCATCCACAAGTCTTGTAGCGCGCATGATAGAAATAAAATGTTTCTTATCATACTACCTTAACTTTGCACAGATCTAGCATTGCATAGATCTAGAAAATTTGCACTAAAATAAATTTGAAGTACAAATTCATAATTCATAGTCTTAATTATGCTTTATATGTACAATAAATATGACATTATTCATTTGGCGTAGCAATAAATACATTCCCGAAGAAGCGATTAATATATGTTTCTACCGAGTAAGAAATATTAAATGCCATAGAGCCTCCAACTAGATAATGGTATTTGCCTATGCCCATACCCGATTTCACGATCACACTGTATCGACCTATTGCCCCCCGCCACATTGTTTATGTATTTGCAACACAACTCGACATACCAACAACCAATATATGCACCTAATGTTCTCCCACGCCAAACTATAAGGGTATTGCCTAACGTTCTCCTGTGCCAAACTGTAAGGCACTGTCCATACCACAACATTTGTTCCACAATAAATATTAAGCAAAGGTCTTAATGCAATCTGCCGTCACCTTTGAAATAAGAAGTGAAAGTTGAAAGCCAATGATATGGAAGAAAAAAACATATTTCTTATTTATTTTTATTCAAAAAAAGTATTATTGACAGTTTACTATATTAGACATTGGAAAAAAAAAAGTAATTTAAAGTCAATGCAAAAACTAATAGCCATTCAACGCAAAATCGAATGCTATAGTTCCTCCGACAAATACTAATATGCATAATAATTAATAATAATTATTCTCTTATCAATTAACAATTAAATTATAATAAATTTGACCACATTTTACTACATACATAGCATTGTATAAATTATCTATTTTGATGTTAACATGGAATCACTACATACTTCCATAATATTATATTTTTTCCTATTTTTTTTTAAAATAAATATATACTTAGTAGTTTTTTTCTACTTTCTTAAATTTATAAACAAAATTTAGATTTTCTTAACAATGTCTATAAAATTTGTAAATGATATTATGTATTTTTTTCCTATCTACTTAAATTTGTTACGGTATGAAAGCACTACATACTCACATGATATTGCTTTTTTCCACTTTTCTAAAATTTACACAACTTTTTATATAGCATTATATTTTTTTCACATATACTTAAATATATTCATGATATGAAACCATTGCATACTTACATAATATTATTTTTTAAGCATTGTTTACATTATATTCTTTTTTCTATATACTTAAATGTTTTTTTTCACATATACTTAAATATATTCATGATATGAAATCATTGCATACTTACATAATATTATTTTTTAAGCATTGTTTACATTATATTATTTTTCCTATATACTTAAATGTATTCATGGTATAGAGTGATTGCATACTTACATGGCATTACAATTTTTTTTCCACTTTCCCAAGTGTATTAATAAAATTTACACAACTAACATCTCAATGTATAAATTACTTAGTTTGATGTTGACATAAGTTTAATAGATGTTTTTCCCACTTTCCTAAGTGTATTAATAAAATTTACACAACTAACATCCTAATGTATAAATTACCTACTTTGATGTTGACATAGAAAGTGTATTAATAAAATTTACACAACTAACATCCCAATGTATAAATTACTTAGTTTGATGTTGACATAAGTTCAATAGATGTTTTTCCCACTTTCCTAAGTGTATTAATAAAATTTACACAACTAACATCCTAATGTATAAATTACCTACTTTGATGTTGACATAAGTTTAATAGATGTTTACATGACATTTAAGTTTTTTTCTCCGTTTCTTTCCAATAAAATTTTACTATTATATTTTTTCTTATTTCCTTTGCTTAAATATATTAATAATATGCTATTATTTCCTCTACTTAAATTGGTTAATAATATGTTATTTTTAGTAATTTATACTTAATCTCTATTTTATAAATAAATTTAAAAAAAAATACTTATAAAATTAATATTCAATTTTAATTATTTTATTTTATAAAAGAAATCATTTCCCTCCACTTGATTTTTTTTTCTCGCGGATCATCATATAATTTGAATCCGGAGCGAATCCCTCATCTTGGGTTCATGAAACTATTATCTAAGTAACTCTACCTCATTCATTTTGGAGATTCTTTTGTATATGTGTTTCATAATATTTTAATTTTTTTATATCTTAAACTATTTTTAAGAATCTTATTTCCTGTCGCCATTTTACATTCATTTTTATTTTTTTTTAATGTTTGTAGGGTTTTATAACAATTTGTCTTATAAATTAAGAGAGATAAACATAAATACTTTAGTGGTATTTATGAAACTTATAAGTTTTAAATACAAGTTTTTATTTTTATTTATTTATTGCTTTCTTAGTTTATTAATAGTATAATAAACAAAATTTTCTAGATGGGGTGAGAGCACAACAAGAGTTCAGGTGTCGGCTGGACACTACCATATAGGATCACTTCCATGTCAAGAGTTTTGCATGGGACTGTTCCATCATTGTGTGATTACTCCACCTCACTTCAACTTTGTGATTTTGTTTATGATGACTCAGGAGAAGTGTTGCATTATTAATTTCATAAACAGTCTTAATTCAAGAGAGAATTATAGATTAAGGAGGATGGAAAAGGATGAATGCTTAAACCTTGGTACGAATTATAACTTGGCTCCAATTGCATGGCATTTTAATACACTGTTGAGGTTAGTTTGTCTCTATGATTATTTTTTTTGGTACGTCGAGTGGTTAGTCCTAGTGTTGATTTTGTTCTATAGAACTAAAGAAATCACGATAATGGATCTATATACTTGGTCCTCTATTTCCTTGATGAGGTTATTCTATAGATATTCCAAGTATTTTGCAGTTGTTTGGTTACTAGTTCATGTATCTATTATGAAATATGTGGTTGGAATGGCCCCAATCAAAGCCTATATAACATTGCAAGCTCCCACTTCAACCCAAGCTAATTCCTCTGAACAACTAGTTTACTCTATCAATAGTATGCCCAATCAATCCCATTTTGATACTCATCCAAGAAATCGGTGATGAAGGTGAAAGGATTAGAGGATGGAATAGGTTTCAATTAGAAAGGCTAAAGTAGCTAGCCCAAACGACCTGCAAAGAGCTACCACTATAGGAAAATGCCCGAACATAGTACTAGAGCTCAAGTAGATGTTATGAAAGTAGTGGCATATTATTGATGTTGATTTATAGAGAATGACACGTAGGAGATGGATTACATGGAGCAAACCATTGAAAATAAAAGATGGCAGCTCTCTAAATCTCAACTAGAAGCTGAATTTTTGTGGATCGAGTACCTGATACTTGTTTTTCTAGATCATGAGATACCAAGGTGTCTAAGCTAATTGAATCATATTTCCTTAATAAAGCATCAATAAAGCCTTCATTTCCCAGATCATTGAAGACAAGGGACATCAACAAAAAGTAATTATTCATAAAATAAGCTTACTTCAAATAAAGTTTGATGCAGTTTGAAAAAGAGTTATAACATTGTTCTATACCACACTATAGTACATAATGTTCCAATCATTGTAGTTGATTAGGCGCCTACTCCATAAGGCACTCCATCCAATCCCACAAGGTTGGACGAGTATGATAAAGAAATTCAAAAATTGTAGCCTCTTTTACAATTATTCTTACACTTGTTTTGGCATATTTCCATGATGACTTATGTAAATATAGTTAGGCTCCATAAACTATGTTGATATTTAGTATTCATATTAATATTAAATTCAAGTCAAGTCCGTGAAAAAGAACAAAAGTTATGAATTGGCATAAGCATAATGTGACTTAGAATCCTATTTTTTTTTTTGGATTGTTCTATACATGGTTTCCCTTGTGGCAGGATATTACTGTATTCAAATATTTGGTTATGAGCTCAACATGCCACTTGCAAGAATTGAACCTCGGTTGGAAGGATAACAATCATTCCTCCCAACCACCCTAGCTAAACCCAATTCACACACACACACACACATGTATTTTATATAAAGTTGATATTGAATTATTACATTGAAATGTTTTATTTATGGTATACATTACAATAGTTTTTTGTTATTAATATTCTTTTTCAACTCCATGTGTTAACTCTATGTTGAGCACTAGAAAAATTTCACATCTCTGGACTGTAAAAGGTGTATGTCGATGCAATAACAAATGTTTTTACTTTGAATTAAATGTGTGTGTGTGTGTGTGCATGTTTTATATAAAGTCGATATTGAAATATTTTATTTATGGCTAAAATTGAAACAATTTTTTGTTATTGATATTCGTTTGAAACTCCACATGTCCACTCCATGTTGAGCACGGAAGGTCTTACACATCTCCCTCATCCTAGACTATAGAAAGTGTCTCTTAGCACAATTATAATAATTCTTCACAATTTAAAAATTACAAAAATTTTGTATTTGCGGAACTAAGATAAAACTTAGTACACGTTTGAAGGGTTAGTTACAAATATATGATAAAAACACTAGAAAATAAAAATTTGAAGTTGTAACATGTAACATTATTTTCTATTGAATAATTCCATGAAGAAACTAAAAAAGGTGTCAAAATGAGCAAAGAAAATCACCAAGGACTATTAAAGACTTACATGAGTGATAGAGTTGTAGTTTTGTCAAACCACACATCTAAAATAACAACTTAGGTGTAGTACATCAATTTCCCATCCTATACCTCTTTTTTCTATATCCTTTGTATATGATTCCCTTTTGATAGGCGTAGGATTCATATATATCATATGAAAATGAACATGCCACAAGTTCTCTCTCTCTCTCTCTCTCTCTCTCTCTCTCTCTCTCTCTCTCTCTATATATATATATATATATATATATATATATATACTATTAATTATATTTAAGAACAAACCAAGATATGAATTTACCAAATAGATAGAATAAAGTCTTGATAAAGTTTGGAACTATTTGGTTTAATGAAGAAAAAACTTCTTCAAATAAAATAGAACCAAAATTAACTAATGAGTTTACTAAAGTGTAATTTACAAAATTGTCCGAGTAAAAAAAAACTTTAACTAAACTTACATGTTGCATCTTCAAGGATAAGACCCTATACCTCTCCTTAGGTGTCCTCTTTAGTCTAACAGTTTTCAACAATAGTAGATGGCACTTCAATGGGGGGAAGATTCACAAATTTGAATAAATCAGTAAGAAAATATTGATTAGTAGATAGGTTGATAGTTATCTCATTTATCTTTCTTAAGAGGATGAGGATAGTTTCTTGGATTTATTTTGCCAATATCTGAGAGAGGGGATGTTCTTAGTAACATCCTTGTATATTTAATCCTTACTCTTGGTGGCTTCATATGATTTGGAGTTTGTCTTCTTCCTCCACACTTACATATTTTCAATTGATTTGGTGAGTTTGAATTGCATTGCTCATATGGCCACAATGTTGTGCTCTACACTCCTAGATTCTACTACATCCCCCAAGGACATTGAGCATAATTCACACCTCTCCATGGATTCCCAACACTCTCAATGACCCAAGATCAAAATCCATACCATGGCATAGTGAGGAGGGACCATAGAGGAAAACTCTTTTCTCAGACCGCTTTTGATAGATAGAATGAACCATATGCCAAATTATATAGAGAAGCACAAAGGAGGGTGAAAGCTAATGATGGTCTCTCATGACACATTAGTGGCAATGCAAACATGGAAAAACAACATTCTTTTAACTTGGAGGGATTATTCTAGGTACTTTCACAATGAATTTGAATATAGTGTAAAAACATGAAATGTAAGAAATTGAATTACCTTTCTAAATATATAATTTTTATTTATAGAATTTGTGTATGGCTATTATATTTGTATTTTTCTAACAACAATATGTTAATTTTCCTACGAAATATAATGCATATGTTCCCATTAGTGCAAGCGTTGAGTAACTAAATGATGATTTTTTCTTAAAAAAATTGCAAAATCATAGAGAGTGCATTGCTCTTGTGCATAACTATTTATTAAAATTTGATAATGTTAAAAATATATGTTTTTAAATTATGAAATTCATTATAGCCCTAAAATCACAAGGTCATGTGTTATTGCATGGATTGAGGGTATTAACATAATGAAACAAAATTTTGTTTTTTTAGATTGTAGATCTCAGTCTTTACTAGTGTGGTGTTTGATTTATTTTTTAAATGGATAAGGCTATAAAAAGTTATAGCGGGGACAAAATACTTATGTATTTTAAGATTTTATTATGTCAAGACAATTATATATATATATATATATATATATATATATATATATATATATATATCATTTTTGTTTGAATAGTTAGATCTATATGTTTGTATATCTTCATTAGTGATAGATTTGTGTAGCCCATTTAAATTTAACATGAAAAATTTAGATATTGAGATATTGAGACACAGTCATAAAAATGGATGTTTTGTTTTTGTTTGTATAGTTAGATCGATATGTTTGTGTATCTTCATTAGTGATATATTTATGTAGCCCATTTAAATTTAACATGAAAAATTTAGATATTGAGACACAATCATAAAAATGGATGTTTTGTTGTTTTTTAATATTTAACCACGAGATTTGTCACTCTGAACCTAAATCGAAAGAAATCGAGTCAATAAACACATAGTTTGGAATCTCAATCCCACAAAAAAAAAAAATCAATTTAAGGAATGTTTGTTCATTCCTAGAACACGTGCATGCTATTGTGAGTAAAGAATCACAAGTTCATATAATTCTTTCCCCTTTTCAATGTGTCTATGATAGTTTTAGTCATGGACATTAAGACCAACAACCTTTGTTTAGGAATTAAGGGCCTTGTTTTCCTAACTCGATTATGGTAGGGGTCCTCAGACCCATTCTTATTTTTCAAATCATACTAATAGTGCCCATATTTTCATTCATGGTCCTTTTTCATGGCCATTGAACACAATAAAAGTTTGATTAGGGCCTAAATCCCTTATTTTCCTCCTCCTACCATGTTACAAGATCTAACTCCCATATGTGTCATGGAAAAAATCGCAATGGTACCCATATACCACCTAGAGAACAAACATCCCTCCGAAAGGATCAATGTGGTTGTTTAAGTCCTAGTTCATTACCTTTAAGCTTGAGAAACTCCATTATGGGCCTAATTTCCTTGTTTTCCTTCCTGAGTCTTGGTAAAAACCCTTAAACACATTTTATTATCCAAAACATACTAATCATGCCAACAATCCCCCATGAAGGCTAAATATCCCCTACAGAGGCCTTATGTGGTTATTTGAGGACTACTACATGAAGCTTATTCCTGAGAATATTTGAATAGGGGTTTATCCCTTATTTTCATTCTGTAACCATGTTTAAGGCCCCAAGTGCATTATGTGGTGCACAAAATCTCCTTATGGCACTTAGTTCCAACTTGAAGGCCTCGAGACCCAAAAGTGTTGCACAAAACCTCCTAATGGCACTTAGGCCCAATTTGAAGGCCTCGAGACCTAAATGTGGTGTTCAAAACCTATGAGTAGAGCCCTTATCCCACTCAAAGATAATATATCCTTTAGAAAAGGATCTTTGTGGTGGTTTGAGGCCTTTTCCATCACCATAAATCTTAAGTATATTTTTTTAGGGTCTAAGGTCGTTACTTTTCTCCCTCAACCATGATAGGGTGTTGAGAACCATTCTTATTATGCAAAACATACTAGTTGTGCCCATATTATCGATAGGAGGCGATTCTAAAAACCTCGAGAGGTCAGTTGTGGTGGTTTGAGGCACCAATGAGGTATCCCTTCACCTCCAAGTGGGGATATTAATGACACTAGGATCATTTGAGCAATAGGGTACTGGGGTCCTTTACATGGTCAATGGATGAAACTTGGGCCTTAGGTTGTAAATGAAGCTTCTATGTATCAAGGGCCAAGAATGACACTTCAAACCACCACTCATGACCTCCCCATGATATACTTGGCCTACAACTGGGGATATTAATGACATTAGGAGGACATTAATGACGTTAGTGGAGGGATATTGCTAATGATTTTACTAAAGAGTAGTTTGATCATTTGTCCAAGCAAAAATTGGAAACTTTAACTAAACATGAATGTTGCATCTTCAAGGATAAGAACCTATATCTCTCCTTGGGTATCCTGTTTAGTCTAAAAATATTCAATAGTAGTATATGGCACCTTAATGGGGGGAAGATCCACAAAATTGCATAAATGAGTAAGAAAATATTAAGTAGTAGATAGATCTATAGTTAACTCATTTATCTGGTTTCAAAGGATGATGAGAGTGTCCTTGGATTTCTTTTCCTAATATTTGAGAGCAATGATGTGCTTAACAACATCCTTGTATAGGTAATTCTTACTCTTGGTGGATTCATCCAATTTGGAGTCTATCTTCTCCCTCCATGCTTACATCTTTTCAATTGCCTTTGTGATTTTGAATTGCATTACTCATATAGCCACAATTTTGTGCTCTACACTCATTCTAGATTCTTCTACATGCCCCAAGGACATCGAGTATCATGCAAACCTCTTTATGGATTGCTAACACTCTTAATGACCCAAGATAAAAACCCATGCCATGGTACAATGAGGAAGAATCACATAGGAAGACTCCTTTTTCATATTGTTTTCAATAGATAGGATGAACCATAGGCCAAATTATATAGAGATGCATCAATGTGAGTGTATTCTAATGATGGTATCTCATGACACATTAGTGGCAATGCAAACATGGGAAAACAACAATATATCAACTTGGAGGGATGATTCGAGCTACTTTAAGAATGAATTTGAATATGTTGTAAAAAGATGAAGTGTAAGAAATTGAATTAACTTTTGAAATATAGAATTTTTATTTGTAGAATTTGTGTATGCTTGTGGAATTGAAGTTTTTATAACAATGCCATGTTATTTTTGGTACAAAATATAATGGATATGTTCCCATTAGTGTAGGTGTTGAGTACCTAAATGATGGAATTTCCTTAGAAAAAATGAACAATTGTAGAGAATGCATTGTTTTTGTGCACAACTATATATGGGGATATCAGTGATATTAGGAGGATTTCAACACTAGGTATTAGTATCAAGGCCTTGGACATGGTTGGAAAGAAATCCAAAGATGTAGGTTGTAAATAAAGCTTCTAATCATATAAACAAAGAATAATGACTCAAACTGCAAAATATATCATCTTGAGGTCATCCTTGCCTTCCAACCATGGATACAATCATTGTTATAATATTTTGAGTACTAGCTATGGGTATTTAGGCCTTTGACATTGTTATGGGAGGAAACATGATATTTGGAATCTAAAGTAATCTTTTGAGAATACATGACTATAAAAAAACACCTTAAATCACCATGTAAGGAAATTCAAGGTTATCCTTGCCTTTGAGTAGGCATATATATTTCATTAAGAGATTTTTTATACAAAGATACATGAGTCTTTAGGGTGTAAACATGCTTCAAGGAGGAAAAATAGGCCTTACACCATCAAAGAAAATTCTAAGCATCCAAGTTTAAGAATGGAACCTTGATCCACCATGAACCTCTTATATATGTATACCCTTTCCCTACAACTAGGGATATTGACGATGTTAGGAATATTTGAGCACTAGGTATGGGTCTCATGTTCCTGGATATAGTTAAGGGGGAAACCCAAGAATATTTGTTGGCACAAGGGCATACCCAGGGTTCAACGCTCAAGAGCGCACCAACAAATCCCTAACTACCGACCCTTTCGGCAACACCTGCAAAGCAGATGAAGTCTCACCCGAGGTAGAGGCAAGGGTGGTCGCAGGACTCCAATGTCTGCAACCTTAGCTGGGACATAGATTTGTGATTGAAACTCCTTAACAAAGCAATTAGCAATATGTATCATTAATATTTAACCAGTAATTACTTCACAGATAAAACCCTAATTACAGAGCATTGCAATATTCAACCAGATTTACCATATTCAAGAACTAAGCATGTTCATATAGGTCATATATAACATCCATCCATATCATTAAGCACATAGCATTAACAGATCTATCTATCATCCATCTATATATTAAATCACTAAGAAAGTAAACATATAAACACATCAATACAACGCACAAAGCAAAGAAACACAACATGTACGTGGTTCACCCCCACCCTGGGGCTACGTCCACCAACTCTTCTCTTTTCTATTATGTTTAGTCAAGCTTCCTATAGACACATAACATCAAGATCCTACTCCGCAGAAGACAGGAGATTTGTGCACACTCCGCCGCATCCTCCTTCTTCAAGCTAGGGTACAACACCAAGCCTTTCATAGTCTCTTATAGTGAATTGCACTTAGCCTAGAAAGCCTCACACAGTATGCACATAGCACTTACAACTCCTGATCACATAGATCAAACACTAGCACTTAGAAATTAACACTTAGCACTTAGCACAACAGCCTCTTCTTACATCGGGCCTAAACATGGGTAAACCCATGGGCCGATAGTCCCATACCCATTACATAATCATAAATCCCAAAAATCCCTAAAAAGGGGCCAGGATCCCTTGATCTCTGCTTCATCTTGTGCTCCACCTTCGACAGCCTATCGAAGTCCCAAAAATAGGTCAAACATGACCAAGGATCTTTAAAACTTGGTCAAGGGCCAAGAGGCCCCCAACACACACTTGTGACTCGTCTCGAGTCAGTCTGATATGGGTAGCTATGTTTCAAAATCCTCGAGCTTGCCTTGAGCTGCTTCGACTTGTTGTTATGCCACAACCTCCTGTTTAGTAAACTCTTGGATGACTGCTTCGTTGACAGGTCCATCTAGGCGCTATTCAGCTGTGGTGACCACTTGCTCCAGTTATGCTCCTTGGCCTTCGATATTGGTGAACAGTTGGTAAGCCTCATCCTATACAGGTTAGAGCCTCTGAGTTACTTCCATAACTTTGCTCTGAATAGTGTGGAACTGTTGCTGGAAAGTGCACTGTTCTTGGGATCACTTCATTCTTTCCACAATTGACAGGGGCTTCAACTGCGCATGTATTGTTTCTACTTGTTGCTTCGCCTTCTGGAGTTGTGACTCCAGTGCCTTCAGTTCTAGATTCTTAGTGAGTCTCTCATAAGTCTAGGCAGTATGATCACTCAGTTGCTTGCATTCCATGGAAAGGGCCTTTATTCTCTCAACTGTGCTTCAAGCATTTTCTTCTCTTTGATCCGTTACATCTTGCAGGGTGTTGGGCACTGTGCGGAGTTCTAAGTCTGCTATTCTTTGTTGTAGCTGATGGATTGCATCCGTGAGTTGATCTACTTGATGTGGGACTATGTCCTCTACTTCTGGCTCTAATCCTGCCACAGAGCGAAGTGCTTTGTTGACTACTTCTTTCACTTTGAGTTGCTCTGTGAGCAACTGTTCTTTTTCTTGTTGCATATGTGATTTCTCTTCTTCAAATTTTTCCTAGAGAGAAACCTTTTCTTATTCTGCAACTCTGAGTTTATCTACGAGTACTCCTTGCACTTGCTTCAAGCCCTGGGTGGCTTGTTCTGTTTCTTCTTATGTGCATCGAAGGCGAGCTTCAGTTTCATCTGCTAGTCGACAGAGTTGGGCTGGCTCATCTCCCAACTCGGGTTCTCCTGATGGCAGGGGATCAGTGGAGACTACGTGACTGGACTGAAGGGCCTGACGTACCCCTCAGAGTTCAACCTCAATTCTATCGTACATTTCCTCCTGCTTAGCTTCTTGTTTCTCCACGATTTCCTGTGAAGCATCATTTAGAGCTACTATGATGAAGTCAAAATCATCGGTAGTGAGGACAATCTGCATCTTGGTCAAGGTCGATTTGGATTTCTTCCGCAAAGAGGGTTTCCTGGGAGAAACCTTCCTTTTCTTCAGGGGATAAGCCTCATCTCTAGGCGGTGTTACTTCACCTTGCTTTTTCTCATCTTCCTTGTCATTTACTTCTTCCACTTCATCATCACCCCATCAGTCAGGTGATACTGAAGCAGTCTTGCCTGAGGTGTTGCTTAAGTCTTGGACCTCTCTGGTATTCTTCCTTCTGTTGGGTCTGGGTGTATCATGTTCATTTTGTGTGGTTTCTGAGCTGTTAGGGTCGGACATCTCTGTAGGGTTTGCAGGAATAAGGAGGTCTACCAACCAATCCTTAGTGATCTCCTCAAGGTCCTCCTCCGTGAGCTTGTAGTACGAATAAAGCTGCTCCTTATGTTCATCGGCTCGTGCTATAATGTAGATGAAGTTTTGATCTGTGCGGAACTTCATCTGGGGTCAAAACTTTTGTAGGGTGTTCTGGGTCATGCGAGGTTCAGCTTCGATGGCTCTCTTCAGATGAAGGTAGTATGTATGAAAAACAAAGTTCGACTCCCACTGTTTGTTCATATCACTCGAGTACCAGAGTGTGGTGAACTTCACAGAAAGTGGCTCAAATGGCTCAATATCTTGGAAGGTCTCACCTTCCGACATCTCCTAGGCAACAAACATGATGAGGATTAGGAGCCAGCTAAAGTGAAATTCATAGCCTTGATCTTGTGCTTCGTGACAGTCTAGCTCTAGCTGATTAACTAGGTACTTCACCCAGTTCATCTGTAAGCCTTCTACGCACTTCCCCGCGACGTCAACGACAAAGCCTGTGACCTACGTGGGTCTTTTCTTTCTTATTAAATTTTTGGCTATTAGCTAGAATGTTAGGCACACTGCACCATTCTGGATGGAGGCTACCTTGTAGCCTCACGTCCCCTTTTCAACATCGTCGTATGTATCCTTGATCTTCTGTGCTAGCGTGCGATCTGTGGATTTTCTTGGATAGAATTTCTATGGGTCAAATCTTTGCATACTCAATCCTTTGATCATATGGATAAACATTAGATCGACTGTGATATGATGGTCGAGCCATAAGTATCCTCCATGGTAACATGAGAGTAGTAGCTTGACACAGGCGTTCACTTCCTGGTGCCTTCCGAAGTGTGGGATTTTCAGTACATTTAACAAGGTGCACTGTGCGATGTTCATTGTCCATGGCTGGGGGATTATCTTTGAATTCTTCCCCTTCCTCTTAGTCAAGTATTTGTATGGGGCATGCATGTTATAGTTCTTGCGATCTCCAAGGTTGAAGTTGCTAAACTTCAATGCTGCGATCTTTTCCTATTGTGCTCTTACTGCTTGTATCCCCTTCGGGAGGTACGTCGTAACCATGGTGTACTCAAAATTGCTTGGCACACTATCACGACTCACCGCATCGGCCAGAGGTAGGATGTAGTCAGGCAATATGGTCAAAATCAGTTTCACATTTGCTAGGTCAGCCCTATGCTTGGTTCTCTTTTTTGTTGATGGTATGGATGGTCCAGCTCCACGAGCAGTCGACGGAGAGGCTTGCACTCCTCTCGTCGATGACACTTGTACACCCACATACATCAACATTACTCTTTCAGACATGACTCTCTCAGCCATGAGGTCGATGAGAACTTCTTCGACAATTTTCTCTGCAGCGCTGAGCTCTTCAAACATATGCGCTCGTGGTTGAATATCTCACGTTTAGAAGAGTAACTAGTCAATGCAACGGGACATATGGTGAAATAACGTGATGATCACTGTGTGAAATCAACTATTCTGCAGGCTCAGGGAATCACAGTTGGAAAAAGTGTTCTTTGTGCGTGGCTCGACAAAATATATAGATAACGAGGCAACGGATCTCTCCAACGGGCGAGAAGCATCCATTAACTCAGTTTTGTCTGTTATGGCCCGGTCCCAACGGTCTGATGGAAAACTTTCTACCCATTTGGGGCGTCATTCTAATGGTTATATTGTTCCCAATGGTTATATTTCTTCTCCATTGCAAAGTGCCATGTGATGCTATCCTAATATCCCGACGAAGTTCCAATTTTGCGAATTTTCCCTCTACGAGGTTCCCTCTGGAACCTTCTGTAATTTTTTTATCTTGGCTCTCTTCTTACTGAGCATTCTAGCCTTTCTCTCAGTGAGTTTCATCTCAGTATTCCTCTTTCTGTTATGATTCTTATCTTCTTTTGACATAGTAACTTCACGTTGTTGAAATTCTTTCCTAGAAATCAAGGGTAACACATCATTTGTACTCGAATAGGTACTTCAATCTTCCGTGGGTCTTCTAGTGTTATTATAACTTCGACATCCAAGTCTCTGGTTTTAAATATCTTTTCTTGGTTCTCTTATTCTTCAATCAAGTGTGTGATCCTCCTAGTCATGAAATCTTTTAATCATTGCTTCTTTTGTTCTAGGACTTCTTCATCCTTCCTTTTGACCTGATCTCTTTCAATCCAAAGTTTTCCTAATAATATAGCAAATGGAGCGTTGTTCTTAATAAATTTAACAATTTCAAATTCTTCCTCTGTCGAAGTTCCATTGGCATTCATAGATATCTGGGTGAGCTTTCAACATAGGTTTATCAGCTTTCCTCTTAATAACCCTATTCCTCCTAATAAAGAAGTCATAGCAGGCCTTCCTAGAATTTCCCAAGTTATTTCTGTCATAATATTTACCTGAGTTTCCTCATCCAGAACATAGTCAATGTCAAAGTCTCCTATTAGTGCTTCTATGTACTCTTTTTCTTTGAAGATCTTTGATAAATTAATATGTTGGTGATCATTCAAAGTTTCCTTTATTTGCAGCAATACAGTCTTTGATTCTTTCTGGGGTTCTGCCATGGTCTTAGTTTTTGGATCTGCCTTAGGTTTTTCTTGTCTCATATTCATTCTTTCAAGTTTAGCAATCATTCTAGGGAAATCTAGAAATTCATGGTCCATATCTTTACAACAGAGGCAACTAGATCTTCTACCAGGGCGTTCCTTAGCCATATGTTTTGGTCTTCTGCAACTGCAACAAAGGGTTAATCCTCTTTTTATTTTAAATGATCCCCATCCTTTCTTGTACTGCGTACTAGAATCATGGTAGTTAACCTGTAAAAAATTCTTTCTAGGGTCTTGCATGCATTTGCTAGTCCAAAGATTCTTTGTATGCATAGGTATAACATATCTTTCACTAATCTTATCAGATCTACTTATATCAAATTTTCTTTCATCTATCAGCACCCTAGTTTTCCAGCTAGGACAAATCTTATCAAACATACTTAGATCCATACTTCAAAAACAAAAATTTCCACTAATCTTATCTTCAGCAGAGCACAAATCTTCCAGATCTAATTTTTTTTAACTATTCTTACCTTTATCAGAGCACAGAGCTTGCAAATCTTACCTCGTTAACCAAAAATACACACTTTTACCTATAACAGAGCACAAAGATTTCAGATCTTACCTCAAATCTGACCCTTATTCTTGGCACATAGCTTGTTCTTCCTCAGTTCCTAGCAATCACTGTTTCAGATCCCGTCAACGAAACCATTTGTTGGCACAGGGGAAGACCCAGGTTTCAGCGCTCGAGAGCGCACAAACAAAGCCCTAAATATCAGCCCTTTCGGCAACATCTGTGAAGTAGATGAAGTCTCACCCAAGGTAGAGGCAGGGGTGGTCATAGGACTTTAGTGTCGGCAACCTTAGCTGGGACACAGATCTGTGATTGAAACTCCTTAACAAAGCACTTAGCAATATGGATCATTAATATTTAACCAGTACTTACTTCGTAGATAAAACCCTAATTACAGAGCATCGCAATATTCAACCAGATATACCATATTTAAGCACTAAGCATGTTCATATAGGTCAGATCTAACATCCATCCATATCATTAAGCACATAGCATTAACAGATCTATCTATCATCCATCTATATATTAAAGCACTAAGCAAGTAAACATATAAACACATCAATACAACGCACAAAGCAGAGAAACACAACATGTACATGTTTCACCCCCACCCTAGGGCTATGTCCACCAACTCTTCTCTTTTCTATTACCTTTGGTCAAGCTTCCTACAGGCACATAGCATCAAGATCCTACTTTGCAGAAGACAGGAGATCTGCGCACACTTCTCCAGATCCTCCTTCTTCAAGCTAGGGTATGACACCAAGACTTTCACAGTCTCTTACAATTACTTGCACTTAGCCTAGAAAGCCTCACATAGTATGCACAGAGCACTTACAACTCCTAATCACATAGATCAAACACTAGCACTTAGCAATTAACACTTAGCACTTAGCACACCGACCTCTTCTTAAATTGCCTAGCTACTTATTTATACATTACAAAATTTGGCCTAAACATGGGTAAACCCATGGGCCGACAGTCCCATACCTGTTACATAATCTCAAATCCAAAAAATCCATAAAACGGGGTCGGGATCCCGCGATCTCTGCTTCTTCTTGCGCTCCACCTTCGATAGCCTGTTGAAGTCCCAAAAATAGGTCAAACATGACCAAGGATCTTTAAAACTTGGTCAAGGGCCAACAATATTCCATAAATGAATGTTATAGGAATATAGGTCCAAGAACAACACCTTGAGCCAAAACACGTGAGCTCCCAAGGGGGATATTTTTCCTCTAGGTGGAGTTATGTGGACCATCACAATTTTCTAGCACAAGGCATGGGTTGATGGGTCCTCAAATGGTGGGCCATGTGTTGATTAATTGGGTTGGTTGTGATTGATGTAAACCCTTGAAGCAAGTCTGATAGAAAAATCTAGAAGCCCCAATAGTATGGTTAAGGGAATTAATATTGTTTGATGTATATTCGTATGAATTTTAGTGTATTTGCAGGTGAGACTATTCTAGGTGGATAGTACATGTCATGTCATTTTCGGTGATATGTGGAACATCACATAGCTCCTCGCCGTTAGAGAGTTATAGCCTCGTGAAGTTGGAGAACCCTCATGACTTATCTAGAAGGTCAAAAAAGTCAAATTATTCTAAAAGCTCCTAGAAGAAGTTGACTAGTCAAGTGGGTGAAACTAGGAATTAATCATGGGTTAAGTTGTTGCAATAAGAAAATAATTAAAAACAAATTAGTTGCAACTAGAAGTGGAGAATTTACTATTTGAAGCAAAGTGGGTTAGAAGTGGACAAGTGGTTAGAAGTGAGTTATCCCTAAAATAAGGAAATTGGGTTAAATTGGTTAGAAGGTAACCCCTTGAGGAAGCTACATGGAATTATAAATAAGAGAGAAAGGCTCTCCTATTAGCACCTATTGAGCATATTGAATATATATTATTGTGGAAGGTTTATTGCATGTACTTATGGATACATGTGAAGTTATGCAAGTCTGAGGTAGCACGAAGGGTTGATGACGAAATTTTTGAAATTGCATAAAAAACTGAAAAAACCCTAGTTTTTGAGGTGTACACGGGTTGCAGTGGAGAAGTGTGCGTATGTACACAGGCTAATAGTTTAACAAGGTGCATACATGTGGGAAAACTCATGAAAACTTGAGGAGATGAAGATGTCAGGTCTCTAGAGTCTGAAAGAAAGCTACTAGGAAGGTCTATAGTGATCAAGTACAACAGATCTATCTACAGGTTCAAAATGTATGCCTGATTTCTATGTGTAGTTGGATTTTGTTGTCTACATGAGAAATGGTTATGGGGGTTTGAGGATTTTCCCTAGAGAGGCTATTGGTTGTATAGCACTTACTGTGTAAGTCAGATCTATAGGAAATATAGTGTTGGTATATTTGATATCTATCATTGGTACATCTTGTTAGTGTTTAGGAACATCTTGCATTTCTGGGCATACAGTTAAGGGTTTTTGTGGTACATGGTTGAGAGCTTGTAGTTGTAAAGTGGTTGTGAAGTTGTTGATGTAGTGTGAGGTTGTATATCAGTGAGGGTTTGATGTCTAGTCCATGTGAGGGTTATTATACTTGTTCATGATTATACCCACATGTATGGCACATGACTAGAGAGATATAGATGCACTTGGTTAAGTGATATGTATGAGGATGTATGAATAGGGAAGATCTATAGTTTGGACACAGTGGCAGGTTGCAGGTGGATGTGACAAAGGCAACAAAGGGTCAGATTTTTTTTTCAAGAAGGTGAAAACCATAGTTTTCAGAAGGTGTATGCAGGCTACAATATAGATAGGCAACGTACATATGTAGGCTGCAGTATAGATAGGTTGTGTACATACGTGATTTGCAACAACTGTAGGTCACGTACCTGTTGGTTTTTGTTGCTACAGGAAGGTTACAGGTACATGTTGATCACATGCTATTGGTACAGGTTGGTTACAGGTTGTTGGTGTAGATTTTTGAGGTCCTATGAGGCTTCCATCTAAGGTTTGTCCTTGAACTTAGTATGGCTCTAAGTTTCATCTATGTGGCTATCTTTTCTAGTTGTTTTAGGACAACAAACAGTCACCAAACTTTCTGCTTAATATTTTATGTTTAAGTGCTCTTTTAAGGTTCCCTTGCAAGTTTTTTCTTTACTCAATGTTATCACATGCAATATACATTAAAACACATAACACTACCTCTAGATCTTGAACTTTAAAATGTTGATCTACACTTCTAAGCATGCATAAATTTGACACATAGATTTTTGGTCAACATGACCATGGAAAAACCTCCCCATGGGAAAAACCAATTTGGAGAAAATATATATAGAAGGCCTCAAAGAAAAGTGTACAACACAGGAAACATAAACAAGTGAA
Organism: Picea engelmannii; assembly: GCA_009831015.1. Taxonomy (NCBI): domain Eukaryota; kingdom Viridiplantae; phylum Streptophyta; class Pinopsida; order Pinales; family Pinaceae; genus Picea; species Picea engelmannii. The sequence continues at coordinate 72,999 of ML785399.1, forward strand.
CCTGGTACAATAGAAACCACTCTCTGGTGCCTTGGAGTTCCTTGAAGACTTTCCCATAAGCCTTGTGAAGTAAGGCACCCCTTGCCTTGGTGAGCCTTTCTTCCTCTTGCTTGATTGTATTTATCCTGATCCTTTGCTTTGAGCCTTTGACTTTACCACTGAGATGCCATGATCCTTTACCCACTTGAAGCTTGAGTGACCCTTGCCTTTTCCCTTGAATTTTTTTTCCTCTCTATCAAAGTTTTCCATCCTCCAAGATGTGGTGTGCACCTATCCTTGGTGTCCCCTCTCCTCTAGAAAAATCCTCCCACTAAATGCGCCCTTAGTGCTCCTCACTAAGGATCACTCTCAACAAGTGTGGACACCCTCACACAACTCTGATGTAAGAAGTGCACCTCTCCTCAAGAAATGCGCCAATGCTCCTCCAAGTGTGCCCTTGACCAAAGAATGTGCCCTCACTCAAGTGTAAGCCTCTTCCTCCATGGAATATCCTCCTCCAAGATATGGCGCCTTCCCTCACTCAATGGGAAAACCCTCATGAAAGTGTGCCCCTATCTCCTCAAGAAATGCACCCTTGCTCTCCTCCTCTTCTCCTCTTCTCACAAGTGAAGAATGAATCTCATAAATTCACTATACCCTCCTTTAGCCTCCTTTTCCAAGCCCTAAAAGATCAATGGCCTAGATCCAATCTAGCCAAGTCTAATCAATGGGTGAGATCTAATTCAAAAATATCACTAAGGAAAACCACTTTCCTTAGTTGCTTTATGTCTATTAATTCACCCACTTTGTGAATTAATTGTCACTTTATGACTTAAGTGACATATTTCACTTTTGACTTAAATCTCCTAAATCAAAGTGAAATTAGAATTATAAAGTAAAGTACAAGGGTAATAGTCCCCCCCCCTTTGTGTTTAGAGACTCATAAACACATGGGGACCACTTTCCAAGGCACCCAAATCTCAACACTCCCTCTTATCAAGGAAAGTGCTCGTCACCACCAATCTCATCCCTGCAGAGGACATGGTTGCCTCCTAGAATACACTTGGTGAGTATGGTTGTACCCTAATCACTGAAAGTAGTCTCTATCGCAGATGCTCAATTTGCGTGATCTATAGATGGAACTGTCTCTCCAACTATCCAAGATCACCCAGATCTTGACATCACACCAAAGATCTCCACCTTGGTCTCCCACCAAGGATTTCCATCTCCTGGCATCTCGCCAACGATCACTACTCTTGGCATCTCACCAAGAGTCACTCTCTTGGCATCTCACCAAGAGTCTCCCCTCTTGGTATCTCACCAAGATTCATCAACTTGGACTCTCACCATTAAATTCCACCTGAAGTGGATCTAGAACCTAATCTGCGCGTCTTAGAATCTAAGTGAGGCTCAAGCCTCTGTGGTTCCCTATTGCTCCTCCTCATCAACTTTTGATGCTCTGAATCTGTAGAACCAAGTCTATGTTTGCTCGGATGCTCTGAAACTGAAGCTATCCTGGGTGGACCAGTCACCCACTCTGAATATGTCCAGGGACATTGAGTCTGATCTCCCACTGACTCACTATTGTGAGTCAGTCGGTCCTTGTCAATTCTGTCTCCCCAACTAATGTTGGATGGTGTAACAGTAGACAAAGTAGTCACGAAAGAACACTCTCTCACAAACTTCTCCTCGAACTCTATCTCCTCTATTGTCACTGTCGACCCACCCTGTTGCTTCTTCTTCTTCTTGGGACACTATCCTACATAGTGACCAATCTCTCCACAAGCAAAGAATCTCACTATGATCCTGTCTCTCTTTTGCCCACTACTGCTATTCTCTCCTCTCTGTGGTGGGGCCCCAAACTTGGGACCTTTCTGACCTCCACGGCCAGTATTCTTCTTTCCCTTTGTCCAAAGAGCAAGGTCCTCATCACCCGGAACTGTCTGCTTTTGTTGCTTCTATTGTTTTCCAAAAGCCTCTGCCACTAGTCTAGTATCCTCCTGGATGAAGTCATCCCACATCCTCTCCCATGTAGGCATAACCTCCCTAGAAACAATGTCGTGTATGAAAGGACCGCATGGTTTGGTAAGTATGTTCAAAGTTGTTCTCACCTTAGAGTTGGGATCCACCACCTCTCCGACAGCTCCAAGATCGTCTTTGATCTGGGTGTATTTACCAAGGAATGAAGTAACCGACTCATCCTCAAGCATGTGAATGACCCTAAGTCGATCATGAAGAACCAAATTCCGATTCTCATTAGAGCTCTCATACAACTTTCATAGAGATGCCCACATCTCGTATGCATAAGTAATCACAGTCAAGTGGGGAATAATATGATCTCAAACTGCATCACAAATGGTCCTCTTTGCCTTATTGTTCCTCTTTCTGAAATCTTCCAACAAGACTGGGGTAGTAACAGGAAGAACGAGAACATGTGCCTCAACTATATCCCATAGTTCCAGGTCCTCTAAGACAAAGACGGTCTTCGACTTCCAAGGCGACCAATTTCTATCCCTGGCTAGCCTGTCCTCAACACGCATCTGAGATACTAACATGTTTGCCAAACTGCACTCACTCTGATGCTCCAAATGTAAAGGAACGTTGCCTCACTCTTGTCAACACATGTGTGAAAAGAGGAAAGAGAACACTGACCTCACTCCTAGAAAATAGGTGTGAAAATAGGTCGTAAACTATAGCCTCACTCCTGTCCATGTAGGTGTGAAAAGAGGTTGTCCACAAGTGTCAAAAATCAGCCCAACAAATCTTCCCACAACTGTCCACAAACTCTGTCAACAAGCTGTCCAAAATCTTCCCTTAACTATCCAACTGGCACTAAATGAGACGTACCTTCAGATATGAAATTTAATCATTGTTTTGGACTGTAAACTTGTTGTCCAAAAACAACCAGCAGATCTGATATAAAACCTCACAAAACTGCCCAAAAAAGTGCTAAAAAATCAGCAAGTCTAAGCCACCTTTGTCTCTGATACAATGTAGATTTTATGAGGTCCTATGAGGCTTCCATCTAAGGTCTCTACTTGACCTTAGTATGGCTCTAAGTTTCAATTGTGTGGCTGTATTTTCTTGCTGTTTTAGGACAAAAAACAGTCACCAAACTTTCTACTCAATATTTGATGGTTAAGTGCTCTTTTAAGGTGCCCTTGCAAGTGTTTTATTTACTCAATGTTAGCACATGAAATATACATTAAAACACATAACACTACCTCTATATCTTGAACTTTAAAATGTTGATCTACACTTCTAAGCATGCATAAATTTGACACATAGATTTTTGGTCGACATGACCTTGGAACACCCCCCCCCCCCCCCCATGGGGAAAACTAGTTTGGGGCAAATATATATAGAAGGCCTCAAAGAAAAATGTACAACACAGGAAACATAAACAAGTGAATCTAGTACAATAGCAACCACTCTCTGGTGCCTTGGAGTTCCTTGAAGACTTTCCCACAAGCCTTGTGAAGTAAGACGCCCCTTTCCTTGGTGAGCCTTTCTTCCTCTTGCTTGCTTGTCTTTATATTGATCCTTTGCTTTGAGACTTTGCTTTTATCACTAATATGCCATGATCCTTTACCCAATCGAAGCTTGAGTGACCCTCGCCTTTTCCCTTGAAGTTTGTGCTCTCTCTATCAAGGTGTGCCATCCTCCAAGATGTGGTGTGCACTTAGCTTTGGTGCACCCTCTCCTCTAGCAAAATCTTCCCACTGAATGCGCTCTTAGTTATCATCACTAAGGCTCCATCTCACCAAGTGCACACACCCTCATACAACTCTCTCATGTAAGAAGTGCACCTCTCCTCAAGGAATGTGCCAATGATCCTCCAAGTGCGCCCTTGACCAAAGAATGTGCCCTCACTCAAGTGTAAGCCTCCTCCTCCATGGAAACTCCTCCTCTGAGCTATGGTGACTTCCCTCACTCAATGGGAAAACCCTCATGCAAGTGCATCCCTATATCCTCAAGAAATGTGCCCTTGCTCTCCTCCTCTTCTCCTCTTCTCACAAGTGAAGAATGAGTCTCATAAATGCACTATACCCTCCTTTAGCCTCCTTTGGCCAAGCCCTAAAAGATAAATGGCCTAGATCCAATATATCCAAGTCTAATCAATGGGTGAGATATAATCCAAAAATCTCACTAAGGAAACCCACTTTCCTTAGTTTCTTTATGTCTATTAATTCACCCACTTTGTGAATTAATTGTCACTTTATGACTTAAGTGACATATTTCACTTTTGACTTAAATCTCCTAAATCAAAGTGAAATTAGAATCATAAAGTAAAGTACAAGGGTAATAGTCCCCTCGCTTTGTGTTTAGAGACTCAAAAACACATGGGGTCCACTTTCCAAGGTACCCAAATCTCAACAGTTGGCACAGATTGGTACATATTTATAGTGGTATATCCCACAGTGACAATGTGGCAGTGGTTTTATCATTTCACTTATATTTCAGGGTAGCAAGACATGGAAAGGATAGGTGGTTGTAGCCAGAGAACATAGGGGGTTGTAGCCTCCTTCTGGTTGTAGCCAGAGAATTGGGAAGTTGGAGCTTCCCTCAGACTATAACCTGAAAAATATAGGGGGTCAAAACCTCCTTCCAATTGCAGTTGGAGAACAAATGAATTTGGTGCTTCCAATGAATGTAATTCTTAAAGACATCTAAGAAAAAAAAAATCATGGTTTTCTCCTGCATTGGGTTTCCACGTAAAAATACTAGTGTATTGTGCATGTGTATGATTGTTCATTGTTCATGGTTTATTTACTCTGCACTTATTGGATGATAATGTTATATTGATCATAAATATAAATAACACTTACATACTGTGGCTAAAAGGATTAAAAAAACTATGTTAACACATAAGGTTGTATGGGTCAACAAGTCTTCTTTGTTTTGATTTTTTTAGTCACAGGGTTCATAGAACATAAGTCTTGAAGTCTTTAGGTTGTGTTCATAAAAGTAATTTTGGTTCCAAAATGAATAAGGCTCTGTTTAGCCTTGTTCTAAAGTTTGAGTCATGTGATTGTTGTCATGACAAGGTATAATCCCTCGCAAGTCACACTTTTGATTTTTTATCATGGCCTTGACATGTCACACCTCCAGCTTGTACCTAAGATTTATCTTTGTCACTATCTATCGCTCAAGTGTCAAGTAAACTCAAGTTTTTGTGTTGCCAACTCACTAGGAGAGTTCGTAGCGTACTCCAAGTACCTTTTTCTCTCATTTCTTGTCATTGCATTAAAGGATCATTTCAAAAGGATTTTATTGTTTTTAGAGCTTACGTTTGAACTATTATTTAGGATTTATGTCATCAAATCTTCTAACAACCTCCTTGAAGTGTGTAATCCATGTTTGAAATCTGTGCTATGAACTAGCAAAAGAGGAGGGTTGAATCTTGGATAGTGTGCATGCACATCTATTCAGTTTGGATGACATCCACATCAAGCTCAGGGTTACCAAGTACTCCATGAGGTTTTTCATGCCATTTTAAAGGCCAAGAGAAGGGTTTTTGATGTTTTATCATTGGCGTTGCGAACTGGCAGACATGGGTCCTGCTAACTTATTTCCTATAGCATCTTCTTCTAAAGATTTGATCATAACTCTAAACCGATGATGTGGGTTTTTATGATTTTTTTTGCAGAGGAGAATGATAATGGAAATGAATTTCTAACCAAAATTCAGCCTAACCCAGTTTTCATTTGAAAGATATAATTAAAACACTAGTGCACTGCGAATTGACAGACACGGGCGTTGTGAACTCATTTTCTGTAGCAGTTGCTTCTAAATATTTGATCATAACTCTAAAACGGTGATGTGGGTTTTTCTAAAGTTTTTTGTGGAGGAGCATGATAGCGTTGTTGACTTGATGACTAAAATTTATCCTGACCCAGTTTGGCATTTGAGAGATAAAAGTAAAACACAGGTGCGCTGCAAACAGGCACAAAAAACTCTTTGTTTTGCATAGTTTTTGGATATTCACCTTGTTTGGAGGTTGTCACCTGTCAATGAGGGTTTGAATGAATTCTCATAGATCACTTAGATGCTAAAGGATATCTGCACCTAATATTTAGTTCCATTAAAACCTCATGCAACGAGTTGGAAAAATATTTATTAATGAATTCCAACAACTTCCTGAAAATTAGCAATTTGTTTGATCCTTGTCTCTTTGACTGCTACCACCTATCTCCAAGGGCTAGAGTCCAATGGAAGAGATGGGTTTCGACCTCCTAAGCATATTTTTTATGTTATTTTCTATTTAATGGGTGAGAGGAATCAAGAGAGGGATTCAAATGATTCTAGAGAGGGGAACTTATACTATTTTTGCAGCCAACAGTGTAAAGTCTCCATGACTGTATATATCGGATTTAAGACTCTTGGTTAATCAAAGATCAGTCTCTTTTCTTATTACCATATTTTGTATTCAATATTTCTTTGATGTGGATTATTAGTGAATGATTCATCTCCATTGCTTGTTCAAATGTTGCAGTAAAGGATTTGTTGTTATCTACTGGTGCAAGTGCTATCAGAGCTTTATTTCTCATTATTTAGGAGGTTCCTTTTGATGATAATTTCTTCTATATGTGTCTTAGAATTTCCTGGTGTGATATGATGCATGTACTACATGTTTATTTATTCTTCCATCTTTAATTTATGTTTCAAAAACACTGATCTGAAGTTATTCAAGCCTTGCTTGTTGGTGTATACCTTGTAGATATTTTGTGCTGATATTTAAATATATTTTCCTGAATATTTGTTGCACTTGAACTTAACTTCTACAAAAATTTTACCAAATTATGGAATCTATTGATGGGTATTAGGCTTGATCTTTAGCAGTCTAAGAACAAATCCTAGTAATAAAAAGATCTATTACTAATTCACCCCCCCGTCAGTAATCCAACATCGTGGTGGGATGAAACCTAGGCTTTAGGCCTTGGAGGAATATTTTATGCATCTAGGGCCAAAACAAACACCTCAAATCCACACACATGACCTCCCAAGTTTTTCCTTTGCCTCCTAGTGGTCATATTGGGACCATTATGGTTTTTTGAGAAATAGGTATCAATATAAAGGATTGGATCAAGGTCGAGAGATAAAAATTGTGCATTAGGCCTAAAAAATAGCTTATAAATCTCAAGATCCATCAATTATGTGTCGAATCACCACGCATGACCTCTCTATAGGATCTTTTTTTTTTTGAGTGGTAATATGGATGCCATTATAAGGTTTTGAAAACCAAGGATGGGTCATGGGGAGTAGACATGGCCAAGGAGTGAAAATTAAGTCTTGAGACCTAAAGTGATCTTTCAAACATCCAACTCCAAGAACAACTTCTCAAACCACCACAACTAACATCTTGAGAGAATCATCTCCCTTTGAGTTGGGATATGGGCACCATTAAGAGCATTTGAGCTCTAGATATGAGTCTCATTGCCATGACCATGGTTGGGGGAGGAAACTTGGGCCTCAAGCACTAAAGGTAGCTTTTAAGGCTCAAGGGACATGAACAAGGCCTTAAACCACCACATATAAGCTTTCTATGGGATCTATATCCTTTAAGAGGTGATATAGTATCTATTAGAGGGTTTTCCTATATTTGGGTCATGGCATCTTGAACATGGTTAAGGGAGGAAGCCCTAGCCTAATCCCTAAAGAGATATTTTAGGTGTTTGGGGCCAAGAATGTCACCTCAAACAACCACAAATGATCTCTCAAGGGTATCCTTGGCCTCTAAGAGGGTATATGGGCACCATTGGGAGTTTTTAATAACTAGGTATGAGTGTATCTGTGTTAAACATGGTCAATGGATAAATGTTGAGAATTTGACTCTAACGGTAGCTTCTATGGCTTTAGGTTCATGAATGACACCTCGAACCACCATATATGAACTTTGGAGGGGATCTTTTGCCTCCAAGTGGGGACATGGGAATAATTAGGAGATTTTGAACACTGGGTATGGGTCTTGGTTCCTTTGATATGACTGAGGGATGAATTCTAGGAGTTAGGTCCTATGAGAACCTTTTATGCATCAAGGGTCAAGAAAAACACAATGAACCACCACAAAGGTCCTTTCTAATATATCTGTAGTCTTTGGATGGGGATAGTTAGCATTATGAATTTTTGAACATCAATTATGGTCTTGGAACCTTAGAGATGATTAGGGGAAGAAACCCAAGCCATGGGCCCTAAAGGACGTTTCTAGGCATCTAGCCAACATTGACACCTTGAATCACCAAAAATGATCTCTCAATGGCATCCTTTTCCTTTAAGTAGGAATATAGGTTCCAAAATAGTATTTTTTAGCATTAGGTATGGGTCACAAGGCCTTATACATGGTCAAGGGGGAAAACCTAATCCTTGGGCCCTAAAGGAAGCTTATATCCATCCAAGGTTAGGAAGGATGCCTCAAACAACCACACATGGCTTCCTAAGGGTATATTTGGCCTATGATTGTGGATGCCAGTGCCATTAACGAGTTTCTAGTAGTAGGCATGTGTCTCGAGACCCTGGGAATGATTAGGGAAGAAAATCATGCCTTAAGACCTAAAGGAAGTTTCTAGGCATCCAAGGCCATGAAAAATGACTTGAAGCACTGCACATGACCTCTTGAGGGATCCTTGGCCTTTGAAATAGGATGTTAGTGCCTTCCAAAGGTTTTTAGAATTAGGTATGAGTCGCAAGGCCTTGATATGGTTGAGGGAAGAAACCTAAGCCCCGACCCATAAAGAAATCTTCTAGGAATCTATGGCCAAAGAAAACGACGCAAACTACCACAACTGACCTCTTGAGGGTTTTAGATTGGTCACTTTAGTCACTCTAGGTTGCATAAAGGACTTTAGTGATAGAAATCAATATAACCTGAAAGGTTTAGCCCATAAAGGAATCTTATAGGAATCTAGGGCCAAACATGATGCCTCAAACCACCAAACTCGACGTCGATACCAAATCACGAGTGTAAATCCTATGAATGGCACCCATATTTGTGATAGGAGGATGACTTTTGCCCACATAGGTCCTTCATGGTGATATCATTTAGGTGTTAGAGGCTAGGGAATAAGGTTGACAATATTGAGGTGAAAAATATGGTAGGTTATAGGTTTTAATGATGTGCATGCTTTCTATAATGTGTGTGCATTCCTACTACATTAAAACAAAAAAGGAACAAATCCTGGCCTCAAACTCTCCAAAAAATCCTATGTTGTTACCTACCATATTCCATAAAAAACTATTGTTAATCGACATCTTCCATAAAAATCCTATGTTGTTAATCAACATCTTCCATTAAAAACTATTGTTACAAACATTTTTTGTGTGTTTTGTGTGATTGTAAGGAAAATATTGTCTATTTGTAGTTGTCAATTCATGTGAACATGGCAAATAGATGTAAGCAATCAAGAAAGTCTTCAAGGAAAGTGTAACTAGTGAAAACGTCAATGAAATAAGAGAAAATGAAAGGTTAGTTATGGGAAAATGTAGGTTTTCAGTAGAGGCTAATCCAAATTATAGCACAACATATACCACAGCTATTTCTCCTCCACCACTACAAGAAAATCATTGGATTTCAATAGAGACCAATCAAATTTTGACATCTAGTGAACCTCCAATAACTATTTCAATAAGAGAAAATGTTGTGGATTAGGAAAGTGTTAGGGTTCTATAATTATAGGAGATCTGATGATTCAGATATCATTTGTGGGTCTCATGATGAAGTTCCTAGTTTGCTAGTCTCTCGGTTGTTTCCTTTTCCCCCCTCCATCCATTTCACCCATATTCTCCATCACCCTGTTGCATCCCTCATCCACCGTTGTGCCCTTCAGCCCCCCACCCTTCATTCCTTCACCCCTTTGCCAATTTTATCCCTGCATGAATAAACAAACTTAGTGTTATCTCCTCAAATAACACAGTTAAATTTGTTGTTTAGGTGATAGGAAGTCATTAAAAAATACATTCCTAAGTTTTTTAAGGTTCATTTTTGAGAGCCTTATGTTTGTAATCAAGATTGAAAAACATTGTATTTGGTTTGTATTCCAAAAAAAAAAAAGTCAAATTATAGGTTTTGGTGGCTAAGTGCCTCTCCAAAAGCACTTCTAAGCCATCGAAAGCCCTAGATTTCAGTAGCTTAAACCTGAAATTCGGGGCTATTTTATCCACCGAAATCGCAGAAGCTTGAAAACGGTCAATAAGTCTCATCATATGCCCGAATCGACAGAAGTAAGGTGATATGATTGCAATTAGACACCGAAAAGATAGGAGGAAGGATGATTGAAGACTTGGATCTCATCTCTGCATGATATATCAATTTTTTTTTAAACTTTTGTTTCATAAAATCACGTGGTTGTGTACTTCCTATCATTTGAGTTTACCAATCATGATTATTTCAAGTCTTAAATTTCCCTCTCACATCCCTCGTAATCAGGGCCTTCCTTAATGCATATCCCATATTTCTTGTCTTTGTCGTAATTAAGCCAAACCTTCCTAATTCTGCGATGTGTGGTCTCCCTCCAAGCCTAAATTTCCAATTGCGGGTACAGGAACATTCTAGCAAATGAAGAGAGGAGGACTAGCTTTGAGGAAGGAGCTTGAGTATATTGGTTACCTGGAATCACACCCAGAGGTGTGTCAGCTCTTCAAGGATGGGGGTTGTTACAAATTTTGTAAAAAAGTGCAGATCTCTCATCAGTAGGTGGTAGAATCTTTTTCTCTAACTTTTGATGGAAGAAAAACAGTCATTGGCCAAGATGAATTCCAAGTGGATGAAGCCCTCATAATTAAAGTGACAGAGCTTCCAAGGACTGGAAAAAACTGGTTCAAAACCATTGTTACAAAGGATGTTGAATTTAGGTCCTACTTGAAACTAGAGCACAAGTGTTTGATATGGAAGAAAGACATTCCTATGTCTTTTCTTGAAGAGAAATGGCAACACTTGTTAAAGGCCATCCTTTTTTATATAAATTGTGAAGGTAGGTACAATAGGGTGGTGATCTATCACTTTAAACTCATGAACCATTTCACTAGTAGGAGCCCACTCAATCTACCTTATTATCTTCACATGAGCCTGAATAAGATGGTTCATCAAGTTAAAGCCAATCCAACAAGATGGAAGGTAGATTGTCTCATCATGGCTTGATCAAGCTATTGATTTGTGAGCTGATGTAGAGAAGGTACAAGGATTGGAGCCACTTCTTATTTTGGAATGAGTCTTAGACAGATCTACAGGCAGAGGATTAAAAGAGATCTTCTTCAAAGAAGTCCTCTACTCCTAGGAGTGGGAAAAGGAAGAGGAGATCTATCTCTCCAGTGGCATTTGAGCAAGATACTTCATCTTCCAAGCCTAAGAAAGAAAAGAAGAAGTTGGATTTTAATGAAGACACAGAGCATGATGCACCAAAGAAGACAAACTTTCTAAATTTTCCATATTCAGATTCAGATGAAGAACCAGAAAAAGAAGAAGTCCTTGTTGTTGAAAATATAGAATTCTCCATGGAGAAAGCACCAAAAACTGAGATGTTCACAAGTCTTGAAAAAGGTGAAACATCTAGAAGCAGAAAGAAGCAGAATGGATCAAAGAAGATTAAGAAACTCAAAGAGAAAATAGCACAACAGGGAGTGTTAGAGAGGGTGTTAAAGGCCAAATACGAGACTCTATCAAAGAAATTTCACAAAAACCAGTGCAGCCTTGGAAATATTGGCACTTGAAAATGTAAAGGAAAAGAAGAAAAAGAGGAGGATCATAAAGGACCATCATAAGCTGTGGAGATTAGCTAAGCATTTGAAGAAAAAGGTCAGGTTATTGAGGTTGCAAGCCATGCCTTCAAGACCTCAGCCTCAAGCACCTATTGATCTTGGAACCCTAGCAAGTGAAGCCATCCGTTTGAATGATCCAGAGGTAGCCAACAATCCTACAAACATTCCAAAACCTGTTGAAGAAGCAAAGGCTTCAGAAGATCAGCCTTAAAGTGTTTTAAAGCCAAGACAAAAGGTATTTTGCAATTTTGTTAATTTTCACTAAGACAGGACTTTTGGTGGCTTAGGTGAACATTTCAATTGTTCATTAGTCACCGAAAGCAGAGCTTTCGGTGGCTAACAAGATTGGATTTTGCCTCTATTAGCCACCGAAAGCACAGACAGGGCAAAGAAGCATTGTTTTCGCATAGATCCAAGTGTTTCTTATCCAAATTCCTCGAGGACCATTCTAAATGATAGAAAATAACTAAATTCATCATTATCAAGGTTTTGTTTTGATTTTGGAGGTGCCTAGCAAGGTGGAAAGGTTAAAATGGTTACCTATTTTCTGGGCAAAAAACTGTCTTTGTGCCAAAAGTGGCAATTTCGACTTATCCCACATATTATGAAGATCCATCAGCCTTAGAAGGCTTAATACACCTGTCGAAGACTTTGAAGGACACGAAGACCACTTGAGATAAGGATTTGACCTATTTTATAGGATACTTTCCTATTCTCTTGTATCAGTTTTGACTTTCTATTTCAAGTAAATTTGATCCGGTACTCTAGGATATGGATATATGATGTAAAGGCTATAAAGCCACAAAATTTTGATAAGTTAGGGGATTTTTTGGGATGACCGAAATGTAAAAAATCTCACAGGATTTAATTGACTATAATGAATGAATACAAAGGTTTTATTTTCTAGATTATTGTGTCATTTTCTGTGGTGAAGTTTTCTCTGATGTAAACTGTTATTCCTTTGTTTTTCATATTTTTTTTCTGTTCTCGTTGCTTATAAGAAGATTATGGTCAGGATTTGTCATGAACACCCTAATCTGGCTTAAAGACAATGTCTATGTTTTCTTCTAAAGATTGAATGTAGAATTCAGATAAACTCTGCTCTGCACTTGAAATAACCCTTAATCTTTTCCTCTCTCCACCTCACAAATTATAAGAATCCACTGATATGGTTGTCTTTCCTGGTTATATATGTCTCTGTTATTTATTCAATGAATCATCTTTAATCTTTGTCTCCATTTTTCCCAATGATCCTTTTTTATGTCTCAACCAAACCAATTCAAAAATTTATAAACAAAACCATGTTCTGCATAGCTAGCTTAAGATCCACACATAAACAAAGTTATATCAGACATAGAGATCCCTCTCTGAGTCTCGGAGAGCTAGATCCATGACTCGAAGTGGTTTTCTGGTTACCCCTGCCAATTTCCTCCTCAGCCTGGGAAATTACAAGGTGATAACAAAAAGGATGATGGGTTTTCTTGTAGCTAATTATAGTATGGATGAAATTAGAGAGGTGATTGGTACATAACCTTTTAGAAAAGAATTTGCTATGGTGAAACCTTTTGTTGAATAGTTAAATATTCTTGAAACTACCCATGAGCATGTATACTATCCTCCCAAATTTGACTCAAAATTTATTAAAGGGGCAAGAACTCCCACATTTATAATGCCACAATGGAGAGGTGAAGAGTTCTAGAGTATGAGTCATGTTATCCTCAATTTATAGGAATAACTAAGGAGATGATGTCTCGAGGCCCTCAAGTTGTAGACATGGAGTACCGAGAGACATATGACTGACAATGTCCTCATGCACAGACAAAGACCTGCTTCACCACCACACATCTTGGATTCGTGACGATGGCATCAACCACGTCAACTTGTTTCTGGAAGATGATGGGTCTTGCTCCATGAGGTACAAGTCATGTATTCTGGTAAGTGTCACTTTAAAATTTGAGGCATTTGAGTATGTTGCATTTAAATATGCTTTTGATTATAAAATTTCTACTTGGAAATTATGCTCTTTGCCATGTTTCACCTTGGTGATTGACATTGCACCCTAGTAAGTGGTCACTCTTAGGGATGGGTTTTCTACTGGCAAGTATCCTTAATGAGTCATTATACCATTCCTGATCATACTTTTCATTTTCCACACTTCATCCTTTTCATCTCCCTATCTTTTTGGGATTTTCAGTGTACTGGCCCAAGAAGGGATTGTACCTCATTTCATGGGAAGAAGGGGCTAAAGGCCCAGAGGTTTGTAGATCAAAAAAGACAAAATCCAATCATAAACCTTCTAGATTCTTGCCCAAGGATACTGAGGACAATGAAATGTCTCTTATAAGAAACCGATGTGACCCATGAAAAATAACAATATAAAAATTCCAACCAAGGTAGAGCGTGTGTGGGCAATGTTTTTCACGCTTAGGTATAAGTCCCACACGTTGTCTTCAATTTGGGGAAGCATAGTGTGACCAGGGTAGAGTCAAGGTGGGAATTTTTTTTCATGCTTAGGTAGAAGTCCCACCTTGGCTTCAAACTGGAAACATTTTAAATAATTAATGACAATAAATGGGTTTGGAAAAAGGATGCATTGAAAATGAAGGTACAACACACCCTCTACAAAGGAACCCATAAATGAGACAATACAAACCCTTGTACATCATGAAACCCAAGCCCAAAAGTCTTACCCCCACCCACTTCATCTTTTCCACATGAATCAGAGAGGCTTCAACCTAGGAAAAACTCCTTGAATTAAGGATTGATTTGTTGATATTATGGTACTTGCGGGAGGTATTTACCTCCACGTGTAAACTAGACGAGAATAGAATATTCCAGGAAGCAAGAAGAAAACCTGATGAGTTGGATAATAACCCTAGAAGACAAGTCAACTCAAGAGGATAGTTTGTATTAGGTTATTATCCTCCAAGAGAAGAAGTCGGCCAGAAGAAATATTATATATTGAGTAAATAGGCACCCAGAATGAGAAGTCGGCCCAACAAGTTTTCCAGTTTTAGTATAAATACAGGAGGTCGATATTCATTCTAGAAGGCATTCTCAGAACTGCAGAGCTCACTTGTGCACACTGCAGTTAGCCAGTTTGTGCACAAGTTTGGAGGAGAGTTGTCATTGCAGCTACTGCAGCTAGCAGATTACGTTTTGGCTTGGACTATCTCTTGGTTATGGTATAGACTATTTGATCAGCTCTTGTTTGGTGTACTAACTTTGGAGAAAAGTGCACCACCCTTTTTTTGGATATCTAGCCTAAGGATTTCTTCTAGAATGGTTCTCTGTCAAGGTTAAGGTGCTCAGAGGGTGGATTTGGCCTATGGTTGGGTGACAATAGTGATATTGTCTATGATAAAATGAGCACATTCTAACAGGTTATGGGCCCACACCTCCTTCATTCAGTCTAACCACTGGAAGGGAGCATATCCATAAGGATACTAAGCTCATTGAAGAACTGCCACTAGGGTTTCTAACAGGAGAAATTACTAAATCACTACTATTAGGGTTACTAGCACGTGCAGTTGCAGAAACCCTAACCCTCTCGTTGAGGCACCTTAATTAAAGGTATTGACCTAATTTCCAGATATACTAGTGCACCCTAGCCTAGCGCATCTCCTGGTACTCTCAGCAAGCCAAGACATCAAGTTTGAGTTTTTGGTCAAATCTAGGGTTCACCAAGTCAAAGCAGCCATGAATTACTTTATGAAGTCGAAAAAAAAGTTAGATGGAGCTTCTAACTTTAGAGTGTGGAAGACAAGGATTGACCTCATCCTTGTTAAGAATAAAGTGTTGGATATCGGGAAAGGAAAGATCGTGGAACTAGATTTTGAAGAAGGAAAGGAGAAGGAACCACAAAATGTTGTAGTTATGGAGAAGTTCAAAGACGGTGACATCAATGCCATGAGTATCATAGTGGACTCTATAAATACCACTTGATACCCTACATCTCCCATCTTGACTCATTGAAGAATATGTACGATGCCCTAACAAACCTCTTCTCAGTCAGAAACATTGGACAAATAATGAGTCTGAAGAATGAGCTACGTGACATGAAGATGAATGATGATGACATCATAACATCATATTTTGTGAGAATATCTTAGTTAAGATATCAACTAAAAGCTATTGAAGAGATCATTTCAGAGAAGGAATTGGTAAACGTAGTGCTCAATGGTCTTCCCAAGACATGGGATGCATTTGCCGCAAGCATAAACACAAGGAAGGAGCATCCTACATTTGAAGAACTTTGGACTTGCTGTGCTCAAGAAGAATCAAGGATCAGTGCAAAATATAAACCCCAAAATAAGTACGATGATCAAGCCTTCACAGCAAGATTCAAGAATTTCAAGAACAAAAGGAATTTTGGCTCAAGGAAGAAGCCAAATCAAGAATAAGATATGTCAAAAATACAATGCTTCAACTGTCGAAAGTATGGTCACTACAAGAATCATTGTCCCAAGCTAAAGAAAAGGAAGGAGACACACAAAGCATCAATTTCCGAAGAAAAGGAACCTACAAAGAAGACCAAGCAGGATAAAACAAAATTCTTCTTCTAAGACAAGGTAACAATACTCTTCATAGTTCTTGTACATATCATGTTTTATGTACATATATTGCATATCTATTTCTTAGAAGATATTATGTTCAAAGAGAAACTATACCTATGGAAGTAACAACAAGATAAGGATTTCTATCATTATGACTACAAGTCAGACAATACACATGAAAGGATGAAGTACATCAAACAACTCATGTGAAAGTTATTACATAAGTAACAGCTACAAGATAAGCCAAAATCAGCAATCAAGAGAAAACTGGAGAAAGACTTACGACACCTTGCAGAAGGCAATAAGGATGTAGACAGAAGCATGGATTATGTTAGATGGAGGGAGCCAATTATATACTTCCAAAATAAGACATGCACTCATACATGAAGCAAGGATTAGGAGGGATCTAATCCTATGATCCATTGAATATGATGAAGTATATATCCATGGTAGCAGCCATGAAAAGAAGTAGGTGTCTTTTTTACTTTAGAAGAAGTCTTCTTCGAAAATAAGCCTTAAAATATCCTTGGTTATCCATCCACATCCATGATCCTATGATGAAAGGAAGAAGTTGGAATCTTCAGAGCATGGAATCTATAGAAAACTCCATGGACCCAAGATCTAAAGAGAAACATGAGGAAGAACATGAAGATTCCAAGAAAGAAAGAGAAGACATAACAACCAGTCATTGTATCAAGAATCACAAGATTACCAGCCTCATATGAACTCACTAAAAGAAATCAAGTAGA
Source organism: Picea engelmannii (assembly GCA_009831015.1). Classification (NCBI taxonomy): domain Eukaryota; kingdom Viridiplantae; phylum Streptophyta; class Pinopsida; order Pinales; family Pinaceae; genus Picea; species Picea engelmannii. Next base: position 90,034 of record ML785399.1, read on the forward strand.
GGTACTGAAACTTGTGATGAAAAACAATGTATGAAAGACTTATTAATGTAAGCATTGCAAGATCCAGAACTATAGGTTCTCCCAGATGGAGGGAGAATACTATGATGATTACGCATTATAGTAAACCAGATATATCTCTACATGAGCCATTATATCGTTCGCAATATCCATGGGTTGGAATTGAAATTAGATGAATGCAAAGACTACTCTCTAGAATAATTGAACAAAGAGCATATGTAGAGAAACCTCAATGCTTTGAGGTATACCAGAAAGAGACCCTTGTATGCAAATGGAAGGAGACAACTTGGTGGAGAAACTCCAATGAAAAACATAAGCATGGTGAAGACTTTCTATAACAGATATATTGTATTAGAATGGTTACTTAGAAGTTCAGGATGATGGATTGCTAATCCATGACAAACTCTCATGATGGAAGAAGAAGTACCACTTGGATATGTTCCAGTTTGACCCTTCCCACGATGTTATGAGCTAGTAGGAAACAAAGAGGAATCCAACAATGATATACTTTATTGATCAGAGCTATATGAAGCCTTCAGAGAAAACCAGTGTTCCAGAAATATCGAAGTACATTTGAGATCAAGCATTACATTTTTCATGATGAAGTCCAGAAAGGAGAAAGTGCTTCTCAAATATATATCTCCATAGATGAGCAGATAATCATACATTCTTGTAAATCTTTTGTCCAAGATGAAAGAGTTTGCATACTCAAGATGGAGCTCGTGGAGACGACTTCCTTATTGAAAAAGGAAGAGATGACTCCCAGGTTGGGAGGGAGCACTGCTGTGTTATTGATTTATGGACAATCATTTTTCACTTCGAAAAATGGTCCAGGATGAGTAGTTCCTTTCCAGCTCGGAAAGTGGTTTGATATTTCTGATGGACAGGCATTTTCTAGTTCGGAAAATGGTTCGGATCGAACGGTCATTTTCATAATGAAAATGGTTCGATGGATTGTTGATGTACCATAGACACCGATTTCCCATTGTGGTTAACATGGGGAATGGTCTAGGACAGTCTCTCTTCTTGACGGTCACTCTTAGTAGTGGTCAAGAAGATTGGTCCACCTTGTCGGACATTCATTCTTTGGAGGCTCATAGTTGTGAGTAGTTTCGAAGAATGGTCCATTTTGAAGGTTGGTGCGGGACAGTAATTTCCTTAGGAAATGGTCCAGACAGTCATTCCCTAGGGAAGATTCATTCTCTCAAGCTTTCATTTTGTTTAGTGCCGAAGGAATGGCCCAGATAGGTGAATTTTCCAGGTTCAACAATCTAGGATAGGCATTCCCTAGGGCAGACTCATTTATCTCTAGGTTACACTTTGTTTAGTGTTAGAGGAATGGCCCAGGATAGGGAATGGTCTAGGCTTAGAAATCGGGACAATTATTCGTCCTTACTTGAGAAGAATAGTCCAGATAGCTCATCATTGATGTTTGACCTTCTGAGGGCAGATGCTCTTCCAAATCTCATAGATGTGAGTTGAAGAAAGACCCAAATGATTTAGTTTATATCATAAACAATGTTTTATGTGCAGGTTGATATCATATGATTGTTATGGAGACTGTATGTCTCTAGACAGTAGATGTATACTAATGTCATGGATGTGTTCCACTATTTGTGATTATACATCATCGATCAAGTACATGTGTGCTACTTGGTGTGGTAGTGTACCACTAGATTGTAGTTATGCACTACTATGGATAGACACAGTTGTGTTCTATTGAATGATATTGTTTTGATTTCCTTGAAGACTATTAGCAGTGTTGGAAATGATTATTAGCTAGATGAATGATCAATGGACAGAGATTTCCTAGAAGGAAAATGGTCTAGGACATTTATTCTTCTAGGACATATGTCCATATTAGAAGAATGGTTCTTGTGTCACTCTATGGAGTGAGTGACTTATCCAGCATCATGTCTGATTACTCTGATAGAGTATGGTTTCAAGAGATGATGTAGTTGATGGAATTGATAGTGATGATGGTGCTCATGATCTAATCTTGAGATAGTCTGTACGACTATGATGATGTTACTGATTCAATGGTATGTTTGTGATCAAGACCATTGTCTTCAATACCTTCATAGCTAGGAGGGAGTGTTGATATTATGGTAGCCGTGGAAGGTATTTACCTCCACATTTAAACCTGATGAGAATAGAATATTCTTTGGAAGCAAGAAGAAACCCTAATGAATTGGCTAATAACCCTATAAGACAAGTTGGCTCAAGAGGATAATTTGTATTAGGTTATTAGCCTCCAAGAGAAGAAGTCGACCATAGGAAATATGATATATTGAGTAAATAGGCACCCAGAATGAGAAGTAGGCCCAGGAAGTTTGCCAGTTTAGTATAAATATAGGAGGCAAGTCTTCATTCTGGCATGCATTCTCAAAACTGCAGAGCTCACTTGTGCGCACTGCAGTTAGCTAGTTTGTGCCCAAGTTTGGAGGAGAGCTGTTGTTGCAGCTAGCAGATTATGTTTTGGCTTGGAATATCTCTTGGTTATGGTTTGGACTATCTGATCAGCTCTTTTTTGGTGTGCTATCCTTGGATAAAGGTCTACCACCCTTTGTTTGGCTATCTAGCCTAGGGTTTGCTTCCAGAATGGTTCTTTGTCAAGGTTAAGGTGCTCAGAGGGTGGCTTCGCCCTATGGTTGGGTGACAATAGTGATATTGTCTATGGTTAAATGAGCACACTCTAACATGATTCACCCAATAGGTCACATTGTCATCGCTCCCTTTCCTAAACTTGGCAAATTGCATAGGGTCTTTGAGCACTTGTTTAATTTGATGAAGTGTTTTTTTGTGTACATGCTTAGGTGGTTCTTATATTAAAAGTGATTTTACTTTCCATGATTCTTTGACTTGAGATCCTTGGAGGGCACACTTTTCTATATTTGTAGGACCTTGTTGATGGATTTTTTGGAGGAACAAGCCCAACTTGGGTCTTCATTAGGGCAGGAATCCCACTGTTTGGATGCCATAGCCCAGACCTTGGGGAAAGACAAGAGATGAACGTTGTGTTTGGAGGCAAAGGAAGAGACATTGGAGCACTTCACCTAGCCCTTACAAGCCCAAAAATTTGTTTTTTTCTCTTGGAATATTGTGGATCTAAGGTGTTTCTCACATGTTGGAGGCTTGAACTCTTGCTTTGGATGGATATTTCTTGGTAACCTAGGTTTTTTCATGTTATTTTGTGGAATTGGTAAGAAATTTCTGCATTTTGCTGGTATTTTCTTCTAGTTTCATTGATATTATTGTCTCAAACCCTTGGAGGAGTATAAGGGCATACACCCTCCACTAGGTTCATATTTTTTGCTAGTTGTAAGCCATTTTTACAAGGTTTCTAGGAGGAGTGAAAGGTATTACACCCTCCTAGCCTTACCTTAGTTGGTTTTTCGTGATTTAGGGAGTAGAAGGGTCTGCACCCCTAGTGATATTGTGTATCTAACTCTCACATCCAAGAATCCATTTACCCAATAGATACAAAGAACTAATCTAATTTTTTCATTGGATAAATAAATTACTTGCATTGGAATGCATGATTTTATGAGATATTCAAATTGTTTAAAGTGGAATCAATTCTTTGCCTTAATAGCTTGCTTGAGCCACTAGGGAATTTTGATTGGTCAAGGATATATTATTGTTGTTATAAACTCTGTGCTACAACCATTAGGGCTGAAACAAACTCATTTAAACTTCTTTCTCTTTCTCACTTTTCAATTGTCAGAAATTGCTAAGAAGTTTCCATAGTAAGTTACTAGTCATTGTGCATCTTTTGGGTGGTTTACTCGTGATTTTTGGTGGTTGAAACTTGTTTCTGTAGCAAATATTTTCTACCTATAATAAATCTCTAAAAATACTATCTAGCATCCCTCTTTTGCTATCAAAGTTTGTACTTGAATATTGAAACGTTATCTACTAATTTAGTGCTTCATTGTCCAATACTTACTCAATAATTTTGATGGTTATTTTTGCAATAATTAATTGATTTCATTAATAATATATATATTTGTTTACTGTTGTAATTTAGGACAACAAGATTCATCTCTCATATATGTTATAGAGATAGAGTGATATAACAACTCATATTCTCCTTGATCTTAATGATTGTATTTATCTATGTCTTAACATCCAATTGGTCCATGATATCTATTTAAAGGGCATGTAGGGTCATTTGCTAATGATCGATTGTGATAAAATATCTTGTAAAATATTTTTCTTTTGAATTAATATAGTGCCTCAAGTGGCCATGTTGGTTGGAGCCATGAATTGTTTCCATATTTGAGAGTTTTAACCATATAAAAACATTGGTGTTATGTTCTTTGATATGGTTGTGTGAGTGGTTTCTTAAGGTGTTCATCTTTTTGTCATGTGTGGGAGTACCTTGTTTTATCGAACAATATACATTCTTTCCCTATATTCCTTATAGTTTTATAAATGTTCTCCCCCTCTCATTAAATTCTATCACCACTCTGGATGAATTGAGAGCCAACTCATCATCATTTACATCCTTCATAATTTTTATCTTCTTAGGATGACCTTCTATTCCCTCATTGTTGGTCACTGCACAACATTCAACAAATGTGAAATCAAATGTTTGAAACAGGTTAGTGATTATTGTTATGAAGTACATTATTAGTAAAAAATCAAACAAAAAAATCATATTCATTACCTTTTGGTCCACTTAATTCATCTCTTTGCAACATTTCATAAATCTTTTATGCTCTTTTCCACTTAGATTCCAAATAATCTTATAGATTTTCTTCAAGTTTTTGCTATGTATGACACACCTTATCCAATACACATCATTTAAACCTACAGATAATTCAACTATATTGTTTCTATATTAATGTTTAAAATAACTTTCCATGTTCTCTTCTTGGGATGTGCTTCCCTCACGTTCATTCCTGTAATTGTTTTCCTTGATCTTCTATTGCCATCTTCTATCAATAAAATTTCTACATAATGAAATATGTTCTACAAACCAAGTAAATAATTTTAGGTTCAAACTATGTTTGAGTTAAGGGGTACATTAAATATAGTATTACACCAATGCACCTAATGCAATGTTATGCATTGGTGCAACTTTAATGTATACTAGTGCAAATCGCTAAACTCAAAAACATTAGTTTTAGAAAGGAAACAGTGAATGTTGTGTTTTACAGAAAAATGCATTCGTGCATGTTTACTATACCATGGACCATGAAAGCATTTTTAAATAACACTAACAACGGTAGGGTTTGAGATCCAATGAAATGAGTGGTCCTAATCCAATAGATATCCAAATATCCATATACAAATACATAAAGCCGATAAATATACATTGGTTAAAAAATAAATCTCATTGTAAAATAGTAGAGATAGTAAACCCTAAATGCTAAAGTTTGCAGCAATATAAAACAAAAGAGAAGAAAAAAGAAAAAAAGGGTATGCAACATTGAAGTTAACCCTAAAACCCTTGTATTTTCTTGAAAATGCATTGTAAATATTAGTGGGAATAAATTAAATATATACAATTTTTTTTAATCAATTTAGGAAAAATTTAAAGAACATAATAGAGTTACAAATCTGAAATTTCTCCTATGCTATTTTTTTTGTCACATGCGGTGATTCCATAAAAATTTATCACTTAAGAAAATTATTCCCTCTCCAAAATCCTCCCTGGTGATTCTCTCTTGCACAATTCTCCCTTCTAACTTTTGGTAAAATAATCGAATAGGGATTAGGGTTTTCTTTAATAAAATAAGTTTTACAAAATGGAAGTACCACTCTTTTTTCACTTGATATTTCAGTGCATTGATTCTAAACACTCACACGCGCACACACACACACACACACACACACACACGTGTCCATTGGATGTAGCTTGGGAGGTTGGAAGGAATGATTGTTACACTCCCCACCGAGGTTCAATTCCTTGTGAGTGACATGGTGTGCCCTTTAAGGGGTCTATAATATGTTCTTGTTGTTAAGACCCCAATATTTTGAAAATACTCGACCTCCCTATGTTCTCTTGCGG
>ML785399.1:96113-134098 GCA_009831015.1 Picea engelmannii
TATGGATGTAGAGAGAACTAATAGGAAAAAACATGAACCTTTGTGCTTCTCCATCCATAGTTGTAAATGTGTAATTTTTTTTCCCTGCCCAAAATATATTACACGCCACAAAATATCACGAAATTGCACGCTCGTAGCTAAACGATTTCTAGTTTTCCATGGAAAATTATCCAGATATGCTTCCATCGATGAAAATACATGTTCTTTATCCTCTACAAAGAATGTTGTGCCCACAATACAATATTTTGGTTTTCCGTGGAAAACCACTGAGACATGCTTCTAGACATCAAAATATAATCTTGCAGAATCTTTGTTGTACATATCATATCTCAAGTACAACACAAATTGTATTGTGCACACACCAGTCTGTGTAGAGGAAAAAGAACATGTAATGTCATATGGTCACATCTGACCATACATGGTTTATAAATGTAACATGCATATGCTTTATTCTGACAAAAAAACAACAGATATTGCAATTTCACATGTAATTCTCGAACAATTTTGCATGCAACTATTTTCTTTCATGCCAGCACTGAAGCACCAGAAAAATCTCACAGGAGAATAGATATCGACCTCGGTAGACAGGGAAAATAACAAAACTTCCTGTTGACTCATGGGTGTAGGGGCTGAACATCGTAAAGAGCCCCAAAAACAATAATAATCCAACAAAAAAAATAGCTCCAACCACCAGCGCTAAACCCCAAACCTGCAAGGCCGAATCAAACAAAACAAAAGAACAAGCACCAAACCAACGAGAAAGCACAAACAAGCCGAACTGCACCCCCAGGGCCCCAAAGAGTAAACCCAAGCCAATCAAACACAACCAACAACCCACAAACCAACGAACCAGCAAGAGCCACCGAACCAGTAAACAACATATGTATCTCCAACGATTACAAAACTACAGCCAAAGCACAGAAGGAACCGAAAACATATGACGACCATGCCACTACAAATAATCAAACATTCTTACTTGCAAACTGCAAACACTGAACAACAAAAAAGTAATAGAAAATGAAATTATGGCATGGAAACTTACTCTGAAAACAATGAAATGTAGAAGCGCATGTCAAATTGTGAATGAAACAACAACAAGCAGCAACTGACGAACTAGTGAAGAAGAAGCACTCGCCGAACCAATAAACAATGTATGTAGCTTCAACAATGATGAAATTTCATTGCAAATGTAGAAGAAGGATGAAACATACAATTCCTATTCAACTGGCGGTGGACAACAACACTGTGAAAAATCACTGCAACATTGTATGGAAAATTTCAAGGAAAAATGTACTCCGAGAAGTGTATTTAGATAAACATTTAAGGCTTTCAGGTTGTCTAAGGACCTCGTGGTATGCAAACATTTAAGCTGACGGGCCTGTTGGAGGACCTCGCGTCATGTAAACATTTAAGTTGTCAGGCATATTGAAGCATCTTGAAAAAAGTGTCAATACATTTCAATACAAATACATTCGGCAAGGACGTTATAAACTTTGGAATTCTTAATCACTATAAAGATTGGATATCAAAACATTTCAATGTGATTAGTACAAATAAAAACTTAGGGATATATTCAGCTAGCAGAAAATGCTAATACAAACATTCGAACTAATGCTAGCATTAATCCACCTTCAAGCAATACATAGGAAAAATATATTTTTCAAAAATATTGTATACAATAAAAAGTTTGGATATGTTGTCATATAAGACATTGGGAATAGAGAAACTGGAAATAAGACCTCCAATCTCTTATCCAATCAGATCAATACATATATGGTACTTTTTATTATATAAAAATATATGTGTTTAATTCCTTAGCTCCAACAATAGGTATTATGCAAATATTTATGGTCAAAGGACAATATATGTAGTCAACGAATTATCGATCGCTATAGTCCCTCTATGCCTACGACAGGGACTAATAATAGAAGAAAAACATGAATTCATCTTAGAAGACAATCAAATAACCATGACTAATGGAGTATTCAATGACAAATTCCCCCCAAAAAATATATGATTAAAGGTGACATATTTACACCGTTGTATATAAGAAGCATTCAATGGTTTACCTGTTATGATCTAACCGATGCTTTCCCACGATCACCCTGCCACAATGTAATAATCATAAAATTTTAGAATGTTAGAAAATAATATAAGAAGCATGAGCTATTAAAATGCATGTTAGATATTAAAAAAAAAATATTAATTAGAGGTTGGGTATACTGGTAGAACATAATTACCCCCATAATAGAAGCGCATGTATGAATTTGATTCAAATCATAATCCACCAACAACTCTTCCCATGCAGCTATTTGTTATAGCAATATTTGCCTCACCATTGCTATCTTGCATAGAGGACCTTTTTCCATTTCCCTATGCAGACTTATCAACCACTTTTTGATAAATCCAGAGCCAAAAATATATATATATTCCACATATACGCTCCCTAATTGCTTTGCAAGATGCGTATATGCTTTCTGCTCCACTACAGCTCGTGTATATCGATATTTGTGCCAGAAAATACAAAATGAGGTCGGGTTTCCATGTCACGACAAAATATCTCTGATCTTTGGCCTTCCATATACTGGAAACATTCTGACTCGGCCCTTCAGTTGCATTCTGGAGGCTATAAGAGCACAATCTCGAGCTACGGAAAAGGAGGAGAAAGCATTCAACTTTGAGAGCAAAGTTACTCTGGAGAAATTACTTCATATTGAGTCTGCATCCCTTTGTCCCTCAATTCTGAACACAGTGTTCAACCCTAGAGCTCTTTCCTTATTATTGAGAGGACCTCATTACCTCTTTTCTATGAGCTTGCCTTTGGTGGAGGATTGAAGTGGTGGAGACCCAGTTGGAAGGAACTTGGTTTCTTGGTTTCAAACCGTGCCGACACCGAAGTCTGTAATGTTGATACTTATGTTGATCAATTATTAATAGAAATACTCCTTTCCCGTCCTATCGATATCTTGCAAATGTATGATTATTATCCCTGGGCATGTTTGTAATGTTTATTAATGGATTGTGCTATCTGATGTGCTAACTCATTTTATATTTTGTCACTATATACTTGCATCGCTTGTTTGTTGAGAACTTCTTGTAGGTGTAAAGCTTTGGGTCAAAGTGCTCAATGGTGGAATGACATCAAACAATTGGATCAAGGTAGGCTTCTTCCTCATATTGCACATTAGTTTATATAACACATGTTGGAATTGAGTTGATTTCTACAGTCATACATGTCTATTGTTGTTTACCCTTGGCCATAGAGAGTTTTCCCCTTGTAACAGAAATCACGACTCTGTTTGGGATAGATCTTCCTTCTAAGGGTTGAAGTATTTTTTCTTCTTACATTTCTCTTTTTCCTTTATGTTTCTTGTCATATCACAGTTGGACAGAGTCTTTTCACTATGGTTCTGAGTTTTTCAACCTTTTACCCTTGCCTAGACTTGTTTTAAAAGATATATGCCCTTTTTTCCCTGATAGTCGTGTATACACACTTGTTGTCCCACTGCAAGACGCATATATACGCCCTTTTCTCTTGAACAGTCACATATACCACTTCCCCTTGCTTGCTTGCTTGGTTTAGTGACTATTGGGTAGGTTTTGAGGATCATTGAGACTTCTTAGGTCTCTGTGGTGCCTGTTGAGATTATCTGGGATGACATGAAACCTGTTTGGAGTTGAATTTTTGGGCGGCATCTTTCTCTTTGTTTTTCATTTTTGATTTGTCCTTGGCAGTTGGGTTGTCTGCTTAGCTGCTTGGTATTCTGCTCGAGTGATTGCTTTTATAAACAGTAGTATTTATATATCAAGTTGCTTATTATTCCATGCATTTTCTTTTTAATACATTGAAAATACAAAAAAATAGGTATTTTGCATTGGTTGGTATTTTTGTCTTGGAACCTTTATCATTAGCTTAGCACATTTAGCGAAAGATTACATTTTACTTCTGAGTTGCAGAGTTAAAATTGAAGATTGCATTTTTTTTATTTAGCACATCATTCACAGAAAATTTAAAGTTAGGCTTTGCATTATATCTATTTTTATTTTCATGCAGAGTCATAACACCATGAGTTTCATTTCCATACATTTTTGAGTAATCACGGCCAATAAAATTTATGCTTTAAACTAAAATTGATTAGTAACGATTTTATTGTTTAGGGTGCACAAACTAACCTAGGATTTAGTGCCTTGGAATTGGATTTTGTGAGTAAACTTCTCCAAGGAAATTAAATCAACATATGTGTCTGAGACAGGGAGTTGAGAAATCCATTGTATAATTAGTAATATCAGAAGGCTCCACTCACACTAGAGTTAAGCACGAGGTCGCACGAAGTTTGTTGAAGGGATAACCCCTGGATACTCACATAGCGTCAAAGATATTTCTGTGGATTTATTCATATTTGGGGATCTTGCTAGTATCCATACCTTCATGAGAGGTGGTACTTTCAAGGTTTCAGGATTTGCTACCCTGCCCATACGGTAATCCAGACTTACGACTGTTCACTTGTGCATCGGTTATACAATGGTTGATTAGTTACTTGACTTAGGTTTCTCATAGGTTACTTGCAAGGGTTATTTTTCTTGTATCTTGAGTCAGATAGGGGTCAGACAACGCACAACCTTTATGGAATATAACCTCTCCGGGGGGATCTGACCGACTGGTTGTTAATCTTACGAGGGCCCTTATCACTGATTATGTTATCTCCAAACTTCAACGGGGAGTCTTGGGTCCCTTTTGGACAAGAAATACCTTCTTTAGAGAGGGAGGCCACTCAACCACTTTAGCCCGTCTACATGCATATTGGTCGTTTGAATTTTTGGTATGCTCTTTGACTGTTAGATGAGCATAGGATTTTGTGTTGAGTCTTTGTTATCATGAATAGTGGAGTTCCTTTTGCTCCCTCATTTATTGCTACCCCGCCCCCCCCATGACATTCATGGGGGAAAATCCATCCTCTTTTTATAATGGCATGTAGAATTATGGTACTTAGTCAATGCCTTGGGTCTCTAATCATTTTTCTCATGGTATATCTGATATGTCTTCACACTTCCCATCCCCTGTCTCGCCTCCTTATGAGAATACAAGTTTTGGGTCTGGGGGCATGATGCCTCCTTCTTATCCCTGTCCGTTTGGAGGGAGTCATATCCTTCAAACACCTCTTACAGTAGGAGGTTGGAATATTCCTTCCTACGAATCCACTATGCGAGAAGTAAATGCCCAATTAAGAAATCATTCTACTTATCACACTCTATCCACTTATCTTTCTTCCACTATGTCAGTTCCTACGAACACTTTTCCCATGTCAGACCTCAGTTTTTCCTCCGGTGTTTCATCCGGGGGGAGTTATTTTTATAGTATGGGAAACCCCCCTCATGAAGTTCCTTCACCTGGGGGAAACATATATCCTCACATGAACAACCCTTGTCATGTCACTTTCCCTTTGCAAGCGAATTCCTCAATGTCGATGCCCTTACAACCCTTTATGAATCAGTATTGAGGAGGATAATATCCTGCTAGACAAGGACAAGGTGTAAACCAGGATCCTTCCTAGCCTACAATTTCTCAGAACCAATCTTTCCTTCGACCTTGGTCTCAAATGCCACAATTCACCACTGCCACAAGTCTAGTCACTACGTGTCATACTAGCATTATATCAACAACCGTTGCTAGTCATGTTGGAGATTGGTCGACAACCTCTATGAGTCATGTTGAAGACCTGCAACCAACCGCTGCAAGTCATGCTAGGGGCACAATTCTAGTCACTGCGTGTCATACTGGTGTTATATCACCAACCTCTGCTAGTCATGTTGGATATTGGTCGACAACCTCTGTGATTCATGTTGAAGACCTACAACTAGTCGTTGCAAGTCATTATGGGGGCACATGTCTGGTCACTGCTAGTCACACTTCACATTCATCACCAACCTTTACTAGTCATGTTGAGGATTCATCACTAACCTCTGCTAGTCATGTTGGAGATTTTCTACTAGCCTCTGCAAGTCATGTTGGGAGCATGTCACCAACCACTGCAATTCATGTTGGGGGCATTCATATGATTGAGAATCCTAGACGTCTTAGACGTAAGCCTAGATTCCTTTGTAGGACTTGCGAAGGAAGTCACCTTACTCATTTGTGTCCTGTTACTGCTGGGATATTGGAAGCGTGGGGCTCACCTAAGGGCCCTTCGGGTTCTGAGGCGTATATGGTTTCACAACACTCCATTCTTTATTTGGTTGATACAACAGTCATGTCGATGCAATCTTCGGCTGACACCCCTTTCCCTTTAGGTGTTGATGTGTCCTTTGACCTTGTTGTCTCACATCCCGTTCAACCTTTGGTCGTGTCGATGCAATCTTCGATCGACACCTCTCTTATGTTTGGGAGTGATGTGTCTCTTGACCTTGTTGTCTCGCATCTTTTTCAACCAACAGTTGTGTCGATGCAATCTTTGATCTACAACACTCCTATTTTTTGGGGTGATGCACCTCTTCACCTTGTGGTCTCACATCCTATTCAACTAATGGTTGTGGAAGTGGTCATATCGATGCAATATTCAATCGATCCCACTCTTCTCTCGGAGAGTGACAAGTCTAAGGAAGTGGTCTTTCCAATGCAATTTTTGGTCGATTCTGCTCTTCTGGTTCTATACCTTCTATAATGCCATGTCCTTAGCATTTCTAGTACTTCACCTTTTGAACAAGAGAGAGTTTTGCTCTTCTTGAGTTCTCTTCCTCCAAGTCTTGGTGAGGTTCCCTTTGATTGGGATGGCCTTGTGGGGTATCCAATGCCTCTTCCTATGTCTTTTCTAGGAAGATACGTTATCTGATATAACACAAAAACAATAACCTCCATTAGCAGTTTTCCCTCCTCGACTTGGAGAGCTTTGGGTCTTCCCAATCTTGTGTCGATTCTTCATAAGATACCGACATTCCACAGAAGGTCTGCACGGGAGCCTTGGCCTCCCCCATAAATTTCTGCCTAGAATCTCCCAACGAGTCTTAGTTAAGCTCTTTTCCGACTCGTTATTAAAAATTGAAAAGATCGCTGAGTGATTTGTCCCTTTCACAATTTTTAAAATTGGATTTGAAAGATCATGAGTCTTATTTAAGCTCTTTTACAACTCGCTATCAAAAATGGAAAAGATCATTCAGTGAACTTGTCTTTTTCACACTCGTAAATTGGATTTTAAAAGTGGCACAAGTTTACCCCTTTTTCACACCAAGTAGACTAAAAGATATAAAAAAGGACATTTTTTGGTGTTAAATTGTGATTGCATCTCATGACCTTGCTTACAGTATTGAGCCTTTAGTCGGTTCTCGTTTTTCATTATAAACCATGGCCCAAGCAGTTTGCATCCTCAACCAAGCAAAGCCTTGTTTATATCCTTCGCAATTTAACACCCTATACCCTGGAGGGAACATCACCCTGAGTGTCCATCTCTTGCATGCATTTCCTTGCATTGAGCATAGGTATGTTCCACTACTGGAACTAGTTTTTCTTACTTGCGACACTCGTTCCCTCCTCTGTATCATAGCATTCACTTGTTATGAAAAAAAAAAAAAAAGACAGGCGGGAAGGGAGTACTATATTGTAATTGGCAGCAATCGTGTCGCCTTTGAACAGAGCACAAATTTATTGAGTCCTTGCGTCATCATAATTTTGGGTTTAGCATGGCCTTAGGAAGTTGATCTCGTTACAGAATTTTCTCTACCGACTGGTTAATCTTCCAGTCACTATAAAGAACATTATGGATGCCTCCTGCATATAGTTGTCACATCATTAGGTCTATGCTGCCAAAGTCCACCATATGTCTCATGCTCTTGTTCAAAGTAAGTCTATCAACCTGTGTCAACCACTCCTCAGAAATCTTGACTTTGCATGTCGGCCATACCCTTAGTTTGTCTCAGAATCACATGATACTTTGGTCTTATGATGCACCCTGGCCCTACTCTCATCATTGGTAGGTCACCTTGAACCCAACAATCGACATCTCATCATGGGTCATTGACTGGGTGGTTTCCCTTGTGTTTGATGACAAGACATTTATTCACACTTTGGGATTTGTGCAGTGTCTTGGATGCCATTATCCTTATTGGTGGTTTCCTCGCCTTTGTCATCATTTTTCATCATTATCTACTATTTAGAGGGTCTTTTTCCTGTACCAATTGCATTTGGCACATGTGAAAGATGCACAGGTTTGTTGGTTCGTGAACATCTTCTTCGTCTGATCTCCACAAAATCATGAAGCTCCTACTTTGTTCCTCATGCTGACTGATGAGAGATGCTTACTGCTCTCCTTTCAGCGGGTCTCTTTCCATCGACATAAGCTCATGTATTTTGGATACGAGACCTATAGCTTTATGAGTACCTTAAGCCTTGTAGTCATTAGTGGTAGGCTCTCTCGCTGTTGACAAATGGGAATACATCAATGTCTCATGATCAATGGATCTCTCAAGTGTTCGACACCAACTCCTTTATTCACATTTGTAGAGATGTGCTCGGTGCCTTGATACATACTTTCATCATTGGTAGGTTGTCTCGCGTTTTTTAACGGTATACCTCAATGACCAGTAATCAAACGATGACTCATCGTGTTCGACCTCAACTCATTTATTCACATGATGTAGACTTGCACCATTGGCGGATTGTATTGAAGACTTGAAGACATCACTTTGTGCACGCAGCTTTCCTGAGTTGTTGCTTCCATTTCATTGGACCAGTATCTATTTGACTTCAGCGATCATGGGAGATTAGATTGTACTCCATGGTATACATATATCTTCAGATTGATTTTGAGACTGGTTTCACTGGGCCTTGTTCATTACTATGATAGCTATTGGCATGTAGCCACATTTATACTTACCTACTCATGGCCATGAACACTTGTTGGTATATTTTCCACATGGATCTGCATTGTATTTTTGGCAGCCATGTATGCAAATTCAGTACATAATGTAATGAGCAATTGAGTTCGTCCAACTGGTTCTCTACCAATCCACTTCTGGGTTATTTATAATGTATTTCAGCCATCACAGATACTCCTCTAATCTCACACATTAGGGGGTATATGTTATAGCAAGATTTGCCTCACCATTGCTATCTTGCACAAAGGGCCTTTTTTCATTTCCATATATAGACTTATCAACCCCTTTTTGATAAATCCAGAGCCAAAAATATACATTTTTCCACATATACGCTCCCTAACTACTTTGCAAGATGCGTATACGCTTTTTTCTCCACTACAGCTCGCGTATATCGAGATTTGTGCCAGAAAATAAAAAATGAGGTCAGGTTTCCATGTCACGACAGAAGATCTCTAATCTTTGGCCTTCCATATACTGGAAACATTCTAAATCGGCCCTTCAGTTGCATTATGGAGGCTATAAGAGCATAATTTCGAGCTATGGAAAAGGAGGAGAAAGCATTCAAATTTGAGAGCAAAGTTACTCTGAAGAAATTACTTCATAATGAGTCTGCATCCCTTTGTCCCTCAAGTCTGAACACAGTGTTCAGCCCTCGAGCTCTTTCCTTATTATTAAGAGGACCTCATTACCTCTTTGCTACGAGCTTTCCTTTGGTGGAGGATTGAAGTGGTGGAGACCCATTTGGAAGGAACTTGGTTTCTTGGTTTCGAACCGTGCCGACACGGAAGTCTGTAATGTTGATACTTCTGTTGATCAATTATTAATAGAAATACTCCTTTCCCGTCCTATTGATATCTTGCAAATATATGATTATTATCCATGGGCATGTTTTTAATGTTTATTAATGGATTGTGTTATCTGATGTGCTAACTCATTTTATATATTGTCACTATATACTTGCATCGCTTGTTTGTTGAGAACTTCTTGCAGGTGTAAAGCTTTGGGTCAAAGTGCTCAACGGTGGAACGACATCAAATGATTGGATCGAGGTAGGCTTCTTTCTTGTATTGCACACTAGTTTATATAACAAATGTTGGAATTGAGTTGATTTCTGCAGTCATACTTGTATGTTGTGGTTTACCTTTGGCCATAGAGAGTTTTTCCCTTGTAACACTATTGTTTTCACTACACATATGAATATTTCATTTCCTTCATGCCCCTCAAATATGCAATTTGGTTTATTTCTTATTGTCATAGGTCTTGTACGAATTATAATCCCTACAATATTCCCCAATGTCTTTGGCTTTCCATCAATATACTTTGTCGCTCCTTTATTGTGATTGTTTTCTTTTAGTTGTATATAATTTGCAATGGTTTCATATCTTTGTATACTTGGAATATATTGTACTAGCCTCAACCAATATCCATAGTTGTAGCATGATCCTACATACTCCATCAATTCAACAAGTCCTCCATATTTTTCCTTTATGCCTTCAATGGAGAACACACCCCGACCATGTATGGAAAATGGAGCAATGTAATACATCCTTTCATTGACACAAAAATCATTGCCCAACTGAGAAAATTACTTGGGCACCAATCGTTTCACTAAATTTTTGTACCTCAAGGGAACCTTGATGTCACCTATGCTCTCATCATCATAAGAACATGATCATCCTTCAACCAGAAAGAATTTCATGTGCCTACGTAATTTTCTTCTGACCTTTTCGCCTCTAGTTGATCTTTCCCTGTTAGATGTGTTAGACGTAAAAATTTCCCCCATCCCTCATAAAATTCTCTCCCTCAAGAATGCTAGGTATGATAGGTACATATTTAGTTGTACCTACACTCTGAGAAAAAGCAGTTGGCAATGTTTCCTCTTATCTCTTTTACAACATTGCATGTCTTCCTACGACCTTAAAACCAAAGACCACCAAAATGTAATAATATTTGTTAATAATGACCTCCACCAAGAAAATCATATATTCATTGTACCTCCACCAACCAAAGTAGATAGGAGAATAAGGAAAATAATATTTTGCATTTCCCCCGTGCAATATAGACTAATATAAAATTTTGGAAACCTTGTTAGACTTTTGGTTGATTTTCATTGAAGCGTGTCTCATGATGCAAACTAATGCAAACAAAAAATCTCTAGGCTCCTTGGATTTTTTGTGATGACTTCAATATGGTATAAACATGTGATGATCAAGACTGACTACGATTGGTGTGGCTTCCCCTTGGGATGGAATTCTTTGAAATCTAGGAAAGGATTCTATGACTTGGATTTGCAAACCATTGGAAAATATGTTTCAATCATAGGAACCTTAAAGGAACACGAGTTGGACATGAAAAATATTTTGTATGTATTATTGTGAAACCTCATTCAAGAAAATTTGAGGGCATGTCAATGTGCATTGACTCTAAATGAACCAAACATCCCATTAATAGAAAGGGTTGATGACAAGTCCCTTGTATTAATAAAATTCTAATGTAATCTCTACAAGGTGATGTGTGACTTTGCCACACTGAATAGGTCATTGAACATGAATTAGAGACAAAAGTAAAAAAAAAAAAAAAGGAAATAACTTTTTAGGATTCACAACATGTGTAAGCTACTACTAGAACCTAAAAATCTATCTTTGTTTGGTCATTGATACTCCCCACACCATGAATGCATGTTTTTGTTGCATCAATAATTGATTAACCTAATGATGAACTTGTTGAATATTCTACATAAAGTTTTATGTTTTGTTTTATTCATTTTCCCATGTGAAGGACACATAAGTCATTAGGGTATGAAAGGTAATGTCTAGGGGTGTGACTATGTGGAACCCAAGACATATTTGAAATGGATTGCACCTAGTAGATTATAAAGTGTGCTAATATATGCATGTTGGATGTAAGGGATATTCTCATCCCATGCGTGCAAGTATGATTTCTTTTATATTAAAAAAATATGTAGAAGTGTGGGGTTCACAAATTTAATATAATAATATATTTTAGGATGAAATGTTGTTGATCGGTTCAATTACATGTCCAACATTCCCCATAATTTTTTCTAAAAATAGATAAGAAACCTAGGGTCAAGATCAACCATGAACCATGATGAGAATTTTTGAGAAGTGATATGTGATATTTAACACTAAATCATTATGATGCTTCATCACATGAATAAGTGAAAGGAAATTGATTTTGATAGACTTTGAAGGGCTGGTTGGAACTAGTAGAGGTGTGTACAAATGAAGTTTGCAATTTATAGGCTTGGGAATATTACCCAAAATGTAGGATTTTATGTGTGCCTTTATTTTTTGATGCATGTCGACTAGTAGAAGTGTTAATAAAGCACAACAAGTGTCTTCCTTAAGACAAAGTGGTCCATTGACTTGGAGTATAATTGTGCCTCTAAAATTAGTGGGTTCTATTGTGTTCCATAGGGAACACAAAGATTTCCAAGCTGACAATGAATATTGTTGGATAGATATTTGTTGGTGACCTATTGATCTTGTGAAATATTTTCATAGGTATGTGAAAAATCTATATCAAATGGGTAGAGAGAGCTCTAGTCATTGCAATTGTGAACTTGAGTATTAAGTATGTATTGTTTTAACAAAAACTCAAATGAGACAATTTATTTCTTTGTTATTGTTTTCCCTTCGTGTGCTTGATCACTAGATGGACTATCACATATATGTGATCCACTTCATGTGGTGCATGCTTTGTAGCTTGATCCATGTATGAAAAAATTGAAGCAAGTTCTTATCTGAGTGAATGATAGTGTTTTTATATAGTATGTAGTGTCTCCATTGCTTCACTAGTTGATTAATGACATATAGTTATTTTCAAAGACATAGTACCTCTACACTATGTCATTGAATGTCTCTAAGTGAAATGAAAAAATATGTCCATGTTGATCCAGCACTATACTAAGAGCATAATCCAATGCATCAGTCTCAATGTCAAAGATATGATGGATGTCTAGAATGGCCAACATTGGTGTGAATCATAGGGTGATTTGAACTCTTCAAATGCACACTACTTCACCAACATCTAGTGGAATGTTGTCATGGAATGAGTGATCTAGTTTAATGGTCAAGAAATGTGAGAAATATGTAACACATATCTTCCATAGAAGTTCACAAGGGCAAGAAAAAATTGTAGCATTGTGATGTTATGTGGGAAAAGGAAATGCTTGGTGACCTTGATCTTCCTAAGGTATAAATGGATATAAACACTACTTTTGATGAAGCCAAAATATTGAATTTGTATTGTGTTGAAGGTACCCTTACCCAAATTTATGTCTAGGATGGATGTAATGTGATGTTCTTCCCATGTCTTGCTATAGATGAGGATATCATCTAGATAGAAAATGGAAAAGGAGTTAGAGAAATGCTCAATAATTATTTTTATTAGGTGTGTGAATGTATTTGGTATGTTGGTTAGGAAAATTATGACATGCCTAACCATCCATAAATACCCCCCTTTGGTTTTGAATCTTTTTCTAGGTATTTGATTAATTAACAAGTACTTTATGGTATTAATACTTGAGGCCGATATCGATGAAACCGTGCACCTAAGAGCTAGTACATATGATCAACAATATGAGGTAGTAAATGTTAGTTCTTGACAATTATCTTGTTATGTGCACAATATTCAATACAAAGGACATGATGTTATAGTAAGATTTTCCTCACCCCATGCAACTTGCTTAGAAGGCTTTTTTTGTTTCCCTATGCAGACTTGAAGTCCCCTTTTGCAATTCCTAGAGCTAAAAATAATAGTTTTCCACATATACGCACCCTAACAACTATACAACATGTGTATACGTAGTTTGCACCATTACAACCCGCGTACATTGGGTTTTGTTCCCAAAATTAAAAAATGGTGTCGATTTTCCATGTCACGTCATGAGATCCATGATCCTTGACCTTCCATATACTGGAAACTTTCTGACTCGGCCCTTTAGTTCCATTTGAAGGCTATAAATGGGCCATATCCAAACCGTGAAAAGGGGAGAAGAATTCAACTTTTGAGAGAAAAGTTACTATGGAGAAATTATTCACTTCATATTGAGTCTGCATCCCTTTATCCTTTTAAGTCTGAACACATTGTTCAGCCCCCAAGATCTTCCCTCTTTGATGGAGAACCTCATTGGCTCTCTTATATGAGCTTGTCTTTGATGGAGGATTAAATTGGTGGAGGCCCAGCTGGAAGGGACTTAGATTCTCAGTTCTAAGACGTGCCGATGCATAAGTTTGCCATTCATACGCTTATGTTGATCATATTTTAATAGAAATGATCTTTTCTCGTCCAATTAATGTCTTGCAAATATTTGAATTGTTATTCCATTGGAGTATTTGTTATGAATATTGATGGATTATATTATTATATGTGCCAAATTTATATATTATCACCATATGCTTGCATATCTTGGTTTTCAAGGACAAGTTGCAGGTATATAGCTTTGAGTCGAGTGCTCAACGGTGGTATTCGTCGAACGTCCAGACGAGGTAGGTTACTTATCTTACCTTGATAGCATGTTTGTTTATATAGCATACTTGATATTAGAGTTGATTTATGAAGTCATTCCTTCTGTTTTGGTTTACCCCATGCCATAGAGTGATTTTCCTAGTAACAGAATTGGCGACCATATTGGGGATTAAATATTCTATTTTGGGGTTTGGAGTGTTTTTCTCCTTTGGTTGATCTCGGTTAGCTTGAGTTTCCTTGTCGTTTGATTTCTTGACAACCTATTTTCATTTTGAATCTAATTTTCTTGGCTGTATCCTTAACCTGGCAGTGTTTTAATACACATACGCAGTTTTTCCTTGATAGACGCGTACATATGCGAGTTGTCATTCTATAGGGTGTGTACATACGAGTTTTTTTCTTAGACAGATGTGTACATCAATATTTTTTTCTTGATTGATGAGTTTGTTGCTTTTTGGGTGAGTTTTGATGGTTTTTGAGTCTTCTTGGGTCTCTGCCATGATTGTTGAGTGCCTGCAGAGTGATAGGGAACCTTTCCTTGGTTGAATTTTCAGGCAATTCTTCTTTCTCATCATCTTTTTCATTGGTTGTCCTTCCATTTTGGGTTGGGTGTTTCCTTCTTGATATCCTACTTGGTTTGTCTCTTTTTACTTACAGTGGGGTCTATATATCAAGTTGTGTTTCATTCCTTGCATTTTCATTCTTTATATTGAAAATACAAAAAATATACATTTTGCATCTTGCCATTTTCTCTTTTGGTTGTTTAGTATTGATCTTGATACATACATGACAGATTGCATTTTATTTGAAATTGCAGAGTTGAATTGAAATTTGCATTTTGAAAAGGCTTATCATATTTTGAGAATTGAAGATTAGGACTTAGCTTTATGTTTATATTCATTTCTTTAATTTTGTTGAGTCATAACATCATTATTTTCATGACCACATCTTTTGAGTAAACAAAGCCATTAAAAATAACACTGATAAATTTAAAATTGGTTAGAAACGATTTTATTTTCCAAAAGTACACAAACAAGCTTAGGATATAAGGCCTTGGAATAGGTTTTGTGAGTAAACTTCTCCAAGGCTATTAAACTCAACATATGTGTCTAACTAAGGGATTGGTGAAATGCATTGTGTAATTAGTGATGTCAGGACGCTCCTCTCACACTGGATTTAAGAACGAGGTCGCGCAAAGTTGGTTGCAGAGATAACCCTCTAATACCTTCTTAGCGTAATAGATATTTCTAGGGATCTATTCATATTTGGAGGTCTTACTAGTACCTTTACCTCTATGAGAGGTAGTGATTTCAAGATTTTGGGCTTTGCTACCCTACCCATATGGTGGACCTGACTTGTGACCATTCTTCTGCACATTGGTTATATCATGGTGGCTTTAGTTTCTTGACATAGGTAGCCACATAGGTTACTTGCAGGGGTTATTCTATGAGTACCCTGAGTCAGATAAGGGTCGGAAAAAACACAACCTTTATGGAGGATTACCTCTCCGACGGGATCTGACTGGATGTGTTGTTAAGCCCACAAGGGCCCTTATAACTGATTCTGATACCTCCTATCTTTTGAAGGGAGTCTCGGGCCCCTCTTAGGTGAGACATAACTACTCTAGTGAGGGAGGCCCATTTTCAGCCATTATATCTTGTTTGTGTGCATTATCCTTTTTTCTTTACTTTGGTGTGCTATTTGATTATTAGTTGGCCTTAAGATTTTGTATTGTGTCGTGAGTTTTCATTGCTATGGTTAGTGGAGCCCCCGTGACTCCATTTGGCGCTACCCAACCCATGGTCTTTTCTCATTCCATGGGGAAGAATCCTTTTGTATTTCTGAGTGGTACATCGAATCATGATACTCAATCAATACCTTGGGCCTCTAATCATTTTTCTCTTGGTATGCCAGACATGTCTTTGCAGTTTCCATCCTCTGTCTCATCTTCTTATGTGAATTTTAGTTTTGGGTCTAGGGGCATGATGCCTCCTTTTTCTCCCTTTTCGTTTGGTGGGATTCATATCCCTCAACCAACTCTTACGGTAGGAGGTTGGAATCTCCTTCATGTGGATCTAATCCTAGCTTCACTTTTCCAGGAGCAAGTGTTCAAATGGGCAGTAATTCTACTAGTTATTACATCCTGTCCATCTATTCTTATTCCGCTATGCCAGTTCCTACAAACGCTTTTCCCATGGTGGACCTCCATATGTCCTCTGGTGTGTCATCCATGGGGAGTCAATTTTATAGTATGAGCAACCCCCTTCACAGACTTCCTTCGTCTGCAGGAAACATATATCCTCACTCAAGTAACCCTTTTTATGTCGCTTTCTCTTCATAAGAGGCTTCCTCGGTGATGATTCCCTTACAACCCTTTATGAATCAGTTTGGAGGAGGATACTATCCTGCTAGACAAGGCCATGGTGTATACTAGAACCCATCCTGGCCCGTAATTTCTCAAAACCAGTCTTTCCCAGAACGTTGGTCTCAAATGCCACAAGTCCAATCATTGTGAGTCATGCTGGTGTTATATCATCAACCTCTACTATTCATGTTGGAGATAGTTTGACAACCTCTGTAATTCATTTTGAAGACCATCAACCAGTCATTGCAAGTCATGTTGGGGGAACAAATCTAGTCATTTCTAGTCACACTGCACATACATCACCAACCTCTGTTAGTCATGTTGGAGATTCATCACCAACCTATGCTAACAACACTCTTATTTTGGAGGGTGATGCATCTCTTGACCATGTTGTCTCACATCCTATTCAACCAGTGGTCGTTTCGATGCAAACTTCAGTTGACACCACTCTTGTTTTAGGGAGTGATGCATCTCATGACCATGTTGTCTTGCATCATATTCAACCAACGGTTGAAGAAGTGGTCATGTCGATGCAATCTTCGGTCGATCCCACTATTCTCTTAGAGAGTGAAAATTCTAACGAAGTGACGTTGTCGATGCAATATTCGGACAATCCCACTCTTCTTTTGGGGGGTGATGTGTCTTTTGACCACATCCTTAGAATTTCTATTTCTGTACCTTCTGAACAAGGGATCATTCCACTCTCTTCGGTTACGCTCCCTGCAAGTCCTAGGGTGGTTTCCTTTGATAGGAATGATCTTGTAGAGCCTCGAATTCCTTATTCACACCCTTCTAGATAAGGGGCATTCTTCGATATATTGTAGATAAGGTAACCTCTGCAAGTATTGTATCCTCCTCGACTTGGAAATCTTTGGTTTTTCCCAAGATAGTGTTAGCTATTTGTGAGTTGTTGACTTTCGACAGAAGTCCTTCATGGGATCCCTGGCCTCCCACGTTGTCTAATACTTCGTCAGTGAATGGTGTAGGGAAGGGGTCATGCAAACATGAATCGTTCAACTTCCTGAGATCCACACATATCCTGATCTCTCATGTATTCTTGTCTTGTACTACCATATGGCTAACCCATTCTAACTCTTCAATAGGTTCTATAATCCCGGCTTCTAGCATTCTATCGAGCTCAATCTTCACTTTTTCCTTATATTTCAGGTTCAACCTGTAGGGTCTCTATTTGACTGGTTTTGCATCTGGTTTCAAAGGGATCCTCATCTCTCCCATAGGCCCTTTGATTCCTTTCATCTCAGTGAACTTGGTCGGAAACAAGTCCTGATACTCGTGCAGTAACTTTGTAATCTTGTCAATGGTAGAAGCATCCCAATAATCTCTGACATTGGCAAGCTTTGGTGTCTCCTCTGTCCCAATATTGACTTTTTTAATCTTGATTGGCTTTCCAATAAATGGTAACTCAACCCCTGGTCCTTCTGCATCTCTCTGGACTTATGTTTCTGTGATGTTCACCTTCCTCAAATCATCATCTTCATCGACATTGATGTTGTAACCGCCTTGCAGTTTCTGGAGAGGCGCAACCCATTCATCCTCTTCTTGTTCCATAGGGAGGCAAGATGCCTCCTCAAATAATTTATGTCTCACAATCTGTAATTATTTATCGAATGAAGGATATTGACTTTCAAATAGAAAGGTGGTTACAAAATTCTGAGTCATACCTTCCCAATCTGCAGTGACGAGGCACAACTCTGCTTGAAGGTACCAGTTGATAGGGGTGGTGTCCAGCATGTTAATGAATTTGTGCACCAACTACTCTCATGGAATTTCACTCTAGGCCTCTTCACACATGGTCCTTCAGGCAGCTTCGACCTGTGTATTGAACTCTGCAGCCTTCTACTTGGGCTGAGAACCGCGTTGTCATTAAAGTTCGACATTGTGTCTAGTCTATGATGTTTCTTTTATGTGTCCCCCACCATATTGCTGGTGTATCTTTTAGGGCCTCATCATTGCTAGCAATCTCTGTTGTGTTGGTACACGTGCTTCAAATTCTGATAGGAAGGCTTCTAAAGGGTTCAGACCATCAAATGTGGGTAAGTTACTCACTGTTGTGTCGATCCAACGATCTTCTCTAGTTAGTATAGCACATCTTCTGGTAGATACTTCATATATCTAGTTCTGCCAGTTCTCCAGTGCTTCTTATGAATCTGATGAACACACGTTGTCACTTCGCCATCTTAGATTCCCATCAGTCGTAGGATTGATGTAATTCTGCTATCTAGTTGTTAGTTTGTATATGTTTTCGAATTCGCATGTGCGGTCTTCCTCTCTTATGGGTTTTGTGTATCATTGACCTTCTTCTGGATATAAAGGTGTGAAGACCCTAAGGCCATCCTTTTCAAATGTCATATGTCTTTTCTTTAAATCAACCACAGTGTAATTATTGAAGGCCCAATTAATTCCCAATAGTGCAGGTAAGGGAAACTGTCATCAACTATCTCAATTACTTCAAAATCTGGAAACGTTCTTACTCTGTCAATGTCCACAGGGACATGCTCCAACCATCCAAATTGGCTGATAGATTGCTGATTACCCATCCTAAGACTGATAGGGGAATAAATCAACTTTGGTTTCCCCATTAGTGCCCAAGTTTGCTTCATCATGAAATTGACCTCCGACCCTAAGTCGAGGACTACATAGTCTATGTCATACTCTCCTATTTGAGAATTCAAGTGTAACTCCTTATTTGTCCTTCTCCTTCTTGAAATTTGGTGTACTTCCCTATTCAGTAAGAGGTCTATCTTTCCTAGCTCATATTGTCTGATTAGATTTTGTAGCTCTTGTACATCATTTTCATCCTGAATCAACTTAATACAAGTATATATAAATTCCATGAGCTTGCTTACCTATTTTTCTCCTATTGGCAAAATAGACTGATCGAATGCTTGGGGCATTCCATATTCTCTCACTTCTGGTCGTGTCTTTGATAAAGAACCTTGATATGTTTTGAACTCTTTTCTTTCCTCCTCAAATATTTGTCTTTCTTTCTTTACATCAAAAGTTTGGGTCTTCTCTGTAGCTTTCCTGATTCCCGAGTCTTTTGTATTCTTTCCATGGTTAAGTCTGTCTTCTCCTGTAACAACGCCTCCTCAAGTAATAACAACGAATATAGGATCTGCTCTGCGGGGTTCTTCTTTGATTAACTGTATATGTGGGTTCTGTTGAGGTCCTTGTCTTTCTTGAAGCTTAGCCATCAATACTGGACAATCCTCAATAACATGCTCAAAGGAATTGCAATAACTGCAAGTGGTACAAGGGTTCTGATAGTCCCTTGCTAGATGTCCTGGTTGTGTGCAGCTATAACAGATTATCTATCCTTAGCCTCGGCCCATACCTCATTCTCGTTCCCGTCCTTTGAATCCACCGTGAGTATTGAAGTTTCCTCTTCCTAGAGAGTTGTATTGCGTAGTGTTTCCTTCTTATTGTACTTCACCTTGAATTTTGTATATGTCTCTTGACCTTTAGTGCATGATATCGTAAGCCCTACAATCTCTATCATCATGCCCTACTGACTTACAGAATGTGCAATATAAATTTGTGGGTGTCTGAATGTATTTTTGCATGTAATAGCACCCACCGGGACGATGTCTGTTTCTGCATACTTCGCACCAGGGTAATGTTACTTGCTTCAAGGGGCTTGGGGCTCCAGAATCCAAGTATTCATGGAATAGGGGATAGTTCTCCTTGTCATGGTCTTCTGATTCTCATTTGACACACCAGATTTCTTCTCTCTTGTCTTTTTCCTTATCCTTCTTCATATCTTTTACCTGAAAAGACAAACTAGTTAGTTGACTCAAGATCTGGCTCATACCTGAGTTGGATTCTCCCATAGGGGTTGATTTGAGCTTCATGGCGATATCCAACGCCTCAAACTTCGAAGCAATCTTTTGCTACATTAGAGGGACTCTGATGTGTGGTAAAAGGGAAACAATGAACCATTCTTTGTTATACTTGTCTAGGATCTGAAAATTGAATCAGCCTGTTAAGGTCTTGAATCTCTAATTGAATTCCCAGACAGGTTCAACTACCTTCTGCTTGATCTCTTTTATCTCTGTAATGCATTGAGACTCTGACTTAGGTTTCTTAAACTCTGCAATCAATGCATTCTTGATCTCATTCAGTGTCTTAGGCTGCACAATTCCTTGGACAAGTTTCATGTACCAGCTCAGCGCGCGATCTCTTAGAGTAGTGCTAAACTGGGTTCTTTTAACAGCTTCGTCGATGACATTTTTAATATTCCATACAGCTTCACACAGGAACCAGTGCTGATCAGGATCTTCAGATCCATCTCCCCTAAATATAAGGAGCCTCATTTAATCTACCATAGAGCTGCCTAGGTTTCCTATCTGAGTAGATGTTGAACTGCTAGTAATAGTACTCTGAGGACTCTGGTGGTTCTGAGTATTTTAATTTCTTAATGTTAATGAATCAACAAGAGGATTAATAGTACTTACTTCAACATTCTATGCAGTTTATGAGGTTTCTGGCTCATCCTGGCGAGGTTCTTTGGCTTCTCCTTCCTCTGTCCTAACAGGCCCTAGATGTTCTTCATCCATCAAATCTGCCTCTTCTCCACTGTAGAATCCCTCGTCCCCATAGTTCTCCTTAAACAGGCTCGCAAGAGGAACTTCTCTAATTCTCTTCCACTGCACGTATGTCCAGCTTCTGTGTCGTTGTCATTGTCTGAATTCTTGAACGTTATCTTTTTCAGATCCAACCAATCTACTGTATCTTCAGGATGTTCTTCTCATGCAAGAGCATCTTGATTCTCAACTTCAAAAAATGTAAAAATTTTCCTATGGGTCCTTTGAAAAAATATCTCTCAGCTTGGCTATATGATTCTACTCTGTCAACAGAAAAATCGGTGATGTAACCTCCAATGGTGCTATCGAACCAGTGATCTACTAATCTGGATATGACGTTATCGACTCTCTTGACCTTTTGGATCATTGTCGACGTCCAAATTACAGCAGATCTAGATCTGATCTCAAACTGGGTATCTGCTAACCTAGCTAACCACTCATATAGCTCCTGATGGATTCCTCCAAAGAATATATCGTGTATATCAGTGAAGATATGTTTTCCTAGCCAATCCTCTATACTCGGATTACGGTTCTTGTTTTGGGCTTCAACGAAGTCCTTTTCTTGATCCTCTATCCACTTTTGAATTTCTATCTTCGATGGAAACCACCTTGACATTCCCTCAAGAAGATTCTTGTCCAGACAACAGAACCATTTGTTGGAACATGGGCAGACCCAGGGTTCAACTCCAAGAGTGCACCAACAAGCACTAACTACTGGCCCTTTCAGCAACACCTGCGAAGAAGATGTTGTCTCACCCAAAGTAGCTATGAGGGGGTTGCAGGATAGAGATGTGTACAACCAGGGGAATATCAGGTGGGTCCAATACAGAACAATACAATATGCATAAATCACTTCTTAGCTTAGATCTACTCTGCATAGCTATAGATATGATCTAACACAACAATGCAAGTAAAAATAATTGAGATCAAAGCATCAATCACACATACGACACAAGATATATGTGTTTCACCCTCTCTCTAGGGCTACGTCCACATAACTGTGCTTATGGTATATTAATGATAAAGCATACAATTCTTATATGTGCTCTTAGCTAGCAGATATTCTCTCTTCCTCTCTTGTTCTCTCCCCTTCCTAGGAACCTAGCTATAGGACTTGATCTTCGCACACAGCTAAAGATATTACAATACTAGAAGGCTCTCACACTCAACACTTCTCTCTCCTAATACAATAATCACTCACATCAACAATACAACTAGATCGACAGCAATATCGTACCAACCCAACCTAGGTCCTCTTGACCTTTATTTATATATTACAATCACTCACTGACATCCTTAGGTCGAAACCTAGGTGTCTAAAACCCTAGATACCAAAACCCTAGGTGTCTAGAACTCTAGGTCAACTTGACCCGCATTTTTCGAGCTTCACTAGCCTGTCTTTCCTTTCTTCTCGCGGTGTGCTCTAAAGCATCCAACAGTGGATTTTTTCGCTTGTTGAGTTGTCCACAATCCTTCTTCCTTGTTGATCTGTCATTCTCGATCTCCTCATTCAACGACTTATTTTTCCTTGCTTTGCTTCGTCTTTTCTTCTCTTTTTCTCACTTTGACCCAGTAACAGTCACTGTGTCTTCCGCGAAGTTCGCATTTCACCTTTTCTTCCTTGATCTTCACTTCCTTCCCTAACCAAGGGCCAATAGGCCCCCAACACTCTCCTGTGACTCATCCTAAGGCACTTCAGATCTTTTCCTTCTGTTTTGCTTCGACTATAGACTGCGCAGTGCAACCTTTACTTTCTGGTCCATGCCTCCTCTCCATCCTTGTGTAGACTGTATTTTTTGTGTCTGGTACCCAGTTTCAACCGCACCTGGTACCTAGACCTTGTTCTTCATGCTTTTACTGAGAGTGGCGAGGCAGTTGGTTGTCATAGTACAACTTCAGCCGACTTCCATTCACCAAACCTTCTTTCCACTCTCCATTCAAAGTCTTCAGCTGCGTAGCTCCACCTTCGGTAACATAAGAGATCTTGAATGGCTTGAGCCAATGCATTCTGAATTTTCTAGGATGCTTCAGGAACTTACTCTCATATACCAGTACTAGATCACCTTGCTTGAAGGCCTTCTTCTTGATGTGTTTGTCATGATAGGCCTTTTGTCTTTCCTTCTGAACTTGTTGATGAAATCCTACAATAAGTATATCTTCTTCCAGTTCAACCAACTGTGTGAGACTCTCACGAACATCGCCAATATCATCCATGTCTATGAAGGCAACAATTCTTAAGCTTGGCGCCAAGTATTCCATTGGGAAAACATCTTCAAGACCATAAAACAACTTGAAAGGGGTTTGCATTGTTAGTTTCTTATAGGTAGTTCTATAAGCCCAAAGTACTACAGGTACTCTTAAGTCCCATTCATCCCTGTTTACATTGCAGATCTTCATCAGTGTTGTCTCCAAGATTTTGTTGAATTCTTCAACTGTCCCATTTGCTTGTGGATGGTAAGGTGTGCTCTTTTGATGGTGGACTGCAAATTCCTCAGTCAATGCTTTGACTGTCTTATTGATGAAATGTGTGCCTTGATCACTCATAAGGATCTTGGGGCATCCAAACCTGGTTATTATGTCATCAAATATGAAGCATGCAGATGTAGTTGCACCACAGTCCTTAACTGCTCTAGCTTCATCCCATCTAGTCAAGTATTATGTCGCATTGATGATGTACCTTGCTCCTATGCGCTTTCCTGGTGGGTTTATGGGTCCCACGAAGTCAATGGACCACTTTTCATATGCTTGTAGGTTCATCTGCAGTGCTAATGGCATTCCATCTCTTTTGGATGGTTTCTGAATTCTCTGGCATACATCGCAAGCTCTGGCATACTCTTTAGCATCTCTATGTAAGGCAGGCCACCAAAGGCCAGCTCTCATAACCTTATGCGCAGTTGCTTTCCCTACATAATGTCCTCCTTCGATTCCTTCATGAGATTTTGGGAGGATAAATAGTTTCTCTACCTCCATAACACACCTCCTTAATATCTCATCAGGTCCCATCTTGTATAGTTGTCCAACTATAAGTGAAAAGTTTGCAGCGTGCACCACTAGCTATTTTTTCTGGGGAATTGTATACTCACTAGGTGCCATTACTGTTAACAAGAACTGGACTATGTCTGCGAAGTGGTCATCAATATTTCTAATTGCTAGTAGTTGTGCATCCGACAGTGTATCCTCCAAACTAGTCGGTTCTTCTCCATGTTCCAACCTTGACAAGTGGTCGGGACCTTTGTTCATTCTACTTGGCTTAACCACAACTTCAAAATCATATTTCTGAAATAGCAGAATCTATCTACATATTCTCCCCCCCAACACTGGCTTGTTAACTAGGTACTTCAGCGTAGAGTGATCAGTAAACTTTTTGAAGTGTCCTCCCAACAAGTAGTGGCAAAATTTCTGCAACGCATACACCATGGCTAATCCTTCTCTCTCTATAGTGGTGTAATTGATTTCAACTATAGATAGCTTTCTACTAGCAAAAGATAATGGATGTTTGATATCCCCTTCTCCAGGTTGTGCCAACACTGCTCCTAAGGCAATAGAAGATGCATCGACATGCACATGAAACTCCTTACTCCAATCTGGAAAAACCAGAATGGGTGCAATAACCATCTTTTGTTTCAGTGTGTCAAAGCTCTGCTGGCATTATTTCGTCCAACTAAACTGACAATCTTTCTTTAGAAGCTTCTCCATAGGTGTTGTAATCCAGGCATATCCTTTGATGAATTTCCTATAATATCCAATATGTCCCAGTGCAGTGCGCAGTTGTTTGACTAAAGTAGGAGGTGGCAGATCAACAATAATGGCAATTTTAGATGGATCAATCAACAATCCCTACTGGCATACAATATGACTTAACAGTACTCCAAATGGTGAGAAGAAGATGCACTTCTTTAGATTCAAAGCAATTTGACACTGCCTACATTTATCCAACATTAGCCTTAGACATTCAATATGATTTTTCAACAAACTAAAAACAGTCCAATCATCAAAATAGGTTTCTAGAAATTTCTGCAAAAACTCTTTGAAGGCATATTAGTTTTTATTTAATTTCACCACGTATTGTCCTTATAGTTCAATCAATGTAAATCTTGCTTTAATGTTTCCATCTTGCATGATATTTGAATTTATTGTGAGGTTTACGAGTGTTTCGTGAATTTAATAATGGTATTATGCTTACACAAGTGGTTGTTGATGTGACAAGGATCATAAATGTGGAAGGTAGTGGTGATGTGATGTCATGGAAGATGAAAAGTGTTAAGTATGGGAATGTAATATGAGGGTTGGAAAGTGCAAAATGTATAATGCAGGACTGTGGACTTGTGGACCTGCGAACCTGCGAATACGTAGAGAAAGGTAAGGAGGCTCGCACTAAAACAAGAAATGTGACTAAGTATGGGAAATGGTCTTTTTGCGGGTTGTGGAGGTAGAGGGTGAATTTTAGAGAATACGGGATTGCAGAGCCATGGATATAAGAAAACGTTGACGGATGGAGTGTGGCCTTGCATTCGAATTTCACAAAAAATGGCTAAGTGTTGGAAAGTGGAAAAACTTCGATTTGGGGAATGCAAAAGTAAGAGGTGCATTTTGGAGGACGTGTGATTGTGAACTTCGGACCTAAGGACATGCGAGTTCAAAACTTGTTCTACCCCCACTCTGCATTACCTATATTTGGCTAAGTGTTGAGAAAATCGATAAGGTGAAAAGGACTAAGGAAAGAGGGAAAGATAAAAATAAAAATAAAAAAATTATGGATAGTGAAATGAAAGAAAAAAAACGATGACCACGAATGTGGATCAACAACTATGTATCCATTTTAATATTAAACAAATCAAATCATTTTCAATTTAATAATATAAATGTAAAAGAAAGAACATGTAGTGAGTTCATGCCCTATCCCTCGATACTAAAGGTCTTGAGACTTATGATTTGATTTTGATACTTTGTTTTCATTGAATCTCATCGATACACAACTCTTCCTTTGGTTTGCACTCTCCTTTTAGGCCTCATCACTTAGGATGGATCTCTCACTACATGTTAGTCATATCCTCACATATCATACCCATGGACCATTATGTGTCATACTTACCTAACCTGGGAACTAATTGAATAGATTAAATGGATTGGATTGGATCACCTATAACTAGGTATATTGAAAGAGAGACCTAAATGTAGATTCAAGAGGTAAACCCAATCAAGTGTATTAACCTAAATAATAGCTATAGTGTAATAAAATAATAATAGTTATAGTGTAATAACCGATAGAAGGAGGTAGGACTTATCCCGTCACCCTGGCTCTCTTGGTGTTAAATATGGAATGTAAAAACTCTATGGATGTGTCTACAAATTCCAATAATAATTTTTTTTTTTCATAAATAAAAGTTTCCTTAAAGTGCATGATGTTATTATAAAGTGTTATTATAAAGTGAAGTAATAAAATATGTGGAACTTGGTTTCTTAAGAGAAAGGGGGTTGCATGATGTTATTATAAAGTGAAGTAATAAAATATGTGGAACTTGGTTTCTTATGAGAGAGGGGGCTTCATGTTGTGACAAAGAGAGGCAAGGTATGTTGTGACAAAGAGAGGCAAGGTATGTGGCTAGTTAAATATGGAATGTAAAAACTCTATGGATGTGTATACAATTTTTAATAATATTTTTTTTTTCATAAATAAAAGTTTTATTAAATTACATGATGTTATTATAAAGATGTTATTATAAAGTGAAGTAATAAAATATGTGGGAATTGGTTTCTTAGGAGAGAGGTGGCTACATGATGTTATTATAAAGTAAATATGTGGAACTTGGTTTCTTAGGAGAGAGGGGGGCTTCATGTTATGACAAATAGAGGCAAGGTATGTGGCTAGTCTTTAACCATCCATGTTGCATGCATGAGAAGGTGTTTACATCTAACTCATTTTTTATTATTATTTAGCATGATAAATAACTTTATTTTTTTTATTTAGCAATCTTTTTTCATTTAGGAAGAAAAAGAACCTTATTTCTTTTCATTTAGCCAGAGAAAAAACTTTATGAGAAAAATACAAAATACATGGAAAAATAAAGTGACACCTCATTTCATGTATATATTAATTGTTCATCCACCAATATCCAAGTATAAAACTAATAGTTGGAAATTGACAAGGGGCTTACATCAACTCATTTTCTTTTCATTTAGTAAGAAAGAACTTTATGAAAAAAATACAAAATACTGGAAAAAAAAATTCATAAATAAAAGTTTTTTTTTTCATAAATAAAAGTTTCCTTAAATTGCTTGATGTTATTATAAAGTATGATGTTGTTATAAAGTGAAGTAATAAAATATGTGGAAATTGGTTTCTTAGGAGAGAGGTGGTTGCATGATGTTATTATAAAGTAAATATGTGGAACTTGGTTTCTTTGGAGAGAGGGGCTTCATGTTGTGACAAAAGGCAAGGTATGTGGCTAGTCTCTAACCATCCATGTTGCATAAGAAGGTGTTTACATCTAATTCATTTTCTCTTTTCATTTAACATGATAAATAACTTTATCTCTTTTTATTTAGCAATTTCTTTTCATTTAGCAAGATAAAGAACTTTATCTCTTTTCATTTAGCAAGAGAAAGAACTTTATGAGAAAAATACAAAATATATAGAAGAATAAATAACTTTATTTCTTTTTATTTAGCAATCTCTTTTCATTTAGCAAGAGAAAGAACTTTATCTCTTTTCATTTAGCAAGAGTTAGAACTTTATGAGAAAAATACCAAAATACATGGAAGAATAAAGTGACACCTCATTTCATGTATATATTAATTGTTCATCCACCATTATCCAAATATAAAACTAGTAGTTGGAAATTGCCAAGGGGCTTACATCAGCTCATTTTCTTTTCATTTAGTAAGAAAGAAATTTATGAAAAAAATACGAAATACTGGAAAAAAAAATTCATAAATAAAAGTTTCCTCTTTTCATAAAGGAAAGTTTCCTTAAATTGCATGATGTTATTATAAAGTATGATGTTATTATAAAGTGAAGTAATAAAATATGTGGAAATTGGTTTTTTAGGATGATGTTATTATAAAGTAAATATGTGGAACTTGGTCGTTTTTAGGAGAGGGGGGGCTTCATGTTATGACAAATAGAGGCAAGGTATGTGGCTAGTCTCTAACTATCCATGTTGCACGAGAAGGTGTTTACATTTAATTCATTTTCTCTTTTCATTTAGTATGACAAAGAACTTTATCTCTTTTCATTTAGCAAGAGAAAGAACTTTATCTCTTTTCATTTAGCCAGAGAAAGAACTTTAAGAGAAAAATACAAAATACATGAAAGAATAAAGTGACACCTCATTTCATGTATATATTAATGGTTCATCCAACATTATCCAAATATAAAACTAGTAGTTGGAAATTGACAAGGGGCTTACATCAACTCATTTTCTTTTCATTTAGCAAGAAAAAACTTTATGAGAAAAATACAAAATACGTGGAAGAATAAAGTGACACTTCAATTCATGTATATATTAATTGTTCATCAACCATTATCCAAATATAAAACTAGTAGTTGGAAATTGAAGATGGTTTCCTTTTCGTGTAAGAGCCTTTTTGTAATTAAATGTCAAAAACCCATACGCAGTCTATGCACGGTGTTGGATTACAATTGGAGTTAATGAGATGCACATTGTTAAGTAAAAAGGGCTGGCATAAAAACGATGTATTAAGGTACAGGTTAATATGTCAATGATTTTATTTGTTTGTGAAGAATCTCCATTGAGGGAAGGCGTGTGTGCATTACAATGGGTCTTGCAACTTCCAATTTCCTAGAGTTCAAACTATCCTGAATAGTCAAAGCCAACTACAAATAAAAATCTGATTTTATTACTTCACTGTTAATTTATGTAGTTAATTTATTTAATGACAAATTAATAAGTGAGTTACAATTTTAATGGAATTCCTAATTATCAATGTTATAAGAGGACAATTGAGTCATTGAAAGTGAGGTAGTAGTATAATTTCCAAAATTCTATAATTCAAAAAGTGGTTGATCCACAAGAGAATTGTTGATAAGGGGTTAAACCATCATAACCATTAATTCAAATCAAATAATTACATGTAAAAATATATATAAATTATATCTTACCTTTTATTAAATAAAATATATTTTATACTTGTAAAATATGAAAAATATTTTTAAAATTCATATTTTTAATAAAAAAATTCTATGTGTAAGAAAGTTAATTTTTTAAAGTGTGTTATCACATGAACTTGTCATAACCTTGTGGGTGTGTGGTTTCTACCTAAGACTGTAATTTTGCCTTGTCTCTCTCCTTTTCACAGACCAAGTATTAAGATTTTTCCCCTTCAGCTTGTAAAATCGTTTTTCGTGTGCCTCCCCTCTGTGTTTAAAGTGCCCCGGTCTCCCTGTTTTCCCAGCCCACAACCAGTTGTCCAAATCCTCGATCACGCTAGCCGCAGCCATGGACACAAAGCGCAACTTTCCTAACAGTCCATTTCGGGCTTGAAGCACAAGCGGTAGGCAAGTTTATCTTTCAACGATGGAGATCCAATCAACCAGTTCAGATCAACGACTCACGAGCATTCAAGAGTTCAAAATCGCGCAAAGTATAGCACTAGAGCACAAAGCCCCAAAGTGAGCATGAGTCGTTGATCTTGAAGGGAACACGTGGCATCTGATCCAATCGTTCGGGGAAATAAGCTTCGAGAGGTTTGAAGTGGGAAGTCTGTAAAACTTCCGAAGGACCGAAGCTCGAAGTCCCGAAGTTAATCTAGACCATCCGTCAGCAGGGACACGCAACATCCCATCTCTCACTTTGAGAATTTTCCTCCAGGAAATTCCTCATGTTTCACATTCAAAAGTGTTGAAGTGTCAAAGTGGTCGAAGTCCCTGAAGTGGCCGAAGTCCCGAAGTCCCGGAGACCCGAAGTGGATATCGGTCGTCAATTCGAAGAGGGAAGATCTGATTCGTTGATCTAAAGTGCCAAAGCTGGTTCGTTGATCGGGAAGCCTCATCTCATATCACAAGATCAACGGTCACGCTCCATTGCGGGGTCAGAAGATGCCCACGTTTTAAAATTTCAAGGGCAGGCCGCAATCAGAACCGTGGTTATTGGAAAGGGACGTGTGGCGGTTCATGGTGAATTGTGGGGACAAAAGAGGTTTTCTTTCAAACCACCCTTGGTCGTGCCCGAAATCGGGCAATTACATAGGGTCATGGCCCTAGGTCACATTGAAGATGGAGCGAGGGAGAGGAGTTGCGCCAAAGGCTGAAAGCGTCTGTATTGGTCGCAAAATAATATCTTCTTGGCTTCGAGGCATCAGGATTGACTCGAAGAAGTCATGGGCATCGCCTGAAACATTCATGGGTGTCAGGCCCCATCCTGATCCTGATGAAGGTATTTATTGAAAATGGGGGCGACAGTTGAGACCTCGTCTCCCCCCATAAATGGAAAACATGCAGAGAGTGGCTGTAAAGGAGGACTGTCAATCCGAAGCTTCCTTATGGACATATTTTTCTGTAAATCACATAACTGTGCCTGGATTGCATCTGACATGAGGAGGCTTGTGCAATCTGACAGAGCAGGTGCCAACTAAAAGCATTAATGTAGTGGTCCGATCACGCTCCTAGTAGTTGCAGCAGTTTTGAGTATATATACTCAGTTTTGATATTTTGTTAAGGTCGAATGGTTGAGCTAGGCTCCATGCTATTGTAATATTTTGATTGAGAACCATTGATTCTCTGGTTATGTATTTGTTTTTGAGACATCTTGGTTAATCTAAGTCAGCTTTCTTACTCCATCTTATTTGCCTCTGATACTGAGAGAGTTCATGTTTGATTGATTCACATGGATTGGTGTAACTATATTATGATAAATGTTTGATTATAGTACTGTTATGATTTCTTTTGGCTTCCTTGAAATTTGAATCCAAGAGGACCTTGTGTTTAAATTTTTCCTCCTTAGGTTGTTGGAAAATCTGATGTTCATAGCGGACCTCTACACCTTTCTCACTAAATATTCCTCCTACTCACCCTTACTTCAACTTACTGACTAAAGTTGATTCAAGACCTTAATGGTTGGTGCATGCTAGTCAAGATTTCTAAGTTAGAACACTATTATTATTGAGTTTTCTCCATTTTACCACTGAAAATTCAATTACCTGTGACATATAAACTGATGGTTACTGGGCTTACCTTCAATGCAATATGAAGGTGACTTCTAGTGGTAACATTTCTGGCACCGTTGTTGGGGAACGAATTAAAGAAATTTCCCTGGGATAGAACGACAAAGAGCTTATGATTCTGAAGGTGCATCATATATAAGAACCATTGAAGATTGTAGCTTGCACCTAGTGACTCCACTATTCCAATTGTGGCTACCTCTAGCACACCTGAAGCTGACCCAGAGAAGATTTCTCAAGAAGGCTTTTAGCAGTTGCTTTCTCATCTTGGAAAGTTCCCCGGGAGAACGACCACAATCATATCTGGTATTTGATGGTGAACAAAGACCAGACACATTCAAGATACATATTATTCACTTGGTGAATCTGTATTTAAAGAATCGATCAGTGACTCCACTGGTCTGAAATGAAAAAAATCTTGGCTTGAAGGTTTGCTCCTTTTAATTTCTCCTTTGTTCCTGGTTTTCCAAATGTTGTCCCTGCTATAAATGAATGGGATGATTATCTTCTGAGATTCAGAGGAAGCAAGCATGATCATCCTGGTGAACACTTGTTTAATTTTCATATATGCATGCTTGAGCACAATTTTTTTCACGAGGATGCCTTGATCAAGATGCTTAGATTTTATTTGGAGGAAGATGCTTGTGAATGGTGCCAATCTCTCCCTACTACTAGTATCCATTCTTTCAAGGATTTTCACGGTGCTTTTAATTTATATTACAAAGAGATTTACATGTCTCATCTTATATTGGATGACTGTTGTAAGAAGTTTGCATCCCACATCGAGAAAATGATAGAGTCTTCCTCGTGTGATGAGTCTGGTGAAGGTCTGAGTGAAAGAGGAAGCGCAGAGGATATTTCTATTCATGAGATAGATGTTTTGACCAACCCTGCTTATGATGAAGAAGGCCTTCCAGGTATGATTGATAATAACACTGATGATTACATAGCAATGGATGTATCATATTCTACCCCTTATACACATGTTGTCTCAGATTTATAATAAGAGATGGTTGTGGAGGAGGATTCTTCTCTTTTCTTTCAAGAGGTTTCTCAAGATATATTTTCACTTAGGATTGAAGAGAAAAATCATGTGTATAAATAACTAGAAGCAACAGTTACTGTTGTCCCTGAAATGGATATTCTTAACAGTTATATTCTTGATGGAATTATTGTTTTAGAGGTTGATCATAGATATGAAGGGAAACCCATTTTTTATGAATATTCTAGTGATGATGAGAAGCAATATTATCCTACATTTGATCACTATGAAGACACTAAGCAACATGATAAAGAGGAGGAGCCATCCATTGATATACATGAGGAGATTTGTTGCCATCAGCTAGCAGACGTTATCAAAGAAGAAAAAGAAGAAGTGGATCAGCAGCCTACATCATCCCTTCACTCACCTGTGCTTACCAAAGACATCCATCCATATGTGAGCAGCTGTGAAGTAGAGCAGGCTTTATGTTACAAATTTTCTGGATTTTCTCAGTGATTCCATGAACCTGTAAGAGAATACATGGAGTTGCATTTCCTCCATTTATTGAAGCCTACCAACTTTATCTTGACTTCATCATTGGGAGGAGGGCTGGAAGATATAATCGTTTTGTTGTCACGGTTGTGTTAGCACAAGATTGGTTTATGCCTTAGCGTTGCATAAATCCTTCATTATTCATTTTGGCAAATGAAGACAATTGTTATGGGATATTTTATTTATTTTGTGGAAAATAGAAATTATATTGGGTTATGCCCAATATCCAAGTTCAAGCATCAAAATCACTCATGTATTTGTGCTACCCAATCACACACAAACACACAGGCAGGCGCTACCTAAATTATGGCAAAAAATGAATTGTGCAGATTTATTTTACCAGTTTTGAGTCACTAACTTAAAACTTAGATTGTGAACAATTGAGAAGGTATTTTTGAAAATTGGAGGAGGTTTTTGTTCATAACATTCCAAATAACAAAAACCTCTCTCAAATTTTCAAAATATGTTATTTTTTGAGAGATATTAAACATAGAAGTGGCGCTACCGAATCTACACAGCGACGCTACCTAATTTCCTGTAGCGGTCACGGTTTTGGTATTCGCCTTGTTGGGAGGTTGCCACCTATCAAGGAGGATTCAAATGGTTTCTCAAGGATCATTTATATGTCAAGGTACACCTGCACCTAATATTTAGCTCCATCAAAGGCCTCATGCAGGAGGTGGAAACAATTTATTAATTACTTCCAACAAATTCCTGAAAATTAGCAATTTGTTGGATTTTGTCTCTTTGATTGTTGCCACCTATCTCCAAGGCTTAGAATCTAATGGAGGATATGGGATTCAACCTCCTAAGGTTATTTGGATGTTATTTTCTATTTAAGGAAGGATATCTCTATTGCAGAAGGGAGATTCATGAGCCAAGAGAAGCTAGAGAGAGATGTAGCAGGAAGTTTTCCTGTGTGTGTTCATTTGTAAGCCTGTGGGCATTTTAGGACTATAAGCATTACTGCTATTGGAGACTCATGAGAGTTGTGATTTCAGATTGTAACTCTTTTGTTTATATTTCTTCTTATTTGAATATATTGCATATTTGAGGATCAAAGGCTGTCAATGATTTATGGATCCCTAAGCAGCAGAGGATCTATTGTATTTTGTCCATCAATCATTGTTTATATTCAAGTATTTGTTGATTCATTAAATTGAGAGGATCTTTGTTTAGTGAACATTCTATCTTATGTTTTCCTTCTTCATTCTTCCACCTATCAACATATAATCTTGTTTTCTGTTGAGCAGCTTTTGTCCCTTCGATGAGTAGGATGTTTGTGACTCCATTGCCCATTGGTGTAGCCTATTGATCTACAATTTGCAGCCCTCTCTCTTTCTTTATCCATCTTGCTAATCCACCTATTCAAAACCAAAATTATATTTTACATTTTGATGGATGTTGAGCTTACACTTTAGTAGTCAAAGTGTGACTTTCAGTGCTAACATAATTGGCGCCATTGTCGGGGATGGATTTGAGCTGATTGAAAAGCTCCTTGGGAAGAAAGACACTACACAATTCCGGCTTTCGATGGTGACCAGAGTTGGACACCTTCAAGACTGCACATTCACCATGGCGACTCCATTGTTTAGAATCTGTTGGTGACTCCATTGGGATGAGACAAATTAAATGGCAATGAAGTCTATGTTGCACAAGTGAGAGGGGGGGTGAATCAGTTGTTACCGAGCTTAAACAATTATGCTTATTTTAAACTCTTTGCAGAGCACTAAATGGCAATCACAATAATGCAGGGAAGTAAGCAATAGAACATTCGGAATCATTCACACATATGAAATATACAGAGACAGATATTTCCTGAGGAAACCCATAAAGGGTAAAAACCTCTTCTTCTTTTTATGATAAGTAATCTTTACATTCTGTGCATTATCATACTTATGAGCACCAACTCATAATGAGGCTACAACCTCTATTTTCCAAGCTGCAACTTGCTGAGAGCACCAACTCTTTGTTTTTTGTAGCACCTACTAGAAGGAAGCACCCACTCCCTGGTTTCTCTAGCACCCACTAGAAGGAAGCACCAACTCCCTGGTTTCTCTAGCACCCACTAGATGGAAGCACCAACTCCCTGGTTTCTCTAGCACCCACTAGAAGGAAGTAACAACTCCCTGAATGTTCTAGCACTAACTGGATGGAAGCACCAACTTCTAGTCACATATGCACCAACCTATATAACAGAGAACAATAGTTCTCCCTTGCACCACCCCAACACCCTGGTTTCTCTGGCTGCAACCAGATGGAAGCTACAACTCCTTGTGTTCAAGCACCCACTTGAACCTCTGAGGACAACAGTCCTCTCTAGCACCTCCCTACCACCCTGAAATATAAATCTTTGCTACTGAAACTTATTACAGTGATATAATTTTCATCAATGGCTTACCAGTCTCATCATTGTTCTGCTACACTGCTCTGCTCTCCTGTATCAGTGTCTCTCTACCTACATCTTCTTGCACTTTTTGATCTTCTTCTATTCTCTACAAGTGCACCTCAGCCTTCTTTTACTATCTCAGATGTGCATCTATGTTCTTTGCTTCTGTTGTGCTTTATGCTCTGCATCTTATTTTGATTCTCTGAATTATGCCTCTTTTGTGTATTTCAGCTCTTGCCCACAACATCCATTTCCCCGTGTGTGATTCCTCTCTCCAGCATCCCCCATCTCTTCTTTGTTCTGCATTCTTATAGTCTCGGTGCACCTTGTGCATCCCTATGCGCAATGCTTCTGCATGCTCTTCATGTCGAGTGCTCTGCCTGATCATCATCACAACTCTTCAGATTCTCTGGCTGTTAAACCCATGTGTCCATCATCAATGGGTGTTATGCTGAGATTCCTTAGCCTGTCTACTAGTTGAGACTCTTCGTCTTCTATGTCACAGTCAAGCTCATCCTCTCTGTTGTAGTTACAGGCTTCAACGCTCTTCCATCTGTCAGTCGACTCCTGAACACTCTTCATTCCACTGGAAGATGCCTTGAGACTCTTCGTCTTCTCTGGCGATCACCCTGAAGTCTCTTCCAGTCCTCTGGCATAAACAATCAATTGTTTCTAGCAGTTACACTATGAACCTCCAAAAACCGCATCAGCAACTGAATTGCCACTGATCGATTAACTGTGAAGAGAAACAGTAGCCCTTCGATCATATTCCTGATTAACATGCACGGTTGGATTATAAATGATGGGTATCGCGCTTATTTTTCCATTTCGGCATTCCTGTGGTGAAGAGTTATCTTGACGCTCCATGTCGTGATCTCCAAAATGGAGTTTATTTGTTAGTGCCTTTCACAATTTTGCATTTCGGCACTTCGAGACTCCTATGATGAAGAGTCTCGACTCTTAACTCCTCCAACTCCCAGTATCCGAAACTCCGGTTGATGTGCCTATTTTAGGATTTTTGGCATTTTGCATTTCGGCACTTCGGGACTCCTATGATGAAGAGTCTCGACTCTTGACTCCTCCAACTCCTGGTATCCGAAACTCTGGTTGATGTGCCTGTTTCAGGATTTCGGCGTTTCACATTTCGGCACTTCGGGACTCCTGTGATGAAGAGTCTTGACTCTCGACTCCTTCAACTCTCAATATCCGAAACTCTGGTTGATGTGCCTATCTCAGGATGTCGCTGTTTTGCATTTCGTCACTTTGGGACTCCTATGATGAAGAGTCTCGATTCTTGACTTCTCCAACTCCCGGTATCTAAATATCCGGTTGATGTGCCTGTTTTGGGATGTCAATGTTTCGCATTTCGGCACTTCGAGACTCTTGTGATGAAGAGTCTTGATTCTTGATTCCTCCAACTCCTGGTATTTGAAACTCCGGTTGATGTCACTGTTTCAGGATTTCGAGGTTTCACATTTCGCAAGTTCCTGCCGTGAGTTGCTTCCTTGACTCCTCCAACTCCCCGTTTTCGAAACTCCAAAATGGAGTCTTCGTTTCTGATACTTGAAATGGAAGTTAGCTTCTGATATTGTCATGTGATCATCATTGTGCTGCTGGTCAGGATCTTTTCCATCAATGACAAACATGCATACTTTGCACTCTACGTGCACCTCTGCACTATCTCTTATGGTCTTCACGAGCTTACTCTACTGCGACTTCCCAAAATAATTTTGGTGCTCGCCTGGCACATTATACCTGTACTCAAGCCATCATTGTTGTTGTACTTGCCATCAATGACAAGCATACGCTGCCTGTAAAACATGCCAACAATCTCCCCCTTTGGCATTGATGGCAACAAAGGCACCCGAACCTGTTCTTTTCTCCCCCTTTGACATCAATGTCAAAGAAAACACGCTCCCCCTGAGCTATTGCAGTATTTTTCAGAGGTATCATATATTCAATCAATACAACCTCCCCCTAACAGGATGGACTCTCTTAGGTGTGAGACGGGATGACACCCAGCTTCTATCGAAGATATTCAAATGGTGTCTTGGCTAGGGATTTAGTAAAGATGTCTGCAATTTGTTCTACGGTTGGAATGTAATGGACCTGAACAATCTGATTGGTGACCTGCTCTCTCAGAAAATGGTATTTTATGGGAATATGCTTGGTCTTAGAGTGAAATACAGGATTCTTGGACACACCGATGGCACTAGTGTTATCACAATGAATTGGGATCGGTGCAGTGTATTTTACCTCCAAGTCTGCAAGTGTCTGAATCATCCATAATGCCTGAGTGAAACATGTAGCAGCAGTAATGTACTCTGCCTCTGTAATTGATAAAGAAATGGAACTTTGCTTTTTACTCAACCATGCTACTAGAGAATCTCCTAAGAAGAACGCACCTCCACTCGTGCTTTTCCTTTCATTCATGCAGTTAGCCCAATCAACATCTGAGTAGACTAATAATTGAAAATTCTGATTCTTAGGATACCATAGGCCATAGCTCATTGTTTCTTTCAAATATCTAAATATCCTTTTGACAACTAGCAAAGGACT
>ML785399.1:135398-160399 GCA_009831015.1 Picea engelmannii
AGCCCTATCATCATATTTTCCAAGGTTCTCATCATTATTCTTTATGTAACATTTACTCCCAAATACTTTGAAGTGTTTGATTGAAGCAGGTCTCCCATACCACAGTTCATAAGGTGTCTTGTCACTTTGTGGTCTGAGGTGGGATTTATTAAGAACATGGACTGTTGTGTGTATTGCTTCTACCCAATAGGTTTGACCAATGTTC
This sequence comes from Picea engelmannii, assembly GCA_009831015.1. NCBI lineage: Eukaryota > Viridiplantae > Streptophyta > Pinopsida > Pinales > Pinaceae > Picea > Picea engelmannii. The sequence continues at coordinate 135,604 of ML785399.1, forward strand.
TTCTCATTCATCATTGACCTGGCCATTTGCTGCACTGTTCTGTTTTGCCTTTCAACTACTCCATTTTGTTGCTGAGTTCTTGGGATTGTGTATTCTCTCTTGATCCCATGCTTATCACAGAATTCCTTGAAATCACTTGACATAAATTCTCCTCCTCTGTCTGATCTTACTGCCTTTAACCTCTTGCCTGTTTGATTCTTAGTTAACGCCTTAAATTTTTTAAACTTCTCAAATGCTTCATCTTTTTCCTTGAGAAAGGCAACCCAAGTAATTCTTCTTAAAATTATTCTCTTTAAAGAAATTTATGTGTTTGTGCTTCTCTTCATCATCACATGTCTGATCATTTATTTTGTCAGGACATTTATTTGCAAAATGACCTATCTTACCACAGTTGAAACATCTGAAAGACAATTTACCTTTGTATTTGTCTGATCCCTTCTTCAGTCTCTTCACAAATTTTGCTTCAATTTCATCAGGCTCAGAATCCTCATTCTTGTCTCCCTTAAATGATGCTTCTCTGGAGGTGGGTTTATCTTTAACTATTCTCATTTCATATGCAGTCAATGTTCCTAAAAGTTGATCAAACTCCAAGGTTTTTAGATCATTAAGTTATTCTATAGCAAATACCTTCGGGTTGAACCTATCTAGTAGAGATCTCAAAATTTTTTGAACTAAAGAAGGTTCCTCAATTTTTTCACCAAGTGCTTTCATTGCATTTACCAGTTCTTCAACTCTCAGAAAGTATTTTCCAATAGTTTCATCATCCTTCATCTTCAACTGTTCAAACTGTACTCTGTATGTTTGAAGCTTGGCGTCCTTTACCTTCTCATTACCTTCATAACTTCTAATGAGTTTGTCCCACATTTCTTTGGCAATTCCTAGGTGCATAACTTTTATGAATTCTGCTTCTGCAAGCCCACTCAATATAGCATTCACAGCCTTAGCGTTGAACCTAAATTCTATCTTATCATCCTTATTAGCTAGTACAACTGGCTTTACATAACCAATATCTACCACATCCCAGACATCTGCACCTAAATCCATTATGTAGGTTCTCATTCTAACTTTCCAAAAGGAAAAGTTTGTTCCATTGAGCAGAGGAGCCTTATTGGTTGAATTTCCTTTATGGTTTGACATGTTTAAGCTCTAGGATATACCCTTAGATAAAAGGGTCTGGCTCTGATACCAATTGCTGCACAACTGAGGGGGGGCGGGGGGGGTGAATCAGTTGTTACCGAGCTTAAACAATTATGCTTATTTTAAACTCTTTGCAGAGCACTGAATGACAATCACAATAATGCAGGGAAGTAAGCAATAGAACATTCAACGTCATTCACACATATGAAATATACAGAGACAGATATTTCCTGAGGAAACCCATAAAGGGTAAAAACCTCTTCTTCTTTATATGATAAGTAATCTTTACATTGTGTACATTATCATACTTATGAGCACCAACTCATAATGAGGCTACAACCTCTGTTTTGCAAGTTGCAACTTGCTGAGAGCACCAACTCTCTGTTTTCTCTAGCACCCACTAGAAGGAAGCACCAACTCCCTGGTTTCTCTAGCACCCACTAGAAGGAAGCACCAACTCCCCGGTTTCTCTAGCACCCACTAGAAGGAAGTAACAACTCCTTGAGTGTTCCAGCACCAACTGGATGGAAGCACCAACTTCCAGTCACATAGGCACCAACCTGTATAACAGAGAACAACAATTCTCCCTTGGACCACCCTGGCACCCTGGTTTCTCTGGATGCAACCAGATGGAAGCTACAACTCCCTGTGGTCAAGCACCCACTTGAACCTCTGAGGACAAATGTCCTCCCTAGCACCTCCCTACCACCTTGAAATATAAATATTTGCTACTGAAACTTATTACAGTGATATAATGTTCATCAATGGCTTACCAGTCTCATCACTGTTCTGCTACACTGCTCTTCTCTCCTGTATCAGTGTCTCTCTGCCTGCATCTTCTTGCACTTTCTTATCTTCTGCTCTTCTCTACAAGTGCACCTCAGCCTTCTTTTACTTTCTCAGCTATGCATCTCTGTTCTTTGCTTTTGTTGCGCTTTATGCTCTGCGTCTTATTTTGATTCTCTGAATTATGCCTCTTCTGTGTATTTCAGCTCCTGCCCACAGCATCCATTTCCCCGTGTGTGATTCCTCTCTCTAGCAACCCCCATCTCTTCTTTGTTCCGCATTCTTATAGTCTGTGTGCACCTTGTGCATCCCTATGCACAATGCTTCTGCATGCTCTTCATGTCGAGTGCTCTACCTGATCATCATCGCAACTCTTCGGCTTCTCTGGTTGTTAAACCCATGTGTCCATCATCACTGGGTGTTATGCTGAGATTCCTTAGCCTGTCTACCAATTGAGACTCTTCGTCTTCTCTATCACAGTTGATCTCATCCTCTTTGTTGCAGTTATAGGCTTTAACGCTCTTTCATTTGTCAATTGTCTCCTGAACAGTCTTCATTCCATTGGCAGATGCCTTGAGACTCTTCATCTTCTCTAGCAATCACTGTGAAGTCTCTTCCAGTCCTCTGGCAGAAACAATCAGTCGTTTCTAGCAGTTACACTGTGAACCTCCAAAAACCGCATCAGCAACTGAATCGCCATTGATCGATTAACTGTGAAGAGCAACAGTATTCCTTCGATCATATTCTTGATTAACCTGCACTGTTGGATTATAAATGATGGGTCTCACGCTTATTTCGCCATTTCGCAATTTGACATTTCGGCATTTAGGCATTCCTATGGTGAAGAGTTATCTTGACGCTCCATGTCGCGATCTTCGAAATGGATTTTAGTTGTTAGCGACTTTCGCAATTTCACATTTCAGCACTTAGGGACTCCTATGATGAAGAGTCTCAACTCTTAACTCCTCCAACTCCCAGTATCCAAAAATCCAGTTGATGTGCCTGTTTCAGAATTTTCGACATTTCGCATTTCAGCACTTTGGGACTCTTGTGATGAAGAGTCTTGACTCTTGACTCCTCCAACTCTCGATATCTGAAACTTCAGTTGATGTGCCTGTTTCGGGATGTCGGTGTTTCGCATTTCGGCACTTCGGAACTCTTGTGATGAAGAGTCTCGATTCCTGACTCCTCCAACTCCCAGTATCTGAAACTTCGATTGATGTGACTGTTTCGGGATTTCGGGGTTTCGCATTTCGCAAGTTCCTGCTATGAGTTGCTTCCTTGACTCCTCCAGCTCCCAGTTTTTGAAACTCCGAAATAGAGTCTTTGTTTCTGATACTCGAAATGGAAATTAGCTTATGATCTTATCATGTGATCATTGTTGTGCTTCTGGTTTTGATCTTTTCCATCAATGACAAACATGCATACTCTGCACTCTGCGTGCACCTCTGCACTATCTCTTTTGGTCTTCACGATCTTGCTTTGTTGCGACTTCCCAAAATATTTCTAGTGCCTGCCTGCCACATTATACCTATACTCAAGCCATCATCGATGTTGTACTTGCCATCAATGACAAGCATACGCTGCCTGTAAAACATGCCAATAGGCTATCCTGGCCAGGAGGTTTTCCCCACTCAATTTCTCAGCCATAGATGGTTATCCACATCCTGTGCCTCAAATTGATGGATGGCAAGATCTGTTGCCCAAATTTTATGAAGGTGAGGATGACAACCCTTTTGAGCATGTTCATGAATTTCATGCTTTGATGCAGTAGCTTGACATCCATCATGAAGATAAATTGATGAAAATGTTCATGTATTCATTGGAAGGCGATGCGAGACAATGGTATAGAACACTCCCTGCTTCTAGTATTTCCTCTTTGAAGGACTTTCATGATGTTTTTTATTCTCATTGCAAGATAATTTATCCAGCTGAAAGACTTTTTGAGAATTGTTGTGAGGGGTATGCATCATATATTCAGGATTCAGTAAGTGATTCCTCTAGCAGTAATGATGAAGGGGATGATTGTAGAGAGCAAGACTTAGATGATGAGTTTCATAATGCTTTTTCTAAATTTGAAGAACAAATGTATCATTCATGTCAAAATCTAGGTCCCCAAGAGAAAGATCAATATGGACAATCCATCATTTCCCTTTCTCTCCCTTTTCTCGATTCTTTAAGTCAAGAGGTCATCTTAGGTTCAAATTTATTTCATCATGAGAATAGTGTTGCATCTTGTCATGAACGAATTCATAGCTTATCGGTTGTTGTTTTAATCCCTCCTATTGTTAATGAACCAGTGTGCCATGATTTGCCAAGTTTTGATGACTATGAGGATGTTTTCACTGAACAACCAACTATCCCAGCTATTGTACTAATCCCCTCAGCCATTAATAGTCAAATGGTCATTGATTCACCCTTGTATGATGATTATGAAGATGATTTCCATGAACAGTTTGTTGAAGACCTTATATTAGAGAAGTACCCTTCACATCAAAGCAACACTAGCTTGTTTCAACCCTCATGTCAAATTTTTGTTGCTGAAAAAGAAGAAAAAGATGATAATCTAATTTTAGAGGGTGAAAAACTGAGAAATTGGGACCACAAGCCAAGATATGATGAATATCCCTTACAATCAGAAGATAATATATAAGAATGTAGTTTCCCAAGAACTTCTAATTGTGATGAACTACCCTATCAACCCCCTATTCCTCTTGAAGACACAAGCTCAATTACATCAAGCAACCAAGATCAAATGCCATGTGATCAGATGAGAAAGGTTGAAATTAAAGAAAGACAACCATCACTAAGCCTTTTTCCTAATACACCTCATGACCAGGACTGGACCAAGGCCATATGCATTAAGGATGAATTAGAAAGTCAGAAATCCATACAACAACCAAGAACAGTGGAGGAAGGACCTAATGTGATACTTTTCCTTTTTACACAAAGCAATGTCGCAGGGGCAAGTATTGATGATGTTTTTCAGGATCCATTTGCAACTTGTCTGCAAGTAGAAAGTGGGCCTAGGCTCATTGATTTATTCAATGGAAAGTGTATTGCCAAATGTTTCTTTGACGTGCCTTCAAGTAATAATTATCTCTAGTGCTTAAGGAAGCACATTTCAAATCTTCAAACAGTTGAAAAAATGATGAAATGGCTTCATTGGTTGTTTCATGTAACTTGAATGCTTCATTTTCCAAATAATTAGAGTAGGTGTGTGGAATAAGCTTACTGAACAAGCATCATTTTCATCATTTTTTTCAGTTTCAGTTTTCATTTGCATTTGGTTTCAGTTGAAGTTCACATATCAAAGTAGATTGCAGCGGTTAAAGGTTGGGAGAATCCCTAGGATAAGGCACTGAAACTACAAGAGTTATTAGAGCCTCACAGGGAGGACTCTATCCCCCATGGACCCTATGTTAGCACAAGATTGGTTTATGCCTTAGCATTGCATAAATCCTTCATTATTCATTTTGGCAAATGAATACAATTGTTATGGGATATTTTATTTATTTTGGGGAAAATTGAAATTATATTGGGTTATGCCCAATATCCAAGTTCAAGCATCAAAATAACTCACGGATTTGTGCTACCCAATCACACACAGACACACAGGTGGGTGTGTAATGTCCCTTTTCAAATAGGAGCTCCAGAGAGGAGGCTTTATGCTATAAACCACCCCGTTAGACTATAGCCAGGGCCAAAGAGGGGTAAACAGGGTTACTAGAGATCACTCCAGTCATAGGTGTTATATTTGGAAAGTGACATTGAGATAAAAAGGGTTAAAATCACTTTTAATTCATTATGAGCTAAAAATAGAAGTCAATAATGAATTAGGGTTTCAACAGTGATTTAGGGTTTTTGAAGTCAACAGTGAATTAGGGTTTCAACATGATTTAGGGTTTTGGAAATCTATAAAGGAAGGGTCAGCGACCTAATTCATCATTATGCAGATTACGACTTGTCATTGAGGAGAAGAGGCACATATCAGGAGATATAGTTCAGTGTATTCCAGGAGGAAGACACCAGTTGGCTAATTTCGGTGTTGAAAGACACACCCTAGTCACCGGGAAGATCATCCAGGTCTTCCATCATTCTTCATTGATTCTGCAGTGCTCCCATATTCTGGGTATTATCTTTTAGTTTCTTATTTGTATTCCAGCTAAGATCCTTTTGTCTTTTGATCTAGCGGAGTGTTGTTATTTTATTCAGCCCCAGTTGCTTATTTGTCTATTGATCTAGTCAAGTATTGTCAGTTTATTCAGCTGTATTTGGCCATTTTGTAATCCACAGAGATATCATAATACAAAATTTTCAGTCCTTTGTTGCATTTATTATTTGTATGATCATTTATATGTTGTAAACCTTTGATCCTACACACACATTAGTAGTGTTTCCTAGACTAGCCAAGTCAGGAACATTATAGTGGTATCAGAGCTTTAGTCCTGTCAGCCTGTGACTAAAGACAATGAGTGTAGCAGAAGACCCAGAGGGCCATGAACACGTAGGTGATGAATATGTCACTTATAATAGGCATCAGGAAAGAAGGCATAGGCCTGATTTTCCCCCTTTTCCTCCTAGCTCAGAGGAAGAGGAAGAGGCACACAGAGAAGTAGAGAGAAGGGCAGAGCGTGAGGCTAAGCACGAGGTAGAGAGGATGCTAGGAGATAGATATGAGTGACCAGAGGGCAGTGGTAAGGCCCTTATAGATCCAGGGTCATCTTTCATGCAGGTTATCAACAATATGTTAACTAGTCAACGGACCATGTCACAATCCTTGGCACAGGTGGTTGATAGATTGGCTAGAGTGGGCACCCCAGATACACAAGTCTTGCATGCATAACAGGGGAAATCAGGAGAAGGAAGTAGACCCCAGTCACCCTCTTGCACATACACCTCTGCGAGTAGGATTCCCAGACCCTTGTTTCCCAGTTTCCAGAGGGCACCCCCGGTAGCAGCACTACCACCGATAGCATAGAGGCCACCCACTCATGCCAACAACATTGCAGAGTATAGGAGGGAGTATGCAGCATTAGGTCATGACTTCCATCAGGACATGACCTTAGTCGAGTACTGTGGAACCAGACTCAGGAAACGCCCCAAAGAGCCGTAGAGGGGAGGACCACAACAGCAGCAAGGGCATAACCTCGATTTCATTCGAAATTTTGGGAAACTCACCATCCCTTCTTTCGACGGATCGTCCAAATACACCGCCAGAGCTTGGGTACAAAAGCTAGACATGTATTACAAGCTCAACCATATGACCGAGACAGAGGCCATCGATTTCGTGACATTACACTTGGAGGGTGAGGCACATGAGTGGTGGTATCATGGACTGGTGACATTGGGTCATAGTCGCATCACCTCCTATAGGGAGTTTACAGATAGGCTCATGGACATGTTTGACAAGAAGGATCCCGAGATACACTTCAAGGATCTAGCCCAGTTGAGACAAACTGGCACAGTAGAGGCATTCATCACAGAGCTTCAATGGGTAGCCGTGGCAGTGACAGATATATAAAAGCCTAGGATAATCATGTTATTCACAGAAGGACTCACAGAGCCTTTGAGAGGATGGGTGAAGGCATACAGGCCTCTCACTTTGCAGGATGTCGTCCTTCGCACTCGATATTTGGAAAACTTAGTGCCAAAGACTAAAACTTTCTCCAAACCATTTGTGCCCAGAGGGATCGAGATAGGAAACCATTCCATAGAGAATGGAAGGGAAAAGAGAAGTTGGGTGACGAGACTAGGCGAGAGCTTATGAGGAAGAAGCTTTGCTTCAGCTGCAGAGATCCTTAGGTCCCAGGCCACAGGTGCATGGGCAAGGGAGAGATTCATTATATTGAGGTAGCAATAGACAACATGGATAGTGAGGAGGAGGGGCAGGACAATGGATCCACTAGTTCAGAGGAGGATTTGGCACCAGCAGAGGAGCATCCTCCTCGTAGACCACCGACACCAGCAAGAGCCCATCCTCCAGTAGTCTCGCAACCGCCAGAACAAGCTAACAGGAGGAAAATAGCAAAGGGAGGTGTCATAGCGACCCTTTCTGGTGTTCCTAGGTATGATACCCTCCGTATCAGAGGGATTATTCAGGGGCAATGAGCAATCACCCTGATAGATGGTGGGGCCACCCACAACTTCATCGATGCTTCACTAGTATCGAGACGGGAACTTCAGACATAGGAGTTTGATGGGTTTGATGTTGCGGTAGAAGATGGCCACACAGTGGAGTTTCTAGACAGAGTTCCAAACTTAGAGATGAAGTTAGGAAACTACACAGTGAGAGACACATTTTATGTGGTTGACCTATCGGACACAGATGTGTTGTTAGGAGTTCAGTGGATGATTACCTTGGGAAAAATCACTACCAACTGCCAAACCTTGGAAATGGGATTCAGAGATCAGGATGGAAGAAGGTTGTTCTAAGAGGTATGTCGACAGGAGCACCTAGGATAGTTTCAGCCAAGAGGATGGAGACGATATTTAGACATGGGGAGGTAGCATATGTCGCAAAATGATTGATCACTACTCAGAAGGATTTGGAAGGTCAACAACAATACCATACAGAGATCAAGAATTTATTGGGACAACATCAACAGGTCTTTGAGGCAATTCCACCAGGGAGACCACCTGACAGGGGGGTTGAGCACACCATTGAGTTGGAGGAGAGGGCCAAACCTATGATCACCCCCCCCCCCCTATCGTCATCCTAGGAGGTTCAAGGATGAGATATAGAAGGAAATCAAAGAATTTTTGGTGATGGGACACATCAGACCGAGCAACAACCCATTTTCTTCTTCAGTTGTCTTAGCTCTGAAGAAGGATGGCACCATGAGGATGTGCATTGATTATCGAGCCTTGAACAAGAAAACCATCAAGAACTGGTACCCTATCCCACACATTGACAAGTTGATGGATGAACTGCATGGTGCAGTTTTCTTCTCAAAAATTGATCTATGCTCTAGATATCATCAGATCAGCATCCGAGAGCAGGACATAGAGAAGACGACATTTTGATGTCATTGTGTACACTTTGAGTTCCTGGTTATGCCATTTGGGCTAACCAATGCACCTACTACATTCCAATATTGCATGAACCATATATTTAGGGATCAGTTAAGGAAATCAGTCTTGGTTTTCTTCGACGACATCTTGATCTATATCCAGTCACGACAAGAGCATATGAGGCACTTGGATGAGGTATTGAGCATCATGGAGGCACAGTCATTATTTGCCAAAGAGTCCAAGTGCGAGTTCGATATGACAGAGATGCTTTACTTATGCCACATCATCAGTGCACAGGGGGTACAGGTGCACCAAGAGAAGATCAGGGCCCTTCTGGATTGGCCAACGCCCAGAAATGTGATAGAATTGATGAGCTTCTTCGGGTTGTGCAGCTATTATAGGCGGTTCATCCGGGATTTTTCTCAGCTTGGAGCATCGTTGATAGATATTACCAAGAATGGGCCTTCATATGGACCGATAAATCACAGGAAGCCTTTGATTACATGAAGGAAGTCATGGGCACTTGTCTAGTGTTGGCACTACCAAACTTCACCTTGCCATTTGTACTAGAGTGCAATGCATTCGGTGAAGGGATCGGTGCAGTTTTGAAGCAGGGAGGACACCCCATTGTATTCGAGAGCTAGAATATTAGTCAACTTGAGAGGTTGTACTCCATTTATGACAAGGAAATGTTGGCAATCATGCATGCCTTGACCAAGTTTAGACAATATTTGGTGGACAACAAATTCGTGGTCAAGACCGATCACAACAATTTGAAGTATTTCCTTGAGCAGAAGGACCTCGGTGAGCGCCAATAGAAATGGGTGATGAAGGTACAGGCATTCAACTTTGACATAGAGTATGTCAAGGTGAAGAAGAACATTGTGGTTGATGCACTATCAAGGAGACCTGGGACATGTTCTTTGATGGAGATTTCAGCAGATTGGAAATCCCACCTATTAGTGGAATATTCCAAGAATAAGTTTGATTGTGAGGTGATGGATGGGGGGATATAGTATGATCGGTATAGGTTCATTGATGATGTCATATTTTAAAAATATAGAGTCTACTTGGTGACATATTCAGGGCTCAAGAAGAAGATCCCCACTGCAATTCATGATTCACCTCTAGCAGGCCATCACGGGTTTTTCAAAACCTATAGATAGATCAGAGAGAGGTTCTCATGAAGGGCCTCAAACAAGACGTTATGAGACAAGTTAGTGAGTGTGTGACTTGCTAGGAGAACAAGTCAGAGCATGCTCTTCCAGAAGTGTTACTTCAACCACTCCCCATTCCAGAGCAAAAATGGGAGAGTATGTCTATGGACTTCATCATAGGTCTACCCAAGGTCCAGGGTAAGGACTGTATCTATGTAGTGGTCGACAGATTGACCAAGTTTGATCATTTCTATGCCATACCGACAGAGTACAACATAGTTCAGGTAGCCGATCTTTTATTTAAGGAAGTCTTCAGACTTCATGGGTTTCCAAAGAACATCGTCAGTGACAAGGATAGTTAGTTCATAGGAACATTTTGGAGAGAGTTGTTTCGGTTGCTAGGGACAGATTTGATACCTAGCACCAGCTATCACCCTCAGACAGATGGGCAGACCGATATTGTCAACAAGTGGGTTGAAGGGTATTTGAGGAACTATGTAGGAGGATAGTAGAGAACGTGGGTAAAGTGGTTACATTTAGGAGAACATTGCTACAACACCACCTTCCACATGTCCATTGGTATGACACCCTTCCGACCATTGTATGGATATGATGCTCCCACTTTGGTAGACTTGGTCTTCGGGGAGAGAAGAGCTCCCAAGGCCAAGGATTGTATCATAGAGAGTCAGGATATTCTCAAGTTGTTGAAAGAGAACCTGCAGACGACGCAAAACTGACAGAAGATAAGTGCAGATAGGCACAGGATAGAGCGCAACTTTGAGGTTGGAGATTTGGTTTTCTTGAGACTCCAACCCTATAGACAGTCATATCTGAAGAAGAGTGGGGCAAAGAAGCTCAAGCCCATATTTTATGGTCCTTACAGGATCATGCGCCGAGTAGGGAAGGTTTCTTACGAACTAGAGATTCCATAGGGGAGCAAGATTCATAACGTATTCCACGTGTCTTGCCTAAAAAAGGTAGTGAGAAAATTCATTAGCACATCCAAGGAGCTTCCCCCATTGGATGAAGAGGGACAGTTGGAGTTAGTTCTGGAGGAGGTTTTGGAGTTCTGGGAGTGGAAACTGAGGAGCAAGGTCATCAGAGAGTGTTTGATCAGATGGAGAGGCATTCTAGTAGAGGATGCTACTTGGGAGAGTGAGCAGGTGTTGCAACACCCTCGACTGGTATTGCTTGGGGACAAGCAATTTCAGGAAGGGAGGACTGTAATGTCCCTTTCCAAATAGGAGCTCCAGAGAGGAGGCTTAATGGTCTAAACGACCCTGTTAGACTATAGCCAGGGCCAAAGAGGGGTAAACAGAGTTACTAAAGGTCACTCCAGTCACAGGTGTTATATTCAGAAAGTAACATTGAGCTAAAAAGGGTTAAAAGTGCTTTTAAGTCATTATCAGCTAAAAATAGAAGTCAATAGTGAATTAGGGTTTCAACGGTGATTTAGGGTTTTGGAAATCAACAGTGAATTAGGGTTTCAGCATGATTTAGGGTTTTGGAAAGCTATAAAGGAAGGGTCAGTGACCTAATTCATCATTATGCAGATTATGACTTGTCATTGAGGAGAAGAGGCGCATCTTAGGAGAGATAGTTCAGTGTATTCCAGGAGGAAGACACCAATTGGTTGAGTTCGGTGTTGAAAGACACACCCTAGTCACCAGGAAGATCATCCAGGTCTTCCATCATTCTTCATTGATTCCGCAGTGCTCCCATATTCCGAGTATTATCTTTATGTTGCTTATTTGTATTCCAGCTAAGATCCTTTTGTCTTTTGATCTAGCTGAGTGTTGTTATTTTATTTAGCCGCAATTGCTTATTTGAATTTTGGCTAGGATCCTTTGTTTGTTGATCTAGTCGAGTATTGTTAGTTTATTCAACCGCATTAGGCCATTTTGTAATCCATAGAGATATCATAATACAAACTTTGCAATCCTTTGTCACGTTTATTATTTGTATGATCATTTATATGATGTAAACCTTTGATCCTACACACACATTAGCAGTGTTTCCTAGACTAGCCAAGTCAGGAACATTATAGGGCACTACCTAAATTCTGGCAGAAAATGAATTGTGCAGAGTTATTTTACCAGTTTTGAGTCACTAACTTAAAACTTAGATTGTGAACAATTGAGAAGGTATTTTTGAAAAATGGAGGAGGTTTTTGTTCATAACATATAACAAAAACCTCTCTCAGGTTTTCAAAATGTGTTATGTTTTGAGAGATATTAGACATAGAAGTGGTGCTACTGAATCTGCACATCGGCGCTACCTAATTTCCTGTAGCAGTCATGGTTTTGGTATTCGCCTTGTTGGGAGGTTGCCACCTGTCAAGGAGGATTCGAATGGCTTCTCAAAGATCAGTTAGATGTCAAGGGACACCTTCACCTAAGATTTATCTCCATAAAATACCTCATGAATGAGATGGAAACAATTTATTAATGACTTCCAACAAATTCCTAAAAATTAGCAATTTGTTGGATTTTTGTCTCTTTGATTGTTGCCACCTATCTCCAAGGCTTAGAATCCAATGGAGGAGATGGGATTCGACCTCCTAAGGTTATTTGGATGCTATTTTTTATTTAAGGAAGGAGATATATATTGGAGAAGGAGGATTCATGAGCCAAGAGAGGCTAGAGAGAGATGTAGCAGGATCTTTGTTTAGTGAACATTCTATCTTATGTTTTCCTTCTTCATTATTCCACCCATCAACATATAATCTTGTTTTATGTTGAGCAACTTTTGTGCCTTCGATGAGTAGGATGTTTGTGACTCCATTGCCCATTGGTGTAGCCTACTGATCTACAGTTTGCAGCCCTCTCTCTTTATTTATCCATCTTGTTGATCCACCTATTCAAAACCAAAATTATCTTTTACATTCTGATGGGTGTTGAGCTTACACTTTAGCAGTCAAAGTGTGAGTTTCAGTGCTAACAGGTTGCATCATCTGTTATCGATCACTGACAGAGTCAATGAGTTTCTAGTTAGGAAGTTGCTTGACTAGCTCTGGTGGAAATTCGCTTTCACCTAGCACTGTGTAAAAAATCAGTTAGTCTAGGGATGTACATAAATAAGCTCCTTTGGAGCCCATGTGTTTTCTCTTTCATTTTTAGGATAGTGTGCTTGGTGGCCTGTAGTCCTCAGCAGAATGTTTTGAGCTCAACTCCATAACCCAACAACTAAGGCACTCGAACTACTCGTTCTTGGCACCTCGCAGGGAGCATGCCATCCCCTGTGGAAAAAATGTTATCACATGAACTTGTCAGAGCCCCGTGGGTGTGTGGTTTCTACCTAAGACTGCAATTTTACCCTGTCTCTCTCCTTTTCGTAGACCAAGTCTTAAGATTTTTCCCCTTTGGCTTGTAAAATCATTTTTCGTGTGCCCCCCCTCTGTGTTTAAAGTGCACCGGTCTCCCTATTTTCCCATCCCACAACCAATTGTCCAAATACTTGATCACGCTTGAAGCACAAGCGGTAGGCAAGTTTATCTTTCAATGGAGGAGATCCAATCAACCAGTTCAGATCAGCGGCTCATGGGCATTCGGGAGTCCAAAATCATGCAAAGTATAGCACTAGAGCAAAAATCCCCGAAGTGAGCATGAGTCGTTGATCTTGAAGGGAACACGTCACGTCCAATCCAAGTGTTCAGGGAATTAAGCATCGAGAGGTTTGAAGTGGGAAGTGTGTAAAAATTTCGAAGGGCCGAAGCCCAAAGTCCCGAAGTTAATCTGGACCATCCGTCAGCAGGGACATGTGACAACCCATCTCTCACTTCAGGAATTTTACTCCGGTAACTTCCTCATGTTTCACATTCAAAAGTGTCAAAGTGTCAAAGTGGTCGAAGTCCCGAAGTCCATGAGACCCGAAGTGGATCTCGCCCGTCGATTCAAAGAGGGAAGATCTGATCCGTCAATCTAAAGTGCTAGAGTTGGTTCATTGATCAGGAAGCCTCATCTCAGATCAAAAGATCAATGGTCATGCTCCATTGCGGGGTCAGAAGGTGCGCATATTTTAAAATTTCAAGGGCGGGCCGCAATCAGAACCGTGGTTTTTGGAGAGGGACGCGTGGTGGTTCATGGTGAATTGTGGGGACAAAAGTGGTTTTCTTTCAAACCACCCTTGGTCATGCCCAAAATCGTACAATTGCATAGGGTCATGGCCCTAGGTGACATTGAATATGGAGCGAGGGAGAGGAGCTGCACCAAAGGCTGAAATCTTTTGTATTGGTCGCAAAAGAAGATTTGCTTGGCCTCGAGGCGTCAAGATTGACTCAAACAAGTCGTGGGCACCGCTTGAAACATTCATGGGTGTCAAACCCCATCCTAATCTCAATGAAGGTAGTTATTGAAGATGGTGGCCACAGTTGAGACCTCGTCTCCCCCCATAAATGGAAAACATGTAGAGAGAGGTCGTAAAGAAAGACTGTCAATCTGAAGCTTCCTTATGGACAAATTTTCCTGCAAAGAACATAACTACCCCTGGCTCACATTTGACATGAGGAGGCCTGCACAATCTAACATAGAAGGCGTAGACGGAAAGAGTTAATGCAATGGTCTGATCACGTTGTTGGTAGTTGCAACAGTTTTGAGTATATATACTCAATTCTGATATTTTGTTAAGGTCGAATGGTTGAGCTAGGCTCCATGCTATTGTAATATTTTGATTAAGAACAACTAGTTCTCTAGTTATGCATTTGTTTTTGAGACATCTTGGTTAATCTAAGTCATCTTTCTTACTCCATCTTATTTGCCTCTGATACCGAGAGAGTTCATGTTTGATTGATTCACATGGATTGTTGTAACTGTAGTATGATAAATGTTTGATTATAGTACTATTATGATTTCTTTCAGCTTCCTTGAAATTTGAATCCAAGAGGACCTTGTGTTTAAGTTTTTCCTCCTTAGGCTGCTGGAAAATCTAATGTTCATGACGTACCTCTACACCTTTCTCACTAAATCTTCCTCCTACTCACCCTTACTCCAACTTACTTACTGAAGTTGATTCAAGACCTCAATGGATGGTGCATGCTAGTTCAGATTTCTAAGCTAGAACACTATTATTATTGAGTTTTCTTCATTTGACCACTCAAAACTCAATTACCTATGACATATAAACTGATGGGTATTGGGCTTACCTTCAATGCAATATGAAGGTGACTTCTAGTGCTAACAAAGTGTAATTTTTTTTATTATCATTTAATATGAAGGAATTAATATTTTAGAAATTGTTAAGTACGTAGAATATATGTGTAATATAATCATGTGTGTAATTGTTTTCCATTGAATGGACTTTATTTTTATTATTGTTATTTTTTAATTGAGTTGACTTTAATTTTTTTAATCTAACCTTATTTAACATAATACTAATATGATAACATCTCCCCAAAAATTATAGTTTTCAAATTGTCAAATTAAACATATAAATACAATTAAGAAATACTAATATGGAATATTACATATTATATTTCTTTTCATTGTTAAATTTAATTTTCTTAAGAAATACTAATATGGAATATTACATATTATATTACTCCATTGTTAAATTTAATTTTCAATTTGATATGTGAAATGTGAAATGTCTCAACTTATATATAATATTTATATAAAAAAATTACTATAATATTAATTTCTAACTTTATATTCTCATTTTTATTTTTTTTAATTACCATGTTAAACCTGTAAATAAAATTAAAAATTACTAATATAAAACATTAATTATATATTATATTATAGTAATTACACTTTTAACTTTAATTTTCAATTTGACATGTTAAAGGTGTAAATAAAATTGAAAAATACTAACATAAAACATATGGTTTATTGTAATCAACAAATTATTTATCAAAAAAATTATTGTCGTGCTATTCAATTAAGAATCAAAGACAATTTTCCAATACATATAGGCTCGAAGCCATTACAACATACTCATTATGAGCTTTTATTCATGTCATTATGAAAATTGAACCTAAGTGGGGAGGATAATAACCATTCCTCACAACCATCCTAGCTACACTCATATATATATATATATATATATATATATATTAAAAATTATTTATTATTTTTATTATAAAAATTAAATAATAATTAATTAATTATTAATTATTAAAATATCAAGAAAAATATTTCTAATTTATGTTATCAATTTGTTTTAACAATTTAAGAAGTTATCAATGTAATTAATTAATTTACAATGTCTATCCAATTACAAACACCTTTAAATATTAAAAAAACTTTACTTTTATTGATTTATTAAATTATTATTATTATTATTTTAATTTGAAGAATTTGTATTAGTTAATTGGGTTTAGCTTGGTTGGTTGGGAGGAATTGTTATCCTTCCCATTGAGGTTCAATTTGTAAAGTGACATGTTGAACTCTTAATGAGTATATTGTTGTAATGGCTTTGAGCCCTATTCTTGACTGACCTTGTGCCTTGTGACCTTGTGCCTTGAAGATTCTAGAGTTTACCTTAGGTACCATTTTCGAAATGAGGGGAAGTACTTTGGAGTTTTCTATGAGCTCTAGTGTACCCTATAATGTTTTTGGAGAATATGTATTAATAAAGGCTACAATAGAGCTTGCAACAAAATAGTGCATCAAAAGAGGTGTTTCTCTTTAGTTATAGACCATATAAAGAGTATAATTCAACATAAAACTAAGATCCTAAAATTACTTTAGATACAAAATGCACCTTTCAAGATGATAGGTGTAGATTCTACAATAGATGCCAAGAAATTAAGAAACTTTAAAAAATATATCAAAAGATGACTAAGATAGAAAAATAGGTGATGTCTTCATCCCTGAGAACTGGTTCGATTGCCTGGTTCCTTTGTTGGAGTTGCTTTCAAAGTGGCTTGATGGCTTGAATCTATTTCTACTATATGCTCGAGCTTTAAGGATTAGGGGAGGGCCAAAGAACTAGCTCCATTCATACTTTTCTTGACAATATGTGCAACTGCCTATCAAAGATCACCTTGTTTAGTTTCAAGGCCCAAAATATGTTTTTTTGTTGCAACAATATACTCATAATGCCTTCCTCATAGAGGCCAAGATTTGAACCCTTCTTCATTAGTTTTCATTGTATATAAATAATTAAGCTATTTTGTTTAAGTACAGTCTCCTCATGCTACTTAAGAGCTCACCCAGTGTTCTAGAGCTCCTTATAATACATAAATATTATCCAAGCTTAGAAACCAAACATATAATATATAGTTGAGATAAGCAGGGTGCAAGAGATGAAAGATAGAGGGGAGCGAAAGTGGAAGGATACCCCCTAACTAGAAAACATGGAAAATGAACGGGCGTGATAGCACACCAACACACCCCCTCCAAAAGAAAATAGAGAGGGAGAAATCAAAATACCCACCAGATAAAAATCTAACCAAAGAAAACCATAAGCCTAGCTATGTAAAGAGAAGAATCAAACCTAAAACCCAAGAGGAGAATGACTTTTTGACAAAGAATGCTCCAGAATGACCAAAATAGAACCTCGAGCCATTGTTTGAACAATGAAGGTTCCCAAACCAATCTTTTCTTTCCAAATGAATAAATTCGACCCTAGGAACCAAGGGAAACACTTATTGAGTCCCAAAGCAGAGATCAAAAGGACAAAGTAGAAATTTAGGATTTCCCCACTTAAAATGAAATCTCCATACACCCAACAGAGCCAAGAGTTGTTGAATCTTCTGCCATAAGAATGTAGGTGATGTACCATACAAATCCAACATTGAATCCCCTAATCGTGCATCAATTATTCAAGATAATACACCATAGTTGAGATCTATGTGTGAGAGATAATGGGGAGTCTCATCGCATCCCTCGTTAATCCAAATACACCGTAGCCAAGTAATTTGGCCACATGCCAATTTAATTGCATGACAGATGGCATGGCATTCATAAATTAAGGGATATGTTGTTTAATATTTATGTTGTTGAGGGTGAGAGACCCCTCATTTTTTTAAGTGGAAAGGTTCACATAGTGATCCACTTCTTTATTACTCCCCGCCATAACATGATAGAAATTGAGCTTTGAAAATTCGATATGAGCTTGCCTTATCCAACCAATCATAGAAGCAAGTCTAACGTTGAATGGGATAATTCCCTACAACATATGCCTCATAATGATAAGATAGTCCTGTTACAATAAGATTTCAGAAGTTTGAGGATTTGGCCATAGTCAAGCACTGCAAAAAATAACCCCCTATTACAATAACATTTTGGAATTTTGAGGATTTGGTAATAGTGAAGCCTTGCAAAAGAGCATAGGCTTGTTACAATAAGATTTCAGAAGTTTGAGGATTTGGCCATAGTCAAGCACTACAAAAGATAACCCCCTATTACAATAACATTTTGAAATTTTGAGGATTTGGTAATAGTGAAGCCTTGCAAAAGAGCATAGGCTTCTGCAAGATTGTTGGAGATAATGAGGGGAATCCATGAAAAAGTATAACCAATTTCAAACCCCCCCCCCCACCACCTTATGGGGAAAACCTCAAAGTTAACAATAGGGCTTAAACCAATATTTGTTTTCCAAATGAATAAAGTCAACCCTAAGAACTAAGGAAAACACTTCTTGAGTCCCAAAGAAGAGATCGAAAGCCAAATTAGATAAGCCTGGATTTCTCCACTTAAAATGAAATCTCCATACACCCAATAGAGCCAGGAATTGTTGAATGTTCTGCCATAAGAATGTAGGTGTTGAACCATAAAAATACCACATTGAATCCCCTAATCGTGCATCAATTATTCAAGAAAATACACCATATTTGAGGTCTATGTGTGAGAGATAATGGGGAGTCTCATTGCATCCCTCCTCAATCCAAATACATCACAACCAAGTAACTTGGCCATGTGCCAATTTAGTTGCATGAAAGATGGCATGGAATTCATAAGTTAAGGGATAGGTTGGAATATATATATGTTGTTGAGGGTGAGAGACCCCTCATTTTTCAAAGTGGCAAGGTTCGCATAATGATCCACTTCTTTATTATTCCCCCCCATAAAATGATAGAAATTGAGCTTTGAAAATGCGAGATGAGTTTGCCTTATCCAACTAAACATAAAAGCAACCCTAAAAGTCAGATGAGATAGATCCCTATAACATATGCCTCATAATGATGAGATAGTCCCCTATTACAATAAGATTTTGGAAGTTTGAGGATTTGGCAATAGTCAAGCCTTGCAAAAGAGCATGGGCTTATGCAAGATTGTTGGAGATAATGTGAAGACTCCACAAAAAAGTATAACCAATTGCACCCCCCTTTATGGGGAAAACCTCGAAGTCAACAATAGGGCTCAAAGCCATTACAACAATATACTCATTAAGAGCTTGCAAGAATTGAATATGGATTGGTAGGATAACAATCATTCCTCCTAACCTCCCAAACTAAACTCAATTAACAATTCAATTTCATATCTATAAAAAATATTAAACAATATCCTATCTCTAATATATATGTTTATTTATTATTTAGAAAATAAATTAAAACCAACCAATATAAATAAAAATATATAATTATAGTTTTTTTAAATTTATATTATTTTTTAATTAAATATAACCTAATTTAATACCTCAAAGAATACTAAAATGTCTTATTTTTCAAAATAATAAATACTCTATAATAAAATAGAATATCCATATTATGTATAGTTAAAAATCATTTAGTATAATATAACATTCATATATATGTACAAGAAGTTAAAAGTCTATGACAACACATACTTCAACAATTTTCATATAATATATTATATTATAAATAAATTAAAACCAACAAATATAAATACAAATATATAATTATAAAAATTTTAATTTATATTCAATTTTTAGTTAAATCTAATTTAATTTTAATTTTAGTTTAATTTTATATTTCGAGGAATATCAAAATATCATATTTTTCAAAATAATAAATGCTCCATAGCATAATATACTATTAAAAAACAAACCCCTCTATATATATTAAAATGTGATATTTCTCAAAATAATAAATGCTTCATAATATAATATATATAAAAAATTAATATTATATATATAATAAATTAAAATTATAATATAATATATTATATAAAAAAACATATGTATATATAAAACACAAGTTAAAATTCAATGAGAAAACATGTTATAATTTTCATATTATATATATAACATATGTTATATGTAATACATTTATTAAATTTTCATATAACATATTGTATTAGATGATATTCATTATATATTCAATTTTAATTATAACATTATGTTATATATATTAAATTTTCATATAACATAGTGTATTAGATGATATTTATTATATATTCAATTTGAACTATAACATTGAGAAAATAATAAATGGAGGGTAAAAAAATTATTATAGGTTTAAAAATAATTGTAAATTAATTTTTTTTTTACTATGAGATAAGAAAAAACTCCTCTTTAAGACTCATGTCACTCTTGTTATGTTATATGGATGTGAAGTTTGAGGATGTGATATCTCTCCATAATGCTAGAGAAAGCTAAAAGAGATCTAAAAGAATTTTATAACTTATAATCTCAAAATTAAAGGTAATACACTATCCTCCTCATAAAAGTGAGTCTACCCCCATTGAGATCACAACTATGATTAGGTACTTAATATACAAGAATAAGATAAACAACATGGATACCGACCCCTCAAGCAGGGATGATATAATGATGCCAAATCTTGGTTAAATTGTTGGGGAATAAAAGAAGAAGTTATTCTCCATAATATCGATGATATTAAAAATATTACACCAAGAAGGTTGAAGATGAAAAAAACTCTCCTGGAGTGCCTGTATACCCAAATTGGATCTCATTTTCAAAATATTTGTCATAATACTGACTTTCCTAACCTTCTAAATCATTAAAAATATAGTGATCTTGGATTCTCCTAATGTTTTTTGTACATCTAAATAACATTATAAAGAAATATGAATAATCTCTTACTTTTTTTAAGATCTAATAGACCAATTTTGGTCTGAGTCGAGGTTAACCATCATTATCATCATATTTTTAAAAATCAGTTAAACCACATATTTATTACAATTTTCCTATGTTGCACAAGTTTAAGGAAAGTTGGGAACGTAGATACGAAATTATATATTTAAAAAAATATAAAAAATATTTTAGATTTGTTATTTTATATTTAAAAGTATATAAAAATATATTTTAGATTTGCTCCTAGTGGAACAACTACAATATCAAAATTACTAATTTAATGTGTGTTAATAATTATATGAATATATTTAACACAATAATGAAATTTTAATATCCATAAAGATTTGATTGGAAAATGAATATATAAGCACTTCACCACCTATTCAAAAAACTCAGCCTAACAGGGGGAGGCCCCCCAAAATCACCCTAAAGATCCTTTACAATTATATGGAATCAATAGAAAAAGAGAGAGAAGAGAGAGATGTCAAAATCCAAATAGAGTTAGAATCATTAGAAAAAATGAGTGAAGAAAGAGACGCAAAACTCCAAATAGAGCTAGAGGCAATGATTGATAAAAAAAATTAAAGATACCATTCAAAATCAAATAAAGGATAGATTCTTAGGGTTCAAGAGTGAATTGCAGACAATGAAGGATAAGATTCAAGAAATGGAAAAAACGTAAACAATCAACCCAAGGAGGGGTTGAAGAAAATCACAACTTGAGAGATAGGATTAAAGAGATAGAAGAAAAACTAACCAACAATTTGACCCTCGGTAATATGGAAAACAAATTGGATATCAAACTCATCAAAGAGTAAATGAATAAGCTAATCGAACTAGACCATGAGCGTAACAAAAGAGCCTTGAACCTCATAATTTTTGGTATAAAAGAACAACAAGAGGAGGATACACTAGCAATAGTAAAAGAATAATTAAATAATAAATCACAAATTGATACAACTTACCTCATAGAAGCAAAGAGGCTAGGAAAAATAATTGATCACAAAGATACGTTGATCTGTGTTAAAGTAAGTTGCAATGACCATAAATGTAGCATGCTTAGTAAATCTCTGAGCTTAAAAGGGTCAAGAATATTTATAAATGAAGACCTCGTTCCTAAAGACCAAGCTGAATTAAGGAAGGAAGTTCAAAAGGTAAAAGAAATCGGGAAAGAAGGAAAATGGGCAATAATTAGAAATCGAAAAATCTATTGTTAGGGATAGAGACGAGAAGGATAATAATAAATAAGAATTTGGGACACTCGGGATCCTTTTATAGAACTGTCGTGGCTTTCCATGGTGTTAGGTAGCTAGAGAGGTAGTTGGGGGGGGGGGGGGGGGGGGGGGGGGGCAGAGGGCCCATAGTGATAATAGTGGAGACCTTTCAATGTAAGGTGAACTAGGTCCACTATATTATTAAATAAAGTCCACTATGATAGTTAGATATAATAAATGGGTATTTAGATATAATAATGTAAGAGGACTTCTTAGAAGATTCTACTTCTAGAAGATTCCTCCTCTAGAATGTTCTTAGGTGATGATAACACTATATAAAAGGGTTCAAGCAATGTAATGGGATATGAAGAGAAGTATTGTATTTGGAGTTGAATCTCATTAGGAGGAATCCCCTTGAAGACACAACTGAACATGAGAGGATCCATTCCATAATAGGATCCATTGTATGGTGTTTCCCTACCTCAAGGGTTTTCTATAATAAAGTGGTGGTTGTCTATATTGTTTCAAATATCTTATGTGGTGATTATATTCAGATATCTTTGGTACTATTGTGGTATTTTGTATTCAGGTATTTGGTTCTTAACAATTGGTATATGATCACTTTCCTTGGCTGGAAGTGTGGGAAAATAATTTTATTTTTTGCAGATTTATTTTTTCGGAAAAAAAGAGGGTCACAACATTCCAGACGATTTATATAAATTTTGGTGAAAATTTTTCAAAAACTGGTAGTATATCTGAGTTCCTCTCAGAAAATCAACCAAGTTAAAAAAAAATCGTCTGAAACGGAGTCTAGGAAGTCAAGTTATTTGCATTTTAAAATTTGCAATTTTCAGGGGGGGGGGGGTTCATGGATGACTGCATGATTTTTCTAATTTTTGTAGCATATGAGGCTGAATTTTTAAAAACAAATTGCATATATGAGTTCCTCTCACAATTTCACCCAATTTAAAAAAAAAAAGTCCAAATCAGAGCTCTGGAAGTGAACATATCACCGATTTAAATCAACTATTTTTGGGGGGTTTTCATGAAGACTGCAAGACTGCAGAGTTCATAACTTTTCATAGGGTGCTCAAATTTTTAGCAGATCAATGTCATTGGATAAATTATTTCAAGAGTTTTATTTTGATATATTTTATGTAGTGTTTCCAATGACTATTTCCTCTCAAAACCTCAAATAAATTCTATAGATGACTGAAGCATTCAAAGCCTAATTTTATGACACATTGTATGGCATATTGCATGACACATTGCATGACCTTGCAGATGGACTCAAGGTTAATTTTCATAGTATTCAAGATTCATTGAATAACATGCAAGAGAGATTTCTTATGGCGAATATTAGGGATGAATATAATCAACAAATATATGCTTGGTATTGTTATCCCTGATTTTTAGGGATAACCAGGAGATCATGTCTCAAGGCCCACAAGTCCTAGAAATGGAGTACTGAGAGCAGGATTGACCTGAGCATGGCCCTAGAGGGCCCATCCTTTTCTTCTTCCATCAGCTTTATCTTGTCAGCAGCAACAACATCCATCACCATCGGCTTGTTCTTGTATCAGACGAGGTTCTTGCTCCATGAGGTAATTGGTCCAGGTATCATGGTATGTGTCACTTTCGATCATTGAAACCTTTAAACATATGCATATGATTCCTTTTATCTCTAACAACTGATTGGATCTTACATTAGCCCACTTGACCATGCTCTGGGGGATTGACAGGGTATCCTAGCAAGCATGTGCCCATTGGTCTTGGTTTGCCACTGGAGGATTTCTGAAAAGCCATCATTCGCTCCCATCATAGCAACACTAATTCATCTTATCTCCCGCTCACTTGTCCCATTCCCTTTGTCCGGGCATTGGGTTGACCTATTTGTAGTATTGCACCTTATCTCATGGGAAGAAGGGGCTAAAGGCCTAGAAGGTAAAAGCAGTTGGTAAAAGATAAAAACCTAGAAATAAAACCTTGAGATGCTTCGGCCAGGGATCCCTGAGAAGGCAATAAAAAGCCTCTCAGTAAGAAACAAGAGGGACCCAGAAAATAACAAGAAAGACCTAGTCAAGAGGATAGGGGGTCTCATCACAAGCCAACCTATTAGGTTCATGGGTACCTAACAATATGACATTGCCACCATCTAGTTACCACGCCAGGGAAGTGACCTTTGGTTGTGTTATCGCATAGTTTGTAGTTTAGTTCATAGGCTAAAGGATAGAGATCAAACTAATGTAACAAGAACCTGCCCCACCTAATGTCACCTCGATGGGGAGGTTCTTTCTGTTTAGGGAGGTTAGCCCATGGGAGACGTCCCCGGTAACCTAGGGTTTGAAGAAGCAGAAAGTATAAGGCCAAGTTTTAGAGTTCCCTCCTCATAGGTTACCACCAATGTCAGAAAGTCCGGCTAATCAGCCAATAAATGAAGTGTATGCCCTATTGAAAACACCTGCCCGGGACAAGACAATAGCAACACAATATATATATATATATATATATATATATATATATATATATATATATATATATATATATATA
>ML785399.1:162280-197127 GCA_009831015.1 Picea engelmannii
GTGGGTGCCTTTGTAGGAGGCGAGTTGTACCTGTCATGGATGCAATTTTTTCCAAGCCCTTTATTGCCTTTATTCTTTCTTTTATTTATTCCTTTTTCTTTCTTTTTTATTTCAAGGTCTAACTAGAGGACACTGCCTTGGCGTGGTGACCAGAGCTAACAGTGTTACCCACGAGTACTTTCACAGAGATGATAAGGCTAGCTCATGATGAGACCCCCTTTCCCTTGGCCATGCAACCAAAGGTCACTGCCTTGGCGTGGTAACCAGATAATGGCAATGTCATACTATTAGGTACCTATGAACATAATGGGCTGGCTCATGATAAGACCCCCCATCCTCTTGGCTAGGTCTTTTTTTTTTTTTTTTTTCTTCGAGTCCCTCTTGTTTCTTATCGAGAGGCCTTTTATTGCCTTCTCGGGGATCCCTGAGCGACACATCTCTAGGTTTTATTTTCTATGGATTTTATCTTTTACCAGCTGCCTTTACCCCCTAGGCCTTTAGCCCCTTCTTCCCACAGGATAAAGTGTAACCCCACAAATAGGTCATCCTAATGTTCGGACTAGGGGAATGGGATACAAGATGTAAAATGATAATATGGTGGGAGCGGACAATGGCTCTTCAAAATCCCCCTTGGTGGCTAACCAAAACCTATGGATACAAGTTTGCTAGGGCACCCTGTTGATTCCCCCAACCATGGTTGGTTAGTGTAAGATCCAAGCAATCGTCAGAAATGAAAGGAATCTGATGTATATATCTGAAAGTTATACTGATCAAACATGACGCATACCATGATACCTGGACCAATTACCTCATGGAGCAAGAGTCTTCTCTGATACAAGTCCAAGCCGAAGGTGATGGATGCGGCTACTGCTGATAGGACAGGTCTGATGAAGAAGAAGAAATATGGGCCCTCCATGGCCATGCTCAGGTCAATCCTGCTCTCGATACTCCATGTCTAGGACCAGTGGGCCTCAAGACATGATCTCCTAGTTATCCCTAGAAATTGGGGATAACAGGTTGCATGGCCAAGGGAAAGGGGGTCTCATAACGAGCCAACCTTCTCATCTTTGTGAAAGTACTTTTGGGTAACACTGTTAGCTCTGGTCACCATGCCAAGGCAGTGTCCTCTAGTTAGCCCTTGAATAAAAAGAAAAAGAAGAAGAAAAAGCAAATAAAAGAAAAGAATAAAGGCAAGAATGGGCTTGGAAAATTTTGCATCCTTGACAAGTACAACTCGCCTTCTACAAAGGCACCCACAAATAACATCATGCATCCATGGCTCTCACTTCACCCACATGTCTGGACATCCCCTAGCCACACCACCTCACTTACATGGCTTGGATGAAACCTTCCTGGAAACTTCCCTTTTCTCGTGGATACTAGCCCAATAGGATGACTTGTCTTTTCCTCTGATCTTGTATTTTAGGTTTTTGTAATGTCTTTGAGCTATTGACCAATGTATCAGGGTTTTTATGCATATGTTTAATAATATTGATGATGAAATGTGATTGACATTGCTATGATCCATGTGACTAATGAGCCCATGGAGGGCGTAGCTTTTGATGTGCATGACCATGTCCGACGGATAGGTACCATTTGGACCAGTACACATAGGGAGATGATCAGTTCAGACCTCCATGGGGCTGAAGATCCCATCAGATGGATGTTGAGACCCCATCAAGGGGCAGAGACAAGACAGTGTTTGATCAGGGTCTTGCACCAGAGAAGAAGAGGGTGTTCCATCAAGGGCACTTTGGCTGAGCCGAGCCTAGGGGGATTGACCAACTTGCAGTGTAATGTTAGCTCCAGATGACCCAGGATGTCACCAGGAGGCTTGTGATGTCATCATGAGCATATGGCAGATGGACAGGGTTACTGACACGTGTGGCAGTTTAGAAGAGCCCAAGGAGGGCTAACGTTTGGCTTATGGATGCTGCATTGGCCCTAAAAAGGCCTAGCGCCTCCCCTGAAGGGGATTTTACCTTTTTTACATCTCAGTTAGGGTTTTAATTTGACAATTTAATGTAAAAACAGTATTCTGGCCTTTTTATGACCTAAAAGTTAATTAAGGTCATTAATATAGTATATATTGAGGAGTTTTAGCCTCATTTTATCATAACACATCACTCACTCATTAGTGAGGTCTGATTTTAGCGCCCTACTTGGGTATTTTTGTTGGTTTAGTGAGGCGCACTTGTTGAAGGAAGGCATTTCTTGGCATTTTATGTTTTTTTCTCTTGAAAGAAGGTGTTACAACTAGGGTTTGCATGGTTATTTCTTAAATAATTGTAAGTATTTTTCTGCAAAACTTCTTGATTGAATGGTTGTAGTATTATTTTCTTACATGTGTTTATAATTTGTTGAATCAAAACCCTAGGTGACAAGCACACAAGTAGGTCCTTGTCTCATGTCCCCTAATAGAGAAATTTTCAGTCATTGAAGAAGGAAGAAAGAGCCTAGACATAGCTACACTCTCATTTCTTCTTCTCCCTGAGCTAGCCGTACTTTCCATAAGTCAAGAAGGAGGAGATGTCCCAGGCCTAGGTTATCTACACCTAGGGCCATTTTTCTTCTAGGGTTTAGTGATAGAGCCTTGTTGTAGCAACACTCTCCCTCACTACACCCTCTTGTCTTGATTTATCTTTCATGCTAGCCATTTTTGCCAAGTTAACCTAAGGAAGGAGGAGAGAGCACGAGGCCTTGCTTTAGCAACACCGAAGTGAGCCTCTCTCCCCTAGGGATTTGATTCTGGGGCACTGCCATAGCAGCACTTCAGAAATTTTCCTTCTAGTCCTTAACCGTCCTCCTTCAACCCTTGCATCCTCTTCTAAATTGACTCCATTAGCCCAAAGGCACTGATCTTAAACCTCTAGCGTTGAAGTGAAAGTAATCAAACAAACTCTCAAACTCTTTTCTAAAATTGAAACCCTAACTAACTACTAACCCTAAGTTGTTGACATCACACCTTGAATATTTCATCTTTATGCAGCAACGTCTTGTTTTAAAAGCAATTGAATGGTGATTTAGGCATTAATTGATGGTGTGTTGATTTGTTACATTGAATGCCATGTCATTTCAGTATCTATTGAGGAAGTGATATTATTTTCATTTCTATATTGATAAACATTGACTTCGTTAATATTTATTGCCATAATTGCTTATTTAAATATCAGATAGTCTTATGAAGTACTAACCCATTTAATTATAGCTTGCATGTATTGGTTTGTTGTTTCTTTGTTCTGGGCAGGTGTTCTTCTTTGGGGTTCACTTCATTATTGACTGTTTAGCTGGGACTAGCTGTTTTGGTGGTGACCTGTGAAGGGGGAACTTTACCTTTGTCCTTTTAAATTTTGCCTCTTCAAAACTCCAGGTTACCGGGGAGGTCTCCCCTAGGCCTAACCTCCCTAAAGAGAAAGAACCTCCCCATCGTGGTGACATTGGGTGGGATAGGTTCTTGTTATGCCAATTTGACCTCCTTCTTATAGCCATTTGACCTAGCTACAAACTGTGCGATAACAGGTATGATTTTGAGGCTGATTGTGATAATTGGTATATGGATAGTTGTCATTTATGGGATGAAAATCACTTCCATATTTTATTTGATGACTCTACTCCACGTTTTGTAGAGCACATCAATGTCACAGATCATGAGCTAGTTATGATTACTAGTTTCCACCCTACATATTCTACAACGGTATTGTTCCTTCCAGATTCAACTTTGACCATTTCCCACTATATAGATGGATATTCTTATTTGGATCCACATGATAGGTGTTAGTATTGGGAGCATCATTTTCAATTGGTTATTGGGTGCCGATATCTTCCATGTGGACTTCACATGACCAATTGGACATTGGACCCTGGTTGTAATATTCCATATATAAAACGTATGCATAACATAAATAAAATGCTAGAAATGGAAGATGAACAACAATATAACCAGAACAACACCACAATAATGTCATACTAGCATAACACCAGAAAGAGCACTTCGATTACTGAGACCAATATTCACTTTCCTCTTTGAGGGGAAACCTCCAGCAGAGCAAATCTCTATTACAATAATATCCAAGACAAAGTTATCATATCCTCGACTCTTATTTATACTAAATATGTCTATCAAAAGAACCATCTAGAGGAAGATCCTTCTAGAACCAGAAGTTTCTATTAGGTCTTCTTACATTCGACTTATTTTTCCTTATTTCTAGGCCTTATTAATATTGACCTTTATTACATCAGAATATAATATTCTACCTACGTGAGGGGTTAGGTCCCTAACATGTCCTCCCCCTTAAAAATAGCCTTGTCCTCAAGGCTTGAGATGTGGAAATTGTTGCAAAATGGTAGTTGTTTCCCAAGTGGAATCTGTTGGGTTTGTATCTTTCCACTGGACTAACACTTCCTTGATGCTTTGCTGACGCAAGCGACGCTCACATTGGTCCAAAATTGCTTGTGGTTGTAGACAAATGGAGCCTTCTTTGTCCAACTCGGGAAGGTTGGTTTGAGTTTGGCACTTAGTTCCAATCACCTTCTTTAAGCAGGAAACATGAAAAACGGGATGTAGCTTAGAATGAATGGGAAAAGATAACTAATAGGCCACATATCCCACACGCCTGAGAACAGTATAAGGACCATAAAATTTGGGCGCCAGTATCTGACAATGATCAGACTTGAGGAAATTTTTCTTGTAAGGTTGCAGTCGAAGAAACACATGATCCCCTTCTGCAAATTGACATTCGGAGCGACCTTGATCTGCTTGTTGCTTCATGTAATCTTGGACCATGACCAAATTCTCTTTGAGGGTACGGAGAATAGCTTCTCGAATTGTAAGTGTTTGGTCAACCGCCTGGACCTTCGATACACCTGGTAAATATGAGAGAACTGAAGGTGGCTTTTGGCCATATACCACTTCAAAAGGAGTCATGCAGGTAGTTGTATGGTATGAAGTGTTGTACCACCATTCAACTAGTGGTAACCATTAAACCCACTGATTTTTCTTTTCCGATGCAAAACACCTCAAATATGTTTCCAAACACTTGTTGACAACTTCAGTTTGACCATCAGTCTGGGTATGATAAGTTGTGCTGAGATGAAATTGGGTGCCTTGTAGCTTGAACATTTCTTGCCAAAAATTGCTGGTGAAAGTTAGGTCGTGATCAGAAACAATAGAATGCAGCATTCCATGAAGCTTGAAGACCTGATCCATGAAAATTTGAGCCATTGTGGATGTTGTAAATGGGTGTTGAAGAGCACAAAATGAGCATATTTGGAAAGGCGATCAACTACCACCATGATGACTAATTTATTTCTCGATTTAGATAAGACTACAATAAAATCCATAGAGATATCCTTCCAAATAGCAGTGGAATCGGAAAAGGTTGTAGTGTGACAGGAGATTTGACTGTTTCACCCTTGTTGCATTGACACACATCACATTCAGCCAAAAAATTATGAATGTCATGTTTCATACCATCCCAAGAAAAAAGAACGCTTGACCCTGTCATAGGTTTTCGTAAACCCGGAGTGCCCAGCTGTGGGTGTAGCATGAATCTCAGAAAGTACCATGGATTTAAGTTTTGACTTCTCACTTAAGTATAAACGACCTTTGTATCGAAGCTCATCATGGAGCCAAGAGTACCCTGGGGAAACTGGAGAATTGGACTGCAATTTTTGTATTAGATGCAAACTTTTGGGATCCTGTAGCCATTCCTGGAGAACAACTTGGAGCCAATCTGGTACAATGAAGGAGAGAGAAAAAAGGGACCCTTCATCTTCATATTTTCAGGAAAGTGCATCCGCAACCACATTGTCTTTGCCTTTCTTGTAAATGATCTCATAATCATATCCAAAGAGCTTAGTCACCCATTTTTGTTGCTATAGGGAGGAAATGCGTTGTTCCAGAAAATACTTGAGGCTTTGATGATATGTCTTAATTTGGAATCATTTCCCCAATAGATAAGGGTGCTAAAGATCAACAACATGCATAATATCCAACATTTCCTTTTCATAGATAGATTTGCCCAAATTTCGTTCAGACAGTTTTTTGTTGGTAAAGGCCAAAGGTCGACCCTCTTACATAAGGACAACACAAACTCCTTTCCCTGAAGAGTCACATTCCAGGACAAAGGTCTTTGTGAAATCAAGAAGGGCCAGGACTGGAGTGGTGCACATGGCCATATTCAAGGTTTGAAAAGCTTGAGCAACTGCTGGAGTCCAAGTGAAAGAATTTTTTTTAAGGAGTGCAGTGAGAGGTGTCGCAATCTTTCCATAATTCTTAACAAACTTCTGATAATAACCTATTAAGCCCAAAAATCCACGCAATCTTTTGAGAGTCTTTGGGTGAGGCCAATCTTGCATGGCTTCAATATTTTTAGGATCCACCCTAACGCCATCCTTGTCAACAAGATGACCCAAGTACTCGACTTCCGAGGTGCCAAAAGCACAATTAGATTTTTTCAGGAAAAGTTGGTGTTGAGAGAGTAGATGGAGAACTCGATCCACATGAGCAAGATGGTATGGCCAGGTTTTGCTATAGGTGAGGGTACCATCAAAGAAAACTAAGACAAAATGATGAAGAAAAGGACGGAATACATGATTCATGAGGCTTTGGAAAGTGGAGGGAGCATTACACAAGCCAAAGGGCATGACCAAAAAATAATAGTGGCCCTGATGAGTTCTAAAGGAAGTCTTAGGAATGTCTGCCTCTTTCATATAGATCCGGTATTATCCAGAATGAAGATCAAGTTTAGTAAAGAATTGGGCACCACTCAATTCGTCCAAGAGGTCATCAATGACAGGAATGAGAAATTTGTCTTTAATGGTGAGTTTGTTGAGGGTGCGAAAGTCAGGACACATGCAGCAAGAACCTTCTTTCTTCAAGACCATGACCACAAGAGAAGAGTAGGGGTTCGTACTAGGGAGGATAACACTTGGGTTAAGCAGTTCTTGAACCATTTTCTCAATTTCATTTTTTTGGGAAAAGGGGTGACGATAGGGACGGATATTGGGAGGAAGGCTTCATGGGACAAGGGGAATGGAATGATCATGAACACCATGGGAAGGAGGGAGTCCCTGGGGAGTGGAAAAAACCACTTGATGTTTAGAGAGGATGGATTGGAGGTCTTGCGGCACAGAGGGTGTCTTAGTTTCTTGTATGGCATGGAGTTGGGAAATAACACCAGAATGACCTTTTTTGAGCAGCTTTTCCATGCAATGGGAACTAATGATCTCATGGGAACCGACGGTGATGCCTGGGAACTTATATTATTGGCCATCCTGGTCGAATTGCATGGTTAATTCCTTAAAATCCATGAGAATGGGACCCAAAGTCCTTAGTCTGTCTGTACCCAACACACTGTCACAACCGCCCATGTTGATAGAAAACATATGAGATTTGAGGTGGTAGTCACGAATTTGGAGACGCACATTTTCACAATGCCCTCCACATTTCATGGACCTACCATTGGCAATCATGATTTGGAAATTATTGACTGCATGGATATAGCAATTAGTTCTTGGGAAATGCGGCGATGAATAATATTATGGGTGCTTCCACTATCAACAAGAATGATGACCTTCCTATTCTTGATGTAGCCAATTAGATTGAGGGTTTGGGGAGCAAAGAAGCCAGTGAGATCATTTAGGGAAATGACCGATTAGACTTCGAGAGGGTATGAGGGAGGGGTTATGTCACTGGGTTCAGGTGATACCGACATAAGGGTAGCTTCAACATCCTCTTTTGAAACATCCTCCGAGATGGCCATAAAAATATTTTGTTCCTTACACTTGTGTCCCAGAAAATATTTGTCATCACAATTATAACAAAGGCCTTTGAGTTGGCATTCATCCATTTTGGCTCTGGTCAATTTTTGGATCCTTAGTGGGGTAGAAGGAGGAGTGGGATTTATTGGTTTAGTGCAAGGAATAAAAGAGGGTTTCCATTTTT
This sequence comes from Picea engelmannii, assembly GCA_009831015.1. Lineage (NCBI taxonomy): Eukaryota > Viridiplantae > Streptophyta > Pinopsida > Pinales > Pinaceae > Picea > Picea engelmannii. The sequence continues at coordinate 170,226 of ML785399.1, forward strand.
TAGAAGAGACAACGTGTTGTGCTTCCTTATCTATTTTAGTAGCCTCCACCCAAATCTGAGGCCGAGCCATGAGGACATGGGCACGAATCTCATCCTTGAGGCCACTGATAAAACATTATTAGAAAAAATCATCAGACATGCCCTCTGTATGAAAATCCAGTCGCTCAAAAGCAGCTATAAATTCTTCAATTGTGCCATATTGTTTCAAATTTGTCAAATGACCTAAATGGTTGGTGTCATTGTCAAAGTGTTCATAAATCTCTGCCACAAAGTGTGTTCAAGCAACATACCCTTGATGGGAAGTTTTTCTCCATTGCCACAATTGTCAACGTTCTTGATCTAGATCGAGAACACCATATCGGAGTTTGGCCAAGTCAATTGTAATGTTGTACAAAGAGAAATAATGTTCCATTTGAGTTACCCAACTAGTGGGATCCGAGCCATCAAATTTGGTGACATCCACATGCGAAAGGCATAGGTCATGCTGAAAGTGATGGGGATGAAAATTATGGGAATGCGAGGAATTTTCAGCTTTGGTATGCAAAGGTGGGTCAGATAAACGGGGATTTGCAGGGATATGCAGCTTGGTGCAGATCATCGAAGCGACAGATTCAAGTTGGGTAGTAATGTCTTGTTTGAAGTCTTCTTTGACTTCCTCAATTGAGGTGGTGATGGAGGAATGCATGTTTTTATTGATGGTGGACATATTGGCACTGAGTTGTCTCAATTCTTGTTGGGTCTCTATGAAATTAGATTGCAAGGTATTGAAGTGAGCTTCCAAGTCTTGGCTACGGGTATGGGCCATGATGATGAGGGAACTAAAAAGGGGCGTGTGGGGTCAAAAAAAATTGTTGAAAAATGATAGGTATGAATGTGATAAGGGTGAAGAGATAAATCCAATGGAATAGGTCTCAAATAATGGTGCAACAAAATCCTTTTTTTTTTTCACCTGCGGAGTTATACTCTAGTTTGAAGAATACTGCAGTGATGAAATGCCCAAATGCTTAATCAAGAATAAATGTGTAGTGATTTGGAAACTTGAACAAAATTGCGCGACAATAGATCTTGTCTGTTTTACTTTTTGTTTCTGTCCCCAAGGGTTAGGTATTCAAGGGTTCTACAGACAAGGGTTTTCCCTGTGCTATAGCTCTCTGATATACGTGCAAGGTCCAATAGTAGTACTCGGCCCAATATCTCAGGGCACCAACTAAAGAGGCTAGACCGTGCCCTTAGCTGTACTACCTGATTACCCATGTACTAGAGAGTATCTTCACGAGTTTTGTTCTCAGTGACACTATAGCAGTCAAGCGGTTGATCGGTTTATCTAAAGAGGCCTTCAGGAAATCTAGGTCGATTCATATACAGGTGTTGTCCACTCAAAGGGGTACCAACAAGGGTTACAAGGGTGGCGAACAGATGTGTGCTTAAGTACCACTTGTATTTCCTGCGTGTATGAATCCCCGACCATGATTTTATGCGCGTAACGACATATCTCTGTATCTTAAAGACATCAGAATATGTCTCTACCCTGAAAAAATTTACCCACAATTTTTCACCGAGGAAAGTGCTCTAATACCACTTGTAATATTCTATATATAAAAATTATGTAGAACAGAAATAAAATGTTATAAATGGCATATGAAAAATAATATAACCAGAACAACACCACAATAATGTCAAAATGATACTAGAATAACACCAGAAAGAGCAATGTCTAGACATTAGTTGACGACCTCATCAGTTGACGGCCACTGTCTAAACAATAATGTGTACAATCATCTGATTGATGACCTTTGTTTGGCCATAAGTTTGCGGATGGAAAGCTAAGGACTTGGTGAGCTTGGTGTCCAGCATCAACCAGAGGCTAGACCAAAATGTACTGAGGAACCTGTTGTCCCAATCTGAGATGATAGACTGTGGGATCCCAAAGTGTACCCACACTCGTTCAAAGAATAGTTTAGGAGTGGCTTCTGCTGTGATATTATTCTTGCAGGCCATCATAATGGACATCTTCGAGAATCTGTCGACGACCACAAAAACACAGTCATTGCCATGCTTAGTAGAAGGAAGGCCTGACATGTAATCCATGGAGATGGATTCCCAAGGTCGACTAGGGGTAGGCAACGGTGTAAATAGTCCTTGCTTCTTAATGGTCAGTTTGGCAATGGTACAAGAAGTACAGGACTTGATGTACTTCCCGACATCCTATCGAAGGTTCGGCCAATAGAAATACTTTTTCAGTACTGCCATAGTTTTCTCGACCTCGAAATTCCTAGCGACCCGACTGTAGTGCGCCTCCCAAATCATCTTGGCATGCTCACTTGAAGGAACACAAAGGTGTCCCAGGTGACATAGTAGGGCATCCTGGAGGTGAAAATTAGGAACTTTCTTAACCTCCAAGAGCATATCGTATGTGTGGCCGAATTTTGGATCACTTTTGTAGAGAAGCGGCCAATCGGAAGTCTCGTGCCCACAAGAGTTGAGCACCATCGTTAGAACCATGATAGGGGATCGGCTGAGGTAATCTGCAACATTATTGGTGCTTCCTTTCTTGTACTTAATGTTCGAGTGAAATTTTTGCAGGTATGTGGACCACTTTTGATGGCAATCATTCTATAACTTCCCTTGTGTCTATATGAACTTCAAGGGTCAGTGGTTTGTGTGGATGACCGTTTCCTTTCCCAAAATGTAATGCTTCCATTGTTGGCAAGCCTACATAATGGAATACATTTCTTTGTCATAAGTGGGATACTTCTGGACTGTGTCGTAAAGTTTCTCACTATGATATGCCACTGGATGCCCCTATTGAGTAAGGACTGCCCCAATAGCATAGTCAAAGGCATCTGTCTCGATCTCAAATGGTTGTTGCAAGTCTGGTAATGTGAGCACTAGTGTAGAGTAGAGGTGATGCTTCAAATCGTCGAACACCTTCTGTTGAGATTCAGACCAAAAGAAATTTTTTTTCGCTCCTCCCATGGTTACTTGACTCAAGGGCCAAGTGATATGAGAGAATCCCAACACGAACTTGCGGTAGAAATTGGCAAGACCCAAAAAACTGCAAAGTTCGGTTAGGTCGGTTGGGGCTGGCCAATCCTAAATGAATTGGATATTTACTAGATCCACATGCACCCCTCGTTCATCAATAATGTATCCCAGATACTGAACTTGGGTCATGCCAAAAGTGCACTTCTCTAAATTGGCACATAACTTGTGTTGTCGCAGTGTTTGGAGGACCTGTCGGATGAGGTGGAAGTGCTCTTCCCAAGTCTGGATGAAGATTAGAATGTCATCCAAGTACACCACTACAAATGAGTTAGTGAATGGTCGCAAGATGTCATCCATTAGTCTCATGAAGGTTGCAGGGGCATTCGTCAACCCGAAAGGCATGACGAGCCATTCGAAAAGGCCTTCCTTGGATTTGAAGGAAGTCTTCCACACATCAGAGGGTTCAATTGGTACCTGGTGATACCCAAACTTCAAGTTAATCTTGCTGAAATATTTTTCCACATTGAGTTGGTCCAGAAGGTCATCAATCTGTGGGATCGGGTACCTATTCTAGACAGTGATCTTTTTCAGTGCCCGATAGTCAATGCAGAGTCTCCAAGTCCCATCCTTCTTCTACACCAGCACGATCGGGCTCCCATAGGGCGACGAACTCGGTCTAATGTGACCTTTCTACAACAACTCCTGAATCTGCCTCTTGATTTCGTCATTCTCCAGAACATAGTGCCGATAGATTGGTCCATTGGGCAGAGGTGCACCTGGGGTCAGATCGATGGGGTGCTTGACCTGACAATGTAGAGGCACCCCTGCGAGGGAGGTGAATATGTCCTCGTACTCCTCCACGACATTATACATCTGTTTTTGTCATGCAAAGGGGCCCTGTCTAGAGGTCGTGGCCACAATATTCTTCTGGGAGGATCATCAGGAAAACAAATTTCCTAGTTTTGGCAATGAGCTTCCTGCATAGTTTTGTAGTAACCAAAGAGATGGCTGTAGGCGGTGCTATTTTCGATATCCTCTACATCTTATTTCCCAAAGTAATAATAACAGTACGAAGCCTGGACTCATACATAGCATGTCGCTTCCACAAGTATGGTTGACCTAATAATACATCAAAAACATCAAAAGGAGCAATGTCACATAATACCTCATCCGTGAAGGGCTTGATGTTGTAGGGAAGGCGACATTGTTGGCTGATGCGGAGGTCCCATCCTTGGTGCAACCGCCCAATGGTGTATGGTTGTGGGTGTGTTGTGGTCGGCAAGTCCAGCCATTTCATAACCTCTACTGAGATGAGGTTCTTCTGGCTCCTACTGTCGACAATGAAATACAACGGGGAACCCTTTACCCACATTTAGGAATGGAAGAGGTGCTTCACCTCCTATGGATCTTCTGGTTCCTTCTTTTGGATCTTCGTGGTGGCAACGGTGGCGTTGGGCTCCACATCGATAATCAACTTCCCCCTGTCATTCCCCTTGTCGGGTTCAAATTCAGAGTTGGAGCCTACATCTGATTCAGAAGCCTTCAACTCAGCTACCAGTGACTGCTTGGCCCGACACTCACTTGTGTTGTGAGTGGAGCTCTTATAGAACTCACACCACTTCCCCATGTCCTTTTTTGGCTTCGTGGTGTTGTTCTTTTCTTGTGGCTTTGGCGCGTTGTCCTGGGCCGCCCTGCCTTGGCTTGGTCCTTTGTTCGACGGTTTGGGGGTACCTTTCCCTTGCTTCTAATTCGCAGACCCAAAGTCTCGCTTCTTCTGTTTGAACTTCTGCTCAATCTTGGCAGCATACCGATATGTCGCACCAAGAGAGGAGATGTCGAGGAACTCCATTTCCTCCTGAATGTATCTATGAAGACAACTACGGTACTTTAACACCAAATGTTTCTCTGAATATTTGATACCCAACTTTGTGCGTAGGGTATGGAACAGATTCATCATCTCATGCACATCTTGGTCCCTTTGTTGCCGCAACGTAGTCCATCGTATGTATTTGTCCTCATAGCTCCCCAAGGGATAATATTGTTCCTTGATGGCATCTCGAAAATAATTCCAAGTGGGTGATATCGAGAACAGAAAGGGTTCCCCCTCACTCTGTTGCTCTCAGTAGGTTTCCCACCAGTCCTTGACATGGGGGTCGACTTTAAGGACTGCAAAAATAATCCTTTCTCGGTCGGAAAAGTCATGAACCGAGAAATATCCTTCTAGCAGATTCAACCATATATCAACGCCATCTGCATCTATTTGGCCCTCAAATATGGGAAGGTCAAATTTTACTTGTACCTTAAAAGGAGTGGTGCCTCCAGAGTGGTTGTTGGATGTAGATGCGCTACCAGTGGGCAGTTGTTGAAGGATCTGGGCAAAGGTGTCCATCATCACGATCCTTTGTTTCTCGAGGGCCTCCTCGAGCAATAATTTGATAGGATATCCTGCTCACTCATCTTTCTTTTCTTCCCCCATGGGCGTCCATCGGGGTTTGCGAGGCTGATATTGCAACGGTCCAACCAGATCGAGCCCTAACTCCTTATACCCCGATCTCGTTGGGGACATGCAAAGAAGGATCGAGAAAGAGAAAACTGCTATGATACCATTGATCCAGATTTATGCACGAACACAATGAAATACATAAATACACATAAATGCAGATATGTAGCGGAAGTAAAACTTCATTTCATTAACAACAAATGACTGAAATATATGCTTACAGACAGAATGGAAATAAAATAGCTCGGGCGCTGGTAGCTTATCTCTGAGAAGAGATGTGGTAGCTATTGGCCTATGAACTATGTGTTACAATAAGGCTCTAAGGCCTATATATTATTGGGAAACAATGGAAAACCCTAAACATCCAAAAACCTAACCCTAGGAGATGAAACGCCAGAATATGGGCCCCGTTGTGGTAAATTGGTACATCGATTTCTCGAGGTCGTAACTTTGGCATACTATCTTCATTTGACGCACATGATACATCATTAGAAATATCTATCTGAGGACTACACTGTTGACAACGAATATTGAGTCCAAAATGGACTCATATTCGCCAGAGCATTCATGCCCAAAAAACATGGTTTAGGGCCTCAAAACGGCTCTAAAAGTTCAGAACCCGAAAAACTGCTAAAAATAGTAAATTGTGCTACAATTAAGAAAACTGAAAAACCGAAAGAAACAATGGTGTGGGTCCAAGTGGAATAGGCGAGTGGCCACCAATATCCACCTGGATCACTCATATATATATAACCCACAAGGGATTTTCCACCATCCAACATCATATAGATTTTTACTAATGAATTTGTTATTATAATCACCTGTTGAGCATCCCTCCAATAAAATCACTAAAAACAATTGTTATGACATCAATGCCTTCTATTGACTTGTTATATTTTGTTCCATCCCACTCCTCGCATACAAATATTCTCTTCAAGTTCATCTTTTGTTTACAAATGGACTGCAAGGAGATGAAATTAGTGGAAAGTTGAAACTCGGATGATGGTAAACAAAAAGATTTGAAGTCACTTGCGATGGGTGAAAGAAAGATAGGTAAGGTATTGGTTGAAATGGATATTCACCAAGGTTTACTGGAGAAACTGGAGATTGAATGGAGGGGTCGTCGTTTAATCCAACACATTGACTATTTAGGGATTCCTTTTAGGTGCAGTGTTTGTAGAAGCACTGCTCACTTAAGGCGAGGTTGTAATGGCTATGTGGATTCCGAGGTGGATATTGATGACTATGCTCCTAATTACGTCGAATATGATCCTTCCCTGGGTACAAGATTTTATGGTCCTGGTCCTTTTCCCTTGGCGCAGGAATATGGCAACATTTCAGACTCGGTGGAAACGATCGTGGGTAAGTTAAAAAAATATTGTCCTACTCTATTTTCCACTCTGTCTTTTATGGAACGTGATGCATTAAATTCCTCTATTTGTCTTAGTTCCTCGACGTCCAATGTTTACTATTCTCTGGTGCCTAAGGAGGGGGATCATGCTTTTCCAATTCCTACAGTTGGGGGTCCTATTGAATCATCTCATCCCTCAGTGTCTCCCCTGGGTGGGATCACTGTTTTACCGGCTCGACGCACAGAAGAGACAGATGTTGTTTCTCTGAAGGTTCTCCCCTCTACTCCTTTGGACTCTTTGTCCTTGGAACCTTTATCGAGGACCCAACCCCCTTTTTCAAACATCCCTTCCATTCTACCTGGTTATCGGGAACTTGAGGATGATGAATCCTCCTTGTCGACTGTTTTAGACTCTTATTTACCATTTATTTGGGATAAGGACTCGACTGTTAATTTACCTGTGTTCTTAGGAAAGTATGTTTTAAACCCTTCCTCGGTCACGGGGGAGGCTAGTACTTCACGTTCAATTGTTGCTGGTCCCGGGAAGGATTTTTCTTGGTCCCGCGGGTTGGGTCCTGAGCTCTCGCCATTAAAAACCAGAAGAGCGAGAAAAAATTATGTTGTTGCGGCATCACAAGATACTAATTCTCTTGCTATTTCAGAGGGTGGGACACTTGGAGCAGTGAAAGCCCATGATCGATCTAAGTAATGATCTATCTCTCACTCAATATCAAAGGGATTGGAGGCACCCTTAAAACTGCTTCCCTGAAAAATGTCCTTGATAAAACTCGTCCATATATTGTTTTTTTTCTAGAAACCATGGTACTATCATAAAAAGCTCAGTCATTCATGAGTACTCTAAGGCCTTGTTGGTATAGTTGTGTTGTTAGTTCTGTCGGCACCTCCAAAGGATTATTAGTTTCTTGGGATCCTAATGTATTTGATTTAAATGATTTTCTCACCTGTGGCGGGATTCTATTGACAGGGGTCATATTAGCCAGCAAAAGGGAAATTCTTTTTTGAACGTGTATGGTCCTTGCTCGGAGCGTAAGCAATTTTGAAATCAGGTGGAGGACTCAGGCTTACTGTCCAAAGATAATCTCATCCTGGCCGAGGACTTTAATTTGACCCTACCTTCAGAAGAGGTATGGGATGGCAAGTTTATTATGGGAAATTCTTATGGTTATTCTGTTGGTTTTTACAAGGCTTTTTTTCAAGAGAAACAATTGATTGATTTGATTCTGGATAAGCTTGTTTCGACGTGGTGAAACGAAAGATCTAGGGTGGATCGAATTTTGAAAAGACTTGACAGATTTCTTATTGCAAAGGAGTTACTTTTAGGGATTGGTGTTTACAAGTCTTGGGTTGAATACCCATTTATATCCAACCACGCCCCAATTCTAATTAAATTGGAGATGTCACCGAGGTACAAAGTCTTCCCCTTTAAATTCAATCCTCGTTGGCTTAAGGATCGTGAATTTCACCTATTGGTTCAGACTCTTTGGCTCAAAAGTAAGTATCTAGAGGAGGAATATAAACAAAAGAGACTTCTCTGGAAGTTAAAAGACCTAAAGGATAAGACTAAATCCTAGCATAAACTCAGATATAACCAGTCTACCGCAAAACTAAAAGGATTGGAAATGGAGATTAATTTGTTGTTATAAGAGTCCACAGAACTTAGTTTTACCAAAGCAAAGGAATGTTTACTAAAATCTAAGGAACAAGAAAGGAATAACCTGTTAAATGAAGGTCAATAACTATGGCTCCAACGCAGTCGGGCCATTTGGATCCGGAGCGGAGACCAAAACACTAATTTTTTTCACAATTTTGCCAATGTCAGGCGAAATAAAAAGTATATTTGGGATATTAAAGATGTCGAGGGACACATTCATACTGGTCAGTAAAATATCAAAGCTATTGCTTCAGACTATTTTAGAACATTTTTCAAGGAGAATGAGAATCTTTCCATCTCAGAACATGTTAAGATGGCGGAGAAATTTCCTAGAATGATGACAGATGAAGATGCTGAAATCATTTTCTTGCCAATGAAGCTAGAAGAGATAAGGGATATCCTAAAAATATTCAAGATTGACAAGATCCCTGGCCCTGATGGATGGACGGTGGAGTTATTTGTGCACTTCTTTGATCTTGTTGGGGAGGATTTACTAAATATGATCGAAGAGTCGAGGTTGAAAGGAAAAATTTCAGGTGGTATTAATTCAACCTTCATCGCTTTAATCCCCAAAGTAAATAGGCCACTTTCTTTCTGGGATTTCAGGTCGATTTCGCTTTGTAACTAGTGTTACAAAATAATTTCAAAAGTCATTGCGAACAGGATCAAGCCTTTTCTTTCCAGATCGCTTTCGGAGGAGCAACTTGGTTTTTTAAAGGGCCGTTGGATTCAGGATGTTATAGGCACAGTTCAGGAATGTTTGCATAGCATAAAAAACAAAAAACAAAAATATTTAGTTTTAAAGTTGGATCTTCAAAAATCCTATGATTGTGTCAACTAGGATCTTTTGAGGATGATCCTTATAAATATTGGAATGGGACATGAGATGACAAGATGGATCATGAGTTGTGTCGACTCAACATCTTTCACCATCTTAGTGAATGGAGAGGCAACAAATTTCTTCAGAAGTGGAAGAGGCTTGAGGCAAGGATGCCCATTGTCTCCCTTACTCTTTATTCTAGTGATGGAAGGATTAAGCATTTTATTAAAGGAGAGCCAAAGAGAAGGGAAGTTCACAGCTATAAATGTCTCTAGAATGATAAAAAACCTCCATATTTTATTTGTTGATGATGTTATCATTATGTCAAAGGCAACTTTAAAGGAATGGTGGGAGATTGATAAATTATTTTGCCAAGCCTCTGGATTAGTGATAAATGTTGCAAAGTCTACTTTTCATCAAGCAGGTTTATCAAAGCTGGAAACATCTCCTTTCAAAGCTTTGTTTCCTTTTAATTTTACTGATCTATCTTTGGGTTTTAAATATTTGGGAGTTTATATGAAAGTTGGCCCTCAGCGCGTTGTGGACTGGTTATGGTTGATACAAAAAGTGGAAAATAAAATAGATAATTGGTGTTATAGATGGTTATCTTTGGGGGGCAGGCTCATTTTACTTAAATCTGTGTTAGAGAGTCAACCAATTTACTGGTTATCATTAGCAGTCATCCCTTGCTCAATTATGAATCTATTGAGAAAATTGTTGGTAAAATTTCTTTGGAAAGGGAACCGGGATACCCATCACTATCATCTCTGCAAGTGAGATTTGATCACTTTGCCAAAGATCCATGGCAATTGGGGCCTTCGAAACATCAAGGATTTCAAACATGCTTTGGCCACAAACCAACTCTGGAGGCTCTTGTTCAGCTCAGGTATTTGGCACCATATTGTTAAAGATAAGTACATGTTTCATACAACTATCAACAATTGGCTCCAATAAGCTACTCATCATCAAAAGTCAACTTCAAGTATCTGGGGTGGGATTTTAAATGATTACATATTATCCATCATTGGTTGAGTTGGAACCCAGGCTCTGGCCATCTTATCGCTCCAGGGGAGGATATAATTCTTGGTATGGGAAATAATTCCTTTCTTTCAAAATCCTTGATATCAACCCTCCACTCCAAGAATATCAACTCGTTGGCGCAGGCTTGGAATCCTATTGGCAATTCACTTACCATTGTCTCATGGCTCAACAATTATGAAATTGGTCTCCTGGGCGTTCTTGCTATAGAATGGGACTCTTATTGTAAGGCTTTAATCGATTTGGGAGATTTTCTTCAGGATCAAGAGGACACATTAATTTGGACTGGTGGCGATAAGACAGGCATGCCTAGTATCAAAATTTTTTATTTGGCAATTCTTTCTACTAAATAATTAAGCATTCAGTTTGGTTGTCGGAGAACACTTTGGCGTTGGAATACTAAACTAAAAATCGAGTTATTTATATGGTTGGTTGTGGCAGGGAAGATTCTCACTTGGGATTCCCTCCAAGCAAAAGGCAGACATGGTCGTGGTTTATGTTATTTATGCAAAAAAGATTATGAATCTGTTGATCATATTCTAATTCACTGTTCTTTCACCAAGCTGGTTTGGGAAAAGGTAAGACTCTCTATAGGTTTTAAATTTTTATGGGATGGTTTCACATTGGCAGATTGCTTCAAGACTTGGGTCGAGGATAGATCTGTCTGTGCGGTGCTTGTGGCTCAGATATGCTGGTTTATATGGATTGAGAGGAATAAATTCATCTTTGAAGGAAAAATTCCATCTGTTATGGTGGTATATTATAAAGCTTTAGCTTTTCTGAGGGGCAAAGATACAAAATTGAAGGATAAAATTCTGAGAAGCATTCTGTTCCCAATGCTTATAAATTCTTCAATAGCATATTTCGATGGGGCTACACATCTGGAGGGCCTATGTTGTGGTGTGGGTGGTATATTAAAACTTCCAGATTCTACTGTCATAGGATTGACTTTTCACTGTGGCCACAGGACTAATAACAAAGCAGATTTGTTGGGGGCTTGGGAAACTCTTAGGTTGGCTTTACACTTATCGATTAAACATCTTCAATTGTTGCGTGACTCCAAAGTAGTGATCGATTGACTAAATAAAAATGGAAGTCTTCATGCTTGTGTAATTGAAGGATGGAAAGCTAGAATCAAATCCATGGTCTGTTGCTTTGATTATATCAGTTATGATCATATTCCTAGGAACTTCAACTTTGATGTTGATATCCTATCTAAACAAGCGCTTGGTGTTCAGGAAGGTCCCATTATTTATTTCCCTTGGAATAATGCCACAACAGGGGAGAAATATCATATAAACATCTATTAACTTGCCCACAGTTATCTATTTCCTTTTTGTTAGCTGTTATGTTATTTTGGTGGACATCATTGCTGCGTATTTATCCTTTTGCCAGTCATGTTTCTAAGATTTTTGGGATCCCTGCTTTGTAGTGATCAATTATTTTGTCATGATGGGCGAGATAATTTTGAAGATTCTGCTATGAATGTATTGATCCTTTGTTTCTAGGCACTTTTGGAAGATCGGAGTTGGGAAAAAATTATATTTTATTAATATAATTGAGATAATTTTTCTATTGGAAAAAGGTAAAAAGGGTTGACATTCATACTTCCATGTGGGCATAAAAATGATGTATTAAGGTATAGGTTAATATGTCAATGGTTTTATTTGTTTGTGAAGAATCCCCATTGAGGGAAGGTGTGTTTGCATTACAATGGGTCTTGCAACTTTCAATTTCCTAGAGTTCAAACTATCAAACTATCTGATATTCAAAGGCAACTACATTTGATTTTATTACTTCACTAATAAGTTATTTATGTAAATTTATTTAATCACAAATTAATAAGTGAATTACAATTTTAATGGAATTCCTAATTATCAATGTTATAAGAGGACAATTGAGTCATTGAAAGTGGGGTAGTGGTATAATTTCCACTAAAATTCTACACTTCAAAATGTAGTTGATCCACAAGAGAATTGTTGATAAGGGGTTAAACCATCATAACCATTAACTCAAACCAAATAATTACATGGAAAAAATATATAAATTATATCTTCCTTCTTATTAAACAAAATATATCAAAATTCTTACTTTTAATAAAAACTTTCTATGTGTAAGAAATTAAGTGTATATTTTTTTATTATCATTTAATATGAAGGAATTAATATTTTAGATGTTGTCATATATAAGTACGTAGAATATACATGTGTAATATGTAATCATCTTTGTAATTGTTTTCCATTGAATGGACTTTATTTTTATTATTGTTATTTTTTTAATTGAGTTGACTTTAAATTTTTTAATGAAAATTTATTTAATATAACATTAACGTGACAACATCTCCCCCCAAAATTATAATTTCCAAATTATCAAATTAAACATGTAAATAAAATTGAGAAATACTGATATGGAATATTACATATTATGATACTCTGCATTGTCAGTGTTGTTTCTAAGCATTACTCTGTTTTGAATGTGAACTATTGTATGCATTGTTTGTGTCCAAAAAATATCCGTCAATTTGGAATCCATTAGCATTGTTTGAGCCATTTCTTGTACTGTCGTGTTCTTTCTTTCAACAACTCCATTATGTTGAGGTGTCATAGCAATGGAGAATTTCCTTTTATTCCATGACTGTTGCAGTAGTCCATAAAATTCTTTGAAGTGAAGTCTCCTCCATTATCAGATTTCAAGCATTTGATTTTTGAATCCATTTCATTTTCAACCATTTCCTTGTAGATCTTGAAGTTTTCAAAAGCTTCTCACTTATTCTTGAGAAATAAAACTGCATTCATTCTTGTATAATTATCAACTAATAACATAAAATATTTCTCACCTTTTAAACCCTTTGTTGTAGTTGGTCCAACTAGATGAGTATGCACAATTTCTAGTGGTCTTGTCGTTGAACATTCCTTTGATTTGAACTTGGTCTTTGTTTGCTTTCCTTGTTGACAATGCTTTCATAAAGTGTTGGTTGGTTTCGTGATCTTGGGCATTTCTCTCACTACTTCTCTTTTGTTGACTTTGACAAGGTTATCAAAATTTATGTGACCCATTCTTTTGTGCCATAGCCAAATTTCATCTTCCTTTCCTAGACAACACTTTTCATTTCCAATTGTAACTTAACACATATATGTTGCTTGAAGTTCTCGCAGTTGTAGCAATCAATTTTCTTGAACCTTCTTTTCTTATCTCTCACTTTTGTGAATCGAAAGTAACTTTATGACCTTGGTCACACATTTGACTCACACTTATAATATTATGTTTCATATCTTCTACTAGTAGAACATTTTCTGCCTTTGTATTCTTGTTCCCAATTATGACTGTGCCTTTTCCAATGATTTTAGCTGAATCATCATTTCCGAAGGAGACTGATCCATCTCTTTCCTTTCTTAATGTAAGAAACTTGTCTCTATCACTTGTAATGTGTTTTGAACAACCATTGTCAACATACCAACCACATTTCTTTTGCTTAGCTTATAGAGCGAGTGTGCATTCTTCATTGTTGTATTATTCAGCTTTCTTATCCATGTCCTTTTCTGAGGTTCATGTCTATGATTGTTGTTGTTTTGTTGTGGTTCTCTAGGAGGGATTGTCATTCTGCAATCTTTGGCCATGTATCCAAAGTTGTTACACTTGTAGCATTCCACTTCAGTGCTCAATGATTCAAACATGTTGTAACTTCTTCTCTGTTTTTCACTAGGATTTATTGGATAACCCTTTTGTGTATGAATTTCAAAGTTGTTTATGTTCTTGTTGTTAGCTCTACAATTCACATATTTATGTCCAAAATTATTACATGCATAACATAAACCAAAAAAGATAGTTTGATACCTGGGAGTTGAAGATCTTCTTAAAGGAGGTGCTCTTATGAATCCTTCTTCTTCCTGAGACCTATCTGTTTTTGTTGATCGTTGATTCTGAAATCTGAATCTTCTTGGTGGAGGAGTGTCCCTGTAATTTTATCTGTAGACCTTCCTATCCCCTTTGATTGTTTCTGCATAGCTTTTTGGATATGTTTCTTTTTCTGTCGTTTTGGAGCTTGATCCCTTTTATGTATGATTGTATCAAAGTCCGTACTTGTCATGATTAGGCCTTGGACTGCTGATAATGTCATTCAAAAATTTTGAGTTGTTATGCATATTTTTATTTTGAATATCCTTTCTTAATGTGACAATCTCTGCTTCCAAATTTTCAATGATCACGTCTCTTCCTTCTAGCTATTCTTTGAGTGCTTCTTCAATTCTTTTATCTTCTTCAATTTGAACCTTCAAATTTGTGATCATTTGTTCTAATTTATGAGTGTCTTCTTTCTTGTCTAGTTCCGCTTGTAGCTTCTTGTTTTTCCTCTTTTATTTTCTGATAACTTCTATGGCACTCAAAAATTCCTCTCGGTAGTCAACTTTTGCCTCTTCAATTTCTTCTTCGACTTCTTCATATTCTTCTTCGGAGTCTTCTTTATCAGAGTCTTCTACTGCCATGAATATAACTCTTTCTATCTCACTGACATTGATTTCATCTATATCTGATAATGAGATGTCTTCTTTGGTGCATAAGCTTTTTTTAAAAACTTTATTTTTGGTTCTTTTTCCTTTATATGTTTTTTTTCTTTTTGAGTAACCTTCATCATTTTTATTTTTCTTATGAGGACATTTGTTAGCAAAATGACCAATACCATCACAATTAAAAAAAATTAAAGGAAGCTTACCTCTATACCTATCGTTGGTTCCCTTGTTCAGTCTTTTGACAAAGTTGGCCACTTCTTCATCATCTTCCGAGACGTCACTATTGCTGCTATGTTCTTTTTCTTGTTGATTTCCCTTTTGCTTTGATCTTTTCGATGCTTTGAAGGCTACTTCTTTTACATATGGATTTTCCTGTTCAGTTCTCATTTCATATGCTGTGAAGATTCCATGTAGTTCGTCCATGTTTATTGAGTTTAGTTATGTTCTTTCTTCTAGTGCTAATATCTTAGGGTCAAATCTCATAGGAAGAGATCTTAGTACCTTTTGAACAATTACAGATTCTTGAATTTCTTCTCCCAATCCCATGATTGCATTTACTGTTTCATCGACTTGTAATAAGAAAGATGCAATATTTTCATCTTCCTTTATCTTTAGTTGTTCGAACTGACCTCTATAAGTTTGAAGCTTTGTTGCTTTGACTTTTGAATCTCTTTCATAAATATTTGGAAGTTTGTCCCAAAACTCTTTATCCGATTTACAATGTGCAACTTCGGTGAACATTGTTTCACCAAGACCATTTAGAAGTGCATTTGTGACTTTGGAATTACTCTGACTGAGTTTCACTACTTTGTCATTTGTTGGTGGAATTGTTGGTACTGTGTATCCATCTACAATTGATTTCTAAATTTCAAATCCTTGTGCCTGTATATATGTCTTCATCCTTATGCTCCAAAATGCATACTTCTGTCCATCAAATTGTGGTATTCCATTTTTATACAAGTTGTTGCTCTCCATGATCTACCTTTCAGTGGTTAAACTAATTTCTGAAGGAACCTACTCTAAAACCAATTGTTGGATTACTGAGAGGGGGGGTGAATCAATAATAGAGAAATCCAATCATTTTTAACCATATAATCCAAGTGTTATATCAATGTAGCATTATCATCCAATAACTGCAGAGTAAATAAACAATGAACAAATGGACAATCATACACATACATAGTACACCAGTGTTTTATGTGGAAACCCAAAGCGGGAGAAAACCAAATAATGTTTTTTCTTATATGTCTTGAAGAATTACATTCATTGGAAGCACAAACTTCTTGTGTTTTCCAGCTACAACTGGAAGGAGGCTCCAAACCCCTAGTTTCTCAAGCTACAGCCTGAGGGAAGCTCCAACTCCCCAATTCTCTAGCTATAACCAGAAGGAGGCTACAACCCCCTATGTTCTCCAGATACAACCACTTGTCCTTGCCCCGCGCAACTGCCCTGATGTATAAGTAGAATGATGAAACCACTATCACTGTGAGATATACCACTGTACAACTGTATCAACCTATACCACTGTACAACTGTATCAACCTATACCACTGACCTGTATCCAAACTGTACAACTACCCTGTAATCAATCTGTACCTGAACTGAACATGTATCAACAAAAATACAACAGGTATGCAACCTATAGTGTTGCAGCACGTGTATGTACGTGCCCTATCTGTTAAGCAGCCCGCATATGTACACGACCAAACTGTTATGCAGCCTGCGTATGCCTTCTAAAAATTAAGGTTTCATTTCTCTTGAAAACTTCTGACCCTCTGTAACGTTTTTCACTGTATCCAAACTGAATCTGTACCCTGTGCTCACATCCTCTTTTCCCAAAAGCTCTCTATATATCTCTAGTCATGTGCCATATAAATGTGTGTAATCATGAACAAGTATAATATCCCTCACATGATCCAAACATCAAACCCTCTCTGGTATTCATCCTCTCAATACATCAACCACTTCACAAATAGAAGCTCTCAACCATGTACCATAAAACCCCTTAGTTATATGCCAAGAAATACAAGATGTGCCACAACTCTAACAAGATGTATCAATGATAAATTATACCAACACTGTATTTATGTAGGTATGACTTATACAGAAGTTCCAAAGTAGCCACTAGTCTCTCTAGGGAGAATTCTCAAATCTCCATAACCATTTCTCATGCATACATCAAAATCCAACTATTCATAGAAATAAGACATACCTTTTGAACCAATGGATAAATCTAATGTATCTGAGCACTGTAGACCTTCCTGGGAGCTTGATCTCATAATCTAGAACCTCTGCATCTTAATCTTCTCAATTTTCGATGGCTTTATCAACATGTACGCACCCTAATACACTGCCAACCCGCGTATGTATGCATCCTAATACACTATCAGCCCACGTACGCCTCAATATGTACGCACCCTAATACACTGTCAGCCCGCGTACGCATCAGAAATTAGGGTTTTTTAGTATTCGTTGTAATTCCGAGAATTTCGCCGTCAACCCTTCGTACTACCTCAGACTTTTTCAACTTCAGATGTATCAATGAGTACTTGCAGTAAGCCTCACACAACAAAATATATTCAATGTTTTCAAGTGTGATTAAATGAGAGAGCCTTGCCTCTTATTTATACTTTCATGTAACATTCTACTTTCCTTATTTTAGGGAGTTCTCCATTAACTTTATTATTTAAATAAAAAAAATTGTAAACACTTTGACTTTTAGGGGCTTCTAGATGACTCATGAGGGTTCTCCAACTTCACATGGCCATAAATCTCTAACCGTGAGGAGTTATGTGATGTTCCATATACCATTGGAAATGGCATGACAAGCACTATCCATCTAGGATAGTTTTACTGACAAATTCACGGACCTTCATCTCATTATTCCACAATTAAGCATGGGTTCTCTAAATCCCTTACAGATTCTGTAATCTTGGGATTTTCAGGTTCCTCTTCATATATATCTTCAAGCTGGCCATACTTCTAGGATAACTCAATCTACAAAGCATCCTCTCGTGAGGGATTTCACCATAAGGGGACCACTTTGGAGTTCATCCATTTGTACTTCTTATCAACCATGACAATAAAATAATGAGTCATCTTTACATCAAACAAAATTGAGTCCATTACGCAAACCTTTGTGCTACCGGACTTTCTTCAAGGGTTGACATCAATGACAACCAACCTTAATCAACACCTAGCTCTGTAAAGAGAAGAATCAAACATAAAACCCAAGAGGAGAATGACTAATTTAACGAAGAATGCTCCAAAATGACCAAAATAGAACCTTGAGCCATCGTTTGAACAATGAAGGTGCCCAAAACAATCTTTTCTTGCCAAATGAATAAATTCAATCCTAGGAACCAAGGGAAACACTTATTGAGTCCCAAAGCAAAGATCAAAAGGCCAAAGTAACAAGCTAGGATTTCCCCACTTAAAATGAAATCTCCATACACCCAACAAAGCCAGGAGTTGTTGAATCTTCTACCAAAATAATGTAGGTGATGAACCATAAAAATCCCACATTGAATCCCCTAATCGTGCATCAATTATTCAAGAGAATACGCCATAGTTTAGGTCTACATGTGAGAGATAATGAGGAGTCTCATCACATCCCTCATTAATCCAAATACATTGTAGCCAAGTAACTTGGCCACGTTCCAATTTAATTTCATGACAGATGACCTGGCATTCATAAGTTAAGGGATAGGTTGGTAAATATCTATGTTGTTGAGGTTGAGAGACCCCTAATTTTTCAAAGTGGAAAGGTTCACATAGTGATCCACTTCTTTATTACTCCCCCCCTGATAACATGATAGAAATTGAGCTTTGAAAATGCGAGATGAGCTTGCCTTATCCAACCAATCACTGAAGCAAGTCTAACGCCAGATGGGATAATTCCCTACAACATATGCCTCATAATGATAAGATAGTCCCCTATTACAATAAGATTTTGGAAGTTTGAGGATTTGGCAATAGTCAAGCCTTGCAATAGATAATCCCTTATTACAATAATATTTTGGAATTTTGAGGATTTGGTAACAGTCAAGCCTTTCAAAAGAGCATAGGATTCTGCAAGATTGTTGGAGATAACATGGGGAATCCATGAAAAAGTATAAGCAATTGCACACCCCCCCCCCCTTATGGGGAAAACCTCAAAGTCAACAATAGGGCTCAAACCAATCTTTCTTTTCCAAATGAATAAAGTCAACCCTAAGAACCAAGGGAAACACTTCTTGAGTCCCAAAGAAGAGATCAAAAGCCAAAGTAGATAAGCCCAGATTTCTCCACTTAAAATGAAATCTCCATACACCCAATATAGCCAGGAGTTGTTGAATCTTCTGCCATAAGAATGTAGGTGTTGAACCATAAAAATATCACATTGAATCCCCTAATCATGCATCAATTATTCAATAGAATACAACATAGTTGAGGTCTATGTGTGAGAGATAATGGGGAGTCTCATTGCATCCCTCCTCAATCCAAATACACCGCATCCAAGTAACTTGGCCATGTGCCAATTTAGTTGCATGATGGATGACATGGCATTCACAAGTTAAGGGATAGGTTGGTATATATATATGTTGTTGAGGGTGGGAGACCCCTCATTTTTCAAAGTGGCAAGGTTCACATAACGATCCACTTCTTTATTATTCCCCTCATAACATGATAGAAACTAAGCTTTGAAAATGTAAGATGAGCTTGCCTTATCCAACCAATCATAGAAGCAATCCTAAAAGTCAGATGAGATAGATCCCTATAACATATGCCTCATAATAATGAGATAGTCCCCTATTACAATAAGATTTTTGAAGTTTGAGGATTTGACAATAGTCCAACCTTGCAAAAGATAGTCCCCTATTACAATACGATTTTGGAAGTTTGAGGGTTTGACAATAGTCAAGCCTTGCAAAAGAGCATGGGCTTATGCAAGATTGTTGGAGATAATGTGAAGACTCCACGAAAAAGTATAACCAATTGTACCCCCCCTTATGGGGAAAACCTTGAAGTCAACAATGGGGCTCAAAGCCATTACAACAATATACTCATTAAAAGCTTGCAAAAATTAAATATAGGTTGGGAGGATAACAATCATTCATCCTAAGCACCCAAATTAAACCCAATTAACAATTCAATTTTATATCTATGAAAGATATTAAACAATATCATATCTCTAATATATATGTTTGTTTATTATTTAAAAAATAAATTAAAATCAACAAAGGTAAATAAAAATATATAATTATAATTTTTAATTAAATCTAATCTCATTTTATACCTTTAAGAATACTAAAATGTCTTATTTTTCAAAATATTAATACTCTATAATATAATAGAATATAATAGAATATTATATAGTTAAAAATCATAGTATAATATAACATTCATATATATGTACAAGAAGTTAAAAGTCAATGACAACACATACTTGCTACAATTTTCATATAACGTATTATATTATAAATTAATTAAAACCAACAAATATAAATACAAATATATAATTACAAATTTTTTAATTTATATTCATTTTTAGTTAAATCTAATTTATTTGAGTTTAATTTTATATTTAGAAAAATATTAAAATATCATATTTTTCAAAATAATAAATGCTCCACAGCATAATATAATATAACATTCATATTATAAAAAAACATAAAAAAACAAGTTAAAGGCCATAATATAATATATTATTAAAAAACAAACCCATATATATATATATATATATATATATATATATATATATATATATATATATATGGTATTTCTCAAAATAATAAATGCTCCATAATATAATATAACATAATATTATATATAAAAAATAACATTCATATTATAGAAAAAAAAAACTTTAAAATGATAATATAATATAATATAACATAATATTATATATATAATTTAAGTTAAAATCATAATATAATATATTACATAAAAAAAAGTTAAAGTCTATATATATATATATATTTCAATTAAAACACATGTTACAATTTTCATATAACATATTATATTAGATGATATGTATTATATATTTAATTTGAATTATAGTATTGAAAAAATGATAATTTGAGGGTGTAAAGCATATTACA
Source organism: Picea engelmannii (assembly GCA_009831015.1). Taxonomy (NCBI): domain Eukaryota; kingdom Viridiplantae; phylum Streptophyta; class Pinopsida; order Pinales; family Pinaceae; genus Picea; species Picea engelmannii. Next base: position 191,180 of record ML785399.1, read on the forward strand.
GATTTGGAAATAATTGTAAATTAAAAAGATTTTTGACTATGAAATAAGAAAAAAAAAAAAATTAAGACTCTTCTCATTCTTGTTATCTTATATGGATGTGAAATTTGAGGATGCAATATCTCTCCATAATACTGAAAAAAGATAAAAGCAATATAAAATAATTTTATAATTTATAATCTCAAAATTAAAGGTAATACACTATTCTCCTCATAGAAGCTAATCTGCCCCCATTGAGATCACAACTATGATTAGATACTTAATATACAAGAACAAGATAAACAACATGGATAACAAGAGGCTCCCCAAAATTGCTTCAGACTCTAGCCAAAATCATCAACCTCTCAAGCGGGGATGACACAATGATGTCAAATTTTCGCTAAATTATTGGGGAATAAAAGAAGAAGTTATTCTGCATAATATTGATGATATTAAAAATATTACACCAAGAAGATTAAAGATGAAAAAGAGTCTCATAGAATGCATGATTTATTAGACTTTCATGTTTAGTTTGGGATTGAAGAAAAACTTACATTCATTTAAAAAATTCATATCCACAACTATAAAGTAAATATTTTTAAATTATTTTTTTAAATAATTTTTGAAATAATATTTATATGTAATTTAGAGACCATTAATACTCGTTCTCAAGCTATCTAGAGAGCTATTCCCTACAACTATACAACTTTCATCTATATTTATATTTATATTCATAAAAATAGTAAGTTTAGCCACTTGCAATTTACTTTCTTTGCATTTTGATGGAACTTCATATCTTGAAGAATATTAAAGAGTATCCTATCTCTCCATAAGTAACAGGCATTACACAATTAAATTTTTAAAAATATTTATCAAATATTTATTATTATTTAAAAAAACTTCAAAATTGTATGAACCGATCAATATTGAAAACTTGTGGCTTAAATTTACACTCTGCCCCGTTGAACGTGGCTAGAAGGATAGTTTTCCAAATCCTTGAACGGACATTTATGATTTTTGCATGATTTAAGCAATTTGAATTTCGGACCGCGAACATGAGCGGAAAGGAGAGCAATCCAAATCATTAAACAGAGATATATTTACTGTAACTGAAACACACTGCCAAATGAAAGAACAAAAAAAATTATACTTTAAGAATTTATATTTCTTCTGGTATTTAGTATTTAATAAATCAAGATTTACATTAATTTATATAATTTTAATGTACACAATTTTAAAATTTACATTAATTTATATAATTTTAATATATACCATTTAAAAAATTAGTGACTCGACTCACTTATTAAAACAGTAGGTAATTAATTATAAAATAATGTATTAGATGTGTCATAAATAGAATATAATTTTAATATATACCATTTAAAAAATTAGTGACTCGACTCACTTATTAAAACAGTAGGTAATTAATTATAAAATAATGTATTAGATGTGTCATAAATAGAATATTGGAAAAAATAACCAATCTACTAAGATAATATATAATTAATTACATAATACTAATAATCGTCATAGCTTGCTTCGTCTTTATTCTCTTTTCTTTATATATAAATAAATAATATCAATTTGATAATATAATATTATGTTTTAAAAGTTTACTTTTTTAATATAATAAATAATTTTAAAAGATTTATAAATATAATAAATAATTGTAAAAGATTTCTGAATTTTGATATATACTGATTTTTTACATAATTAATTATAAGATATATGATGATGATTACCCAGTAGTAATTTGTATATTAATAAATAATATTATTAACATTATATAAAATTACTTTAAAAGCTAGTCAAAACCATTGAGAATATAGAGATGTTATTTTATAGAGTAATATTAAAAATATTATTACATTTAATATTTAAGGAGAATATGTGTAGAAATGAAGAATTAGAGGACAAAAGGATATTAAGATACTAAGATATTATTTTTGAGTTTTGATTAGTTCAAAATAGAAAATCAACATTGTTAAAATTTGAACCAACTCTCATGAGTTGCATAGACATAGTGGGATGAAAGAGTCTCCATCTTCATGCCACTAAGAGGGTTGAAGATGAAAATCTCTTTCTCCTCAAATTAAATAACAATTTCAAAATATCTATCACAATATAGACCTTTCTAACCTCCTAAATCATCAAAACTATGGTGATCTTGGAATGCTTCTTTTAAAACTTTTCGAACACAAAAGTAAAGTTCTAAAAAAATCTAACTAATTTGTTTTTTTAAGATTGAATAGACCAATTTTAGTGTCTATGGACATTAATCATCATCATCAATTATGTTCATTTCGCAAGTTTCATACCCTTATTTTAACATATTTTGAAATAACTACTACACCATCATCATCAATTATGTTCATTTGGCAAGTTTCATACCCTTATTTTAACATATTTTGAAATAACTACTACACTTATACAATCTGAAACCTTCTCGAACTGAATATTAATCACCATCATCATCATCAATTATATGCACTTCTCAAGTTTCATATCCTTATTTTAATATATTTTGAAATAACTGCTACACCTACAAAATCTGAAACATTTTAAGAGTGGACATTAATCATAATTTCAATTATGTTGGCTTCTCAAATTTCATATTCTTATTTTAACATATTGTGAAATAACTACTACACCTATAAAATCTAAAACCTATAAAAAAAAAAAATTAATCGTCATCATCATCATTAATTATTTTTAACTTCTCAAATATCATACCCTATTTTAACCTATTTTGAAATAACTAACACACCTATAAAATCTGAAACGTATACGCAGATGTCCACATTTTTAAAGTCAACTCTCTTTATATATATGAAAATATATATCCACATTAACAACCGAATTTGTTGAACCCTCTGATCTTAATAAATGCAGAGTTTGGCAGCTAGCTAAGTCATATAACCCATGAAAAACTAAATAATATCCGGGTCCCAAATTCCAATACTTTAAAAAGGAAAATTAAAGCCTAACCCAAAAGAACAATTCTGTGACTGTCAGGAAGTACCGGACACTTCTGAGATGGTCAGGAAGTACCGGATTGTGTTTGATTGGTTTTCATGGGAAGAATCCATGTTTTGTACTAAAGCGCAAGGCCCCTCAACTCTATGTGGCACGTGGACAGCAGCTGACAAGTGATCACAGCAGTCATTATTGGAACTGTGTATATGCTTTTATATATATATATATGAGCAAATACCTCCTCCGTTTGTTGCTGTGCTTGTCAACTTTTAACTGCTAAGCAAACAGGTGCCAAGGTTGGAGATCACTAGTCTATCACTGTCACCATCACCATCCATTCGGTGGGTTAATCTCCTTCGCTAACGTGTTCTCGAATTTTAGTTCAACACATACTTATTCTTCTGTACTTTCTATTTCTTCATGTGGGTTATGCCAAGTTCCAGTGCATTGTACAGCATGGTTCTTACTGTGGGCTGCTCCATAATTTTTTATGGGAATTCGATTTCTTTTCATTGAATTCTGGAATTGTTATCTCTCCATATAATATTTTTAGACCCAGTTGTGGATGCTCATCCTTCCTGCCTACTGATGCATGGAAAATTGCTGTGCAGAATAATTTGAGCTGAGTCTCGAAGAAAGCTCGTTTTGTTCTTCAGCAATCCACAATGCAAAGGTAAGTATTTTGCTTCTGTTTACTTGCATGCATTGTGATGAAAATAGCCTTCCAAATATTTTTGTCGTTTTTTTTATTTTAAAACTTTTATTTATTGCCTAGCAGACATCAATACCAATAGCTGAGCACTTAGTTACGATTGCAGACGTGAGAATCTCAATGGTAGCTAGATTGGATAATCAATATCTATTTTTTGTTTTGTTATATTGAATGCTTGAATGAGTATTAGAAGCCTAGCAGGTCAGTTCAGGACTTCTCTTATTCAATAGCTTAGCTTATTTTATTTATATTTTAGCTCCTAATAGTTGCTTGGGCACTCCACGGCTGGTAACTACAGAATTGTACTTTTGAGTTTCACTGACCTACTCTCTTTTTGGTTATCTGTGAACAATATTAGAATTATCTTATTTTATCTTTATGTTTTTGTCTTAATGTTTTCTCCTTTTCTTTCCCATCCCACCCTTCTAAATTACCCATTTTGATGCTGTGTTAGTGCATAGTTATATGTCAGAGTTATCTTGACTAGGTAAACCTAGTAGAACTTTTTCTCCTAGCTTGGCAAAAACAGTGGCTGTGAGGACTGGTCCGCAGTAGCATATAAGCCCCAATATATCATGATCCTTATGCTATTGGGGGTGTACACAGAGGTAGTACCCCCTGCTAACATAATTGTTGATTGGTAATAGAGGTAGTACCCCTGCTAACATAATGGTTGATTGGTAATGGGTTGATTATGTTCATTTGCTCAACCTTCCTCTGTGACCTGTGTGGCCTGTGTGTGTGAATAAAACATAAATAATAACAGTGGGATGTGCACATTTTGTGAGTTGTGACATCTTGGAATAGCTTCTATGACTATAATCTCATCTTCCCTTCCCTGGCCTCTGATGACTTTTGGTGTTTAATTTTGACCTCTCTGAACACAAGTTTCAGACTGCTACTAATGCTCAATTAGAAAGGGAAGTAAGTGGGAAGTGCATCAATGCTTCTGCCTTCTTCTTTCACCAAAACATGTTTAGTCTGGTAATCACAAAGTGGTAATCATCGATCAGTTGTCTCGATTTGAAATTCCATGCAGTTACTTGACTTATTCAAAAAATGCCAAGGACTAATGTACTTGAGAAAGAGGGTCCTCGGGTTCTATGACATTTGAGAGCTCAAGCCTTCCATCACAACCTTCCCAAAGAGCTTTCTTAGAGATCTGTTAGGATGCATATTCACAACATATGCAACTTTAAGCAAAAGAAACATCGTTATCATGCTTCTTCATCTTTGAAACATTACAAAACTCAGAAACTGTTGTTTTCTTGCTTATGAGTGATGATGGGAAAAAAAATTCAGGAGCAAGAAATGTTTCTTGGAATCTAGTTTTAAGAAACAGTAATTTTATCCATTTATTTTATGTAGTTGAAATGGTAACGAAATTCAAAGTTTTTATCCAAAATATACAGCACATAGAAATGTTTCTTGTTCGTTTCTTCTGTTATCACAGGAAACTAAAGCTTTTACCAATTCATATTTTCCAAAACACTAATGTTAAAGCAATTTCACTTCTTCCCATTTGATGACTACACTTGGATGATAGAGGTAGAATATTTTTTATCATATTTATCCAACATCTTCATGATCATACTCCAGTTATGTTTTCTGCTTCAAAAATAATGATAACTCCGATGTTGCTCTTCTAGTGAGGTTTTTATCTCAGGTATTGAGAAAATTAGAAATTTGCCTTCCCAAGGAACACCTCTCACTGGCTGGTCAATTAAAATAAAATTAGATATTGAAGGAAGGGTGCTGCAAGCTTTATTAGTAATCTAAAAAAATTAAAGTCCTGATTATATTAATTATTAGATTGAGGCATAAACATGTTCCATTTGAAATTTTGTGCAAAATATAATAAAAAAATCTGGATACAAATTATAGTTGCACTACTCAGAGCAGAGAAGCTCGGGAAAAGCTCAGTCAAAAAATTTGTATCTACGGATTCTAAACTACAAATATCATGGATGATGGACCATGGCATGAACATTGTCAAATTTAGGTTAATGTCCAAAGAAAATGAGTGACCAGTGCCAATTGGTTACTGTAGTCTCATTTGCAGCACTACACAGTGGAACTGTACCCATGATTCAGAAGCAAAAGCCCATATCCTTGCATCTAAAAGTCCTACTAATTTATCATCCAGACAACTGTGCTCCTCATCTTTGAATGCTGTCTTCTCTGTATCAAGAATCTAATCTGATGTTGATTTAACCTCGTCCAGATCAATCACATCAACATGCTTGCTTCCTGATGATAACTTTTAAGTTCTAGGTTTGACTCT
>ML785399.1:208010-233749 GCA_009831015.1 Picea engelmannii
AGCTCCAGTGGTCTATTTTCATGGACAAGTCACAACACCATATATTAGAGGCATGGAAAATAATTTAACTAACCTTTCATGCATGCAGACTCTAGTAGCTCCATGATTATAATTGATCACTACTTGAATGCTTCTGATTCTACCACTACTTTTGTCTGCCGCATATTCAAAAGGTTGGTGTTACTTCAATATGTTTACAATTCAATTTTTTTTCTCAAGTGTCTTTTGCCCCCTCCCCTCTTCAACTTGGTTCACTGGTTCACCCTTTTGCTGATTTTAATGGCCTCATGTCATTGGCTCCTAAATGGCCTATTTGGCATTTGGAGGTTGGGTGGGCAAGTGTGTTTCCTTTATTTCCAAAAGTCTTGAACTCCCAAATCCAAGTGCCTTTCATTTGAACATTCGGAGTTTGGTGAAGCACCCTTCTTGCAGATCTCATATTTCCAAAAACACATGAGTTTCAAACTTCGAACAACACTTCTTTTTGGCTTTTGGAGTTTAGGAAGTTCATGCTCCTTGATGGATTCTAAGTTGAAGACTCAACTCCTAAAGTGCCTGACCATTTGGGCACTTGGAGGTTGGGGAACAAAGCACTCACCTCATGGTTCCACCCACTCTAGACTGAATTCTTGAGCTGCCTTTACTTGGTGCTTCAAGTTCAGGATCATGAGTTATGTGACCCACCAAGTTCCCGAGTCCTAACTCCCTAATGGCCCCTTCATTTGGCCATTTAGATCTTGGGAGGTTGGCATTTCATGCAGCAGCCTTTGCTACTCATTAGATTGCTAGAATCAACAAGATGGAACCATGTATTCATATCTAGGCATCCGTACCACCATTTCCCTTGACTTTCAATGTTCAGAAGGTGGAGAATTATGGAAACTTGATGAATAAAACCCTTAGTGGGACAAACACTGAACGACACATCATTCAAAGCACATTAAAATGCAGGTAAGTGAGGCAGTTGGTTAATTATGTTAGAGGGATCTCGAGCAATTTTCATCATGAAGCAGTTGACGTAGAAGATGTTTTTGTCAATTTTTCATCTCCTAGATCACATCAGCACTCAAAGATATAACCTACAGATACTAAAACTTAAAACTTAGTTTTCACCTATCAAACTTTCAGATATGTACATACTAGAACTTTTGTAAGGTAAATTCAGGAGTGCAAAGTGCAAACACATCATTCTATGAGAAACTCAAAACCACATAGAAAATGACAGTAGATGAGACCAAGTGTTTTCAGTTTGTAAGATCTGCCTTGATTTCTTTGGGGTGAATCTCATTAATCTGTTTGGAATAATTTCTTTCCATTCAGCCCTTTAGGGGTTGGTGAGGAATCGATTCTTTTTTTCCTTCATCAATGATGCGTTGCATCAGTTCTTTGATTTAAGGAAAAGAGGGGGTACCAGAGACAACCTCTTGATAGGAACAGCTAGATAGCGAATAGGGTTCCCCAGCCTTTTTGTTATAAATCAATGCCCTGCTTCACTCTACTCATATATATTTTCCCGATTGCTATTTAGTAAAATACAGTAAATATGAAAAGGTCTATGGTGTCTTTATCTAGTGTGTAATGCAGGTGTGTTGCATATTCATGGATGCTGCTTTCTGTTTTCCTTTTTCAACTTATACGGAAAGCCAGCATTTGCCATGTTAGCATTTTTAGCAGTAAGGAAACACTTAGCTTAGTAGTCTAATGTAGTTTTTGATATAATTTAGGTGCTTTGTATTCTTTAATCCTTGGATAGGCATTCCTCTAGTAGTTTTATTTTTCACCTTTACTAACATTTTCTCTCATGTTGTTCCTTGGGATGACCCAAAGAGATAAAGGGGATGTCTTCTTTAATCCACATTTTTATATATACAGAGTCTATACCTTGGAGATGCATATCAATTCTAAGTTTCATGCTATTTTCTGTGTTGATATTGGTCCGCAGGAAGGGATATTCTGATATGATGTCACCACCTGATCGACTAACTGGCAAATGTCTCAAAAGGTCATGTCAAATGTCACAAGGAGTTGGTCAAGAGGAACCTCAACCTTTGCCATTGATACTTCCTAAACTTCAGCTTGTTCTGACTCGAAAGGAAATCCATGAAGATTGGATTAAAATAACAGGCCGCAAATATACAGGGAAACCAAAGAAGTCAACTCTTGTTCAGAAGGTAGCTGTAACTTCTTTGCTAAAAACTTTGTTTTAAATATAGAATATTCCAGAAAACTTGTGAAGCACTGGGTAAATATGGGCAACTTACTCACAAGGAAAATTGTGTCTGCAGGGGCTTGGACTTTGTACAACATTGACCCGCCCTTCCTCCATAGGATACTTGAATGAGCCTTAATGTAGGTTATGCATTGATACATCCGCAGTTAACATGAGAGAATAGCTAAAATGTTAGACCGTTCAATTTGGATGCATCATTGATTTTAGGTGCTTATTTTTTATGCAAATTATGCATAGATGGATCTATCTACAGAAATTGTGTGGGCACTCGGGTGCAACTTAAAACAGATACTTTTCCCCAATCATCTTCCTTATAGATTTTTTCTATTATCACAGGTAGTATAAGACTACTATGAAACCTCGAAAGAGCCCTTGGAATGTCTCAAAGATGGGATTATGTGAAAAGGATAAAAAATTACAAAAATAAAATAATATTTAGCATTGTAGTTGTATTCATTGGAGCCTTACCTTAAATGTGCATTGGAGCAGCAAACTAAACACGGGTATGGTTTGATTTCATGTGTTACATGGTAATTGCACTGAATTTTAAATCCTCATATTGCTGTCCTTGATCAGAATTATTACTGTTGTGGGTTGAGAGGCATCTTAATTAAACTATTGGTATATGATTCCATTGGCATGAATGGTATCTTGAACAACAACCAAGTCTTTTCAATGCTTGATGACTATCTAATGAACACGGTGAATGGATGATATAATTTTTCAAAGCTTTGTGGTTACATTTTATGCATTGATCCAAGTCTTGTGATTACCACTCCATCTAAGTCTAATTTGGATATAAGCTTCATGTGGGAATGAGAACATTTCTAGCACTTATGGTTAATGTTGCTTTGGAATTTAAGCAATTTCCATTTTCCAGCATAATCACATTTCATGACAAGCATATTTGTTTAAATAATATATCATTTGAAGCTTGTTTAATCTAGCAAACCACTTGTATGTTTCAATCTGTTCTCAGCATTAAGAGTAAGTTGGTGAAATTTGCTAGTTATCTTAGTCAATCTAGTCCAAATAACTCTCCCATTGCTACAACTGATTGGGCTAGATAGACCATAGGGATTCCCCCCTAGGCTAGAGTAGCTTAGTTTCCTTAGTCTGAAGTGTGGGGAAAGGCTAGTGAGGTGATAGTTGGTAGCTTTCCAGTTGTACCTCTAGGCTCTACTGTTGAGGTTAGGACTTTTTCTCCTAGGTGAGAGTTTGAATGATAACATTTTTGGCACCGTTTCTGGGGATAAAGTCCATTCTCTGGGTTATTTGAAGTTTGGCTTTGAAGGTTATTTTAATTTAACTTACCTAGCAACTCCATTTAAGGGAAGAAGCCCAATTCCCTTAGAGATTTTGAAAGTTTGGTTGCTTGTAGGGTGAAGCAAGCATCTTTTTGTTGGCTTTTTGATTATTCACCTTGGTGACTCCACTTTTGGTTTAAGTTGGTTGAAATGGCACTTTGGGATTTTCATAAAATCTTTCCTTGATTTGATTTCATAAAAAATTATTGATATCCTAATCACATACCTTTGGCATGGAAGGAAAATGTTCCAAAATTTGATAATGAACCCTTTCATGCTACTCAACACATCTTGTCATTTTTGGAATATGTTTGGAAGCTTGGAGTAGTTCATAAAGATATCTTAATCGTGTTATTTTTTCTTTCCTTAGATGGAAGGAAAAAGGCTTGGGTTAGAAATGGCATTATGCCTGGGTCAATACCATCTTGTGAAGACTTTATCAAGATCGTTGTCAAGTGTTGGGGTCCTCTAGAAAAACTTGAAGATGATGAAACTTAGCGGGGCTTCCGCAGTGCAGCATATTATCTATCACTTTTGGGATTAATAGCATAGAACAAGTCATTAATCCATGACCCATATCCATGAGTATTAGTCGCACCTAACCAATAATTCTCATGATTTGAATAGTCCACTTAGCACTCATTTCATCTGGTGATGCTCACAGGGGTGAAGAAGTGGGATTGAAACCAGCGAAATGAATCGCATAGCATCAATCATCACTTACGGGGCTTGTACCCAGTAACCAGGACTTCCCGGGTGGTTACCCATCCCAATACACCTCTGGCTCAAACATGCTTAACTGTGGAGTTTTCCCCACAATCAAGCCCACTTAGCTTGCTACCCCATTTGCAAAACCTTAGCAAGTATTGTGCCTTATGAACTATCCAGTTAGAGCTCCCTTCACTGAGCACTCTTATTATTCAAGCATAGATGGGATTTTGCAGTGCAACATATTAGATACCATTTTGGGGATTAACTGCATAGAGTAAATCATTAATCTATGGCCCGTATCCATGAGTATTAGTCACAACTAACCAATAATTCTCATGGTTTGAATAGTCCACTTAACACTTATTTCATCGGGTGATGCTCATAGGGGTGAAGAAGTGGGATTGAAACCAACAAAATGAATCGCACAACATCAATCACCACTTCCAGGGCTTGCACCCAGTAACTAGGAATTCTTGGGTGGTCACCCATCCCAAGACGCCTCTGGCTGAAGCGTGCTTACTTGTGGAGTATTCCCCACAATCAAGCCCACTTAGCTTGCTACTGTAGATTTTATGAGGTCCTATGAGGCTGCCATCTAAGGTATGTCTTTGACCTTAGTATGGATCTAAGTTTCAACTCTGTGGCTATCTTTTGCTGCTATTTTAGGACAACAAATAGTCACCATCAGCTCAATATTTGATGGTCAAGTTCCCTTTTGAGGTGCCCTTGCAAGTGTTTTCTTTACTCAATGCTAGCACATGCAATATACATCAAAACAAATAACACTACCTCTAGATCTTTAACTTTAAAATGTTGATCTACACTTCTAAGCATGCAGGAAATTGACACATAGATTTTTGGTCAACATGACCCTGGAAAACCCCCCCATGGGGAAAACCAGTTTGGAGCAGATATATATAGAAGGCCTCAAAGAAAAATGTACAACACAGGAAACATATACAAGTGAACCTCATACAATAGAAACCACTCTCGGATGCCTTGGAGTTCCTCGAAGACTTCCCCACAAGCCTTGTGAAGTAAGGTGCCCCTTGCCTTGGTGAGCCTTCCTTCTCTTTTCTTGCTTTGTCTTTATCCTAATCCTTTGCTTTTCCTTTGCTCTCGCTTTATTTTGAACTTGCCTTGCCTTTGAAGTAGCCTCCTTGTCACAAGAAAGCCTCCTCTAAGATGATGGTGCACCCCTCTCCTCAAGTGCGCCCCCTCCTCATGCAAAAACTCAAATAGAGCTCACTCCTTCACCCTTGCGCCCTCTAAACTCTAGAGTGCGCCTCTCCAAGGTAAATGGATCTCTCTGCAAGGTTAGGGCCTCTCCCACACTAGAATGCGCCCTCTATTCTCAATAATGTGCCTCTCCTCTAGCATGTGCGCCCCTCCTCCATATAATGTGCCCTCACTCACAATGGCTCCCTCTATAACACAAGAGTAAGCCACAACAAAGGGAGTGGGCCTCCAAGCAATGGGTAGAGCCTCCTCTACTAGATGTGCACCCCTCCTCTCAAGGTTGTGCCCCTCTCCTCTAGCAAATGCACCCTCCACCACAAGTATGCACCCTCCTCTAGAATGGTAGCCAAGCCTCCATGGAAGGCATCTCCAAGCTCTCTCAACTCAACAAAGGCTTCCTCCTCAAACCCTCATGCAAGTGCGCCCTCCTCTCCTCAAGAAATGTGCCCAAGCTCTCCTCCTCTTCTCCTCTTCTCACAAGTGAAGAATGAGACTAAAAAATGCACTATACCCTCCTTTAGCCTTCTTTGGCCAAACCCTAAAAGATCAATGGCATAGATCCAATCTAGCCAAGTCTAATCAATGGGTGAGATTCAATCCCTAAATCTCACTTAGGAAACCCACTTTCCATAGTTTGCTTTATGTCTATTAATTCACCCACTTTGTGAATTAATTGTCACTTTTATTACTTAAGTGACATATTTCACTTTTGACTTAATTCTCCTAAGTCAAAGTGAAATTAGAATCATAAAGTAAAGTACAAGGGTAGGGTAATAGTCTCCCCCTCTGTGTTTAGAGATTCATAAACACATGGGGACCACTTTCCAAGGTACCCAAATCTCAACAACTACCCCATTTGCAAAACCTTAGCAAGTATTGTGCCTTATGAACTATCCAGTCAGAGATCCCTTCACTCTTACTATTCAAGCATAGTGGGGCTTCCACAGTACAACATATTAGATATCATTTTGTGGATTAGTTGTGTATCGTAAGTCATTAATCTATGACATATATCCATGAGTATTAGTTGCAACTGACCAATAATTCTCATGATTTGAATAGTCCACTTAGCACTCATTTAATTGGGTGATGCTCACAGGGGTGAAGAAGTAGGACTGAAACCAATGAAATGAATCACGTTACATCAATCATCACTTATGGGGCTTGCACCTAGTAACTAGGACTAATACTCATGGATATAGGTCATAGATTAATGACATACTCTACATAGTTAATCCCAAAAATGATATCTAAAATGATGAAACTATTAAAAATCATGAAGTTGAGCAAACATTTACTTTGTTTATTTTTGGAAATCAAGAGTGTGAAGTGAATCTAGACAAAGTATCTTCTCATGGTATTGATGAAGAAGATAAGAATTTGGAGGATGAATGTAATGAAATCTCTTCTCATGAAGAATGTGATTCCCCTAAACCATATAGACTTGGAGTGCCATATCTTAGTATGGATGAAGCTAGAAAAAAAAGGAGGCATCCCCTTGAAGAATTGCCTCTTATGGATATGGATGAAGATGATCCCCTTGAAGCACAACCATCACCTTATGAATAAATTGAAAATCAAACTCATGAAGAAGACCTTAAAGAAGACGATTGGATTGAGGTTTTTCATGAGAGAAAAAGGGATATTGATGCTCTATTCCTTGAGTTTCAAAGGAATTTTTCTTTAGAGTTTGGGGCTGAAATAAGCAAGAATATTGAAGAAAACAATGCCATTTTGAACTTAATTGAGAAAAAAGAATCTTTGTTACACAACTCATAGTGAAGATGTTTCCACTTTTCCATTAATTGAAGATCAACCATATGAAGGAAACATTGATCCCATTGGAAGTGAAGGACATGACCATGAAAACCAATCATTTAATGAAGACATTGAGAAATACATGGATGAAGAAAAACAACTTTGTAGATTTATTGATGAAGAGAACTTTGATAGGAACTTAGAAGATGAAATCAACCGTATTGTTTTCCTATCCATATGGAAATGATGACACCCCTTATCAAAATATCAAACTTTATGATCCATCCTTTGATGATTTTGAAAGGGTGAGCTTTGAAGAAAGATCCATAGGTTTTCCCTCATGCCATGGAGACCTTGATTACCTTGGTGACCTTTTCCACATTGGGAGATCTAAGTGGGATCTGAGTTGTTTCTACTTTGATGAGGATCCCATTTATGACACTAACTATGAGGGTGAAGACATGATTGATGCGCTTGCACATAATAAAGAGTTTAACTCATAAGTTTTTCATGAAAGAACCATTAGTTTAAGTCTTGGAGAACATGGAGTGATTTGTTCCCCTCTTCATGAAAAGGTTAAGTGTGAAAAGGTTGTCATAGATGTTGAGCATTCCTTTCCTTACATGCTAGAAAGCCTAGCCTTGACTCATGAATTGTTGATGTTTGTAGTGTCAGACATGTACTTCCACATCTTTTTTTGTGTCTAACATGTGGAAGTTGTCATTAATACCTCTCAAGACTTAGGAAATTCAAATTATTAAAGTGAATGCCTTTTTATAATTAATAGAGTTTAATTTAATGAAATGCCTAAGTTTTTGGCATTAGTGAATTAAATTAAATCTTAGCCATTGATCTCAAGTGTTGGTGAGATCTAATCTCAACCATTGATTACTTTGGAGATCCAGGGTTTTGGATTTAGGGTAAACTCAACATTATAAAAGGCAGCTAAGGTGAGGGGAAAAGACACACAAGGAGAGCAAAGACGAATTTTTGCTAGTGTGGAGTCATGAAGGACTGTGATTCAAGTGGATCTCGGATAGGTGAAGAAGGACTTTCACCTAGAGATCAAGTGTGCATGGTCCGAGGAAGGAAGCAAGGGGCATCAAAGGAGTAGTGGCCAACAAGATCAAAGGACAGATCTTGAGGTGTGATCAACTATATTGTTGTTTTTATTTTTCCTCAGAGGGGCCATTTTCCCAAGACAAGAGCCCTTGTAAGCTTGGATTCATTTATAATGAAAAGCTTATTTGAAGGGAAAAAATATGTGTGCATAATTGCAGTTTCCTGTATATTGCTTCCAATGATTTATTTATTTAAATCGTTAAAACCCAACTGTGTTTTTTATTCAGTAAATTTGCATTAAAAAATAAATTATAGGAAGGTATTTACTAGGGAATAATTTACCAGGTCCCGGGTGAGTAAAATTAACATGAATATCCTCATCATTTTACTCAGCTTTGATTTATGTGTGTTCTCCTTCCTTTCCTTTCACCAAGAGAAGCATTGAAAATCAACAACTTCCATTCAGATCCGAGTTGGAACTGCCTTCACAACTCTTTTTCCTCAATGATCTTACAAGTGAAGTCAATGGGTTGATCTACTCCTATGATTACATCATCCCTATTGATATTTGGACAGAGGAAGTTTGTGGAGGTATTAATCAACTTTGGGATAGTTTGGCCCTTGTACTTCATGATCATACTTTTACATTGGTTCTAAACCTAGGAGTGACCAACATTCCACCTTATGCCCATCTGGTGTTTAACATATCCCTATTTTTGTTTATAACCAAACACAAGGGAAAGCCTCAAGCTAATGATTATTTCCTTAGGTGGTTGCATTGGAGCCGCCTTCACAACCCTTTTTCCTCAATAAGATTACAAGTGAAGTCAATGGGTTGATCTACTCCTATGATTACATCATCCCTATTGATATTGGGATTGAGGAAGTTTGTGGAGGTATTAATCAACTTTGGTATAGTTCGGCCCTTGTACTTTGTGATCATACTTTTACCTTGGTTCTAAATCTAGGAGTGACTTACATTCCACCTTATGCCCACCCAATGTTTAACATATCCATGTTTTTGTTTATAACCAAAAACATGGGAAAGCCTCAAGCTAATGATGATCTCCTTAGGTGGTTCCATTGGATCTTTGAATTTACTTAGCAACCACACTTCTTAGTTAGTTTGTAGGAGTAGGAAAGAATAAGTTCTTTTGAACATTAACTTAGAATGCTTGTTGTTGCCGCCTTTATACACACCTCAGGTTAATGTGGAAAAAATTTCAATCCATTAGGTGTGTCCTTGGGGGAAAGTCTCGAGTCAAGGTGATGTCATATGATCCTTGACTCCTCCGTCTAAGCCAACTCCTAGTGAATCCAAAGGGGGTAGTCCCTAAAGAAAAATCTAAGGCTTGAAACTAAGTCTAAGATTAAAATGAAATCTAGGAGTTTATTACGAAGCAACAACAAGATACAAGATCTACATTGGCGGCATATATGATAACAAATGAAATTTCTTAAAGCATTTAAAGCATAAAAAGTACTTGCATGAAAGATATAACTTAAGAATGGATAGAAGTGCTTTAAAGGAAAGATAAGAAATATGGTACTTTGAGATAAATGTAAAGTTTAACTTTGTAGCAACATGAAGAAAGTGGCTTTTAAAATGAAAGTAAAGAGACCAGTGCCAAATACCGAGAGATTATATGCTGAAATGGAGATTGCAAGTGTTGTTGTAAGATTATTGAGAGTTTTAAGCTATTATGAAAGTGACTTATGCAATGTGTGCAAAGTGTTACTGAAAATAAATTTGTTCTAGATTTGGCCTCTAAGAGGCTATTCCTCAAATTGGAATTTGTTGAGAACTTTCCAAAGCCCAAATGACTTCACAAACAAGTTTAATAGAGATGTCAGATGTTCAACACTGGGAAAACCTAGATCTCAAAGTTTTCGTTTGACTTCACACATGATCTCTATGTGGTTCCCAATTAAAGTAATAACAACTTAAAAGGTTTACCTAATTAAACTAGATCTGCATTGACCAACCTTGATTCTGATGAGTTCCCCAGATCGAGCTAGGCTCTCAAGGGTTCAAAGCATAAACTGGGGAGCTGAGGGGACAAAATAATGCCATACTTGAAACATAATGACGATAATTCTGTTGAGCTAAAAGCTTTTGCATTATCTATAGTGATCTTAGCAGGCACATTGAATCTAGTAATGATTTTGTCTTCAAGGAAGTTCATGACTACTTTGTCGGTTGCCGACTTGGTGGGTATAGCCTCTACCCACTTGGTGAAATAATCGATCGGTGTTAATATCCAAGTGTACCCATTACTTGAATTATCTTTGAACTGATCAATGAAATCAATCCCCCACTATTGAAAAGGGGCCTCAACTACTATTGGGTGTAAAGGTAAGGCTGCTAGCTTTTACTTCCCTGTGAATAGATGACACTGCTGACAACCCCTAACCATTTTGTGAACATCTGCAAAGATGGTTGGCCAATAGTAACTTGCTCTAAGGATCTTGTGGGCAGTGATTTTAGTTGCATAGTTCCCCCCACAAAATCCTGAATGGAAATCAGTCATGAGTCTTTTAGATTCTAGCGCATCCACACATCTAAGTATTACCCCATTCAGGTTCCTCCACCCCAATTCATTCTTAATGATATAATAATTAACGAATTTCAAACTTAGTGCCCTTCTTTTATGACCTATCAAATGACTTGGGAAAGTAAGGTTGATGAGAAAGAAGATGATGTTTGAATACCACTGATGTTGCTCTAATTTTTTAAGTTTTGCATTCATTATTGGGCTCGACTGGTTGTTCTGACACACTAAATCCAAGGCTTGTTCATTTCCCTCTATCAACATTCGAGTTATATATTGACCCTTATCTAACTTAGTGGGTTTTATTTCTAAATCATACTCCTGAATTTTATAAACCCACTTCCCCCCGCCTCCTAAGTAGTCCTACCGAGCTAGGATACATTTTATTGTTGGAAGAGGCACAAAACCCACAATATTTGAGTATCCCACATAAAATTTGAAATTCTTGAGAGATTTTACTAAGGCATACACTTGTTTTTCCATAATAGTATAATTAAGCTCTGAACTATGTAATGCCTTACTCATAAAAGCATTGGGTTTCTCTTGCTCATCATCATTATTTTGGAGCAACACCCCTACAATGGTATCTTCTGAAGCAAAGGAAAATATTTGAAAATATTTAGAGTAGTTAGGACTAATTAGTACATGATATCTACCAATTGAATCCTTGATATTCTTGAAAGCTTTCCTTCCTTCACCTGTCCACTCAAACTTAACATCTTTCTTCAAAAGTTTGAGAATGGGTTTTATGGTTTCAACTAAGTTTGGAATAATTTTTCTAACAAAGTTGATTTGACCAAGGAACGATTGGAGGGATTTCTTGGTTTGAGGTAAATAATTTCTTTTAATAGCTTCAACCCTTTATGGATCTATATTTACCCCATCTTTTGCAATAATATGACCCAACAACTTACCTTCATCAACACCCAATACTGACTTAGTTGGATTAAGTGAGATGACATACTTGCGACACCTTTATAATACCTGTCTGAGATGGCTTACATGATCTGATCTTTCCTTTGAAAACATAGTTAAGTCATCCTAGTAAATCTCAATGATCTTCCCCATCAACTCTTTGAAGGAAAAGTCCATTGCTCTTTGGAAAGTGGCACCCGCATTCAACAAGCCAAAATACATTCTCAAATACTCAAAAGTACCCCATGGTGTTGTGAAAGTTGTTTTATTTTGATCCTCTTTTCTAACCAACACCTGATTGTAGCCAGAAAATCCATCCAACACAGACATGATTTTAGATCCTGTGACCCTTACAATAAATTTTCCATGTTGGGAAGGGGATAGTTATCTTTAATGCATGCCAAATTCAAATTTCACAAATCTATACATAACCTTATCCCTCCATTCTTCTTTATGACCACGACTAAGTTAGAGCACCAAGATGAATGTCTAGTTGGTGCAATGATGCCAACATCCAACATTTTCTTAAGTTCTTCTTGTACCAAGGCCGCTAACTTAGGATTTATTTGCCTAAGTTTATGTCGAAAAGGATTTGTGTCTTCCTTGAGGGGGATTGTGTGTTGAAATACATCTTCTTTATATGCTTTAAGTTCATCATAGGTGAAAGTAAACACATCCTTATACCCTTGGACAAGACTCATCAATTCTTTTCTTTCTTTTTTCTAAGTTTCCTTTTCCAATTTTTATTAATCTAGGTTTCTCTTCTGTCCCAATATTTATTTCAAGATAGCTACTAGGATTTATTACTTCTTTTTTCTTTTTGTGAATATCTTGCGTATCAAAATCTGTTTGAATGACATGATTCCCCTGGGAACTGGATTCTTGATGGGATTCTCTTCTTCAAGATATTCCTTCCCTTCCTCCTTATAACCGACATTGAAACCAAAAAACTCTTGAACATTGTGAATAAACCTTAGAATTTGCTCATCATTTTTGAAAACTTGCCAATGATCTATGTTGTTCAAAACTAA
This sequence comes from Picea engelmannii, assembly GCA_009831015.1. NCBI lineage: Eukaryota > Viridiplantae > Streptophyta > Pinopsida > Pinales > Pinaceae > Picea > Picea engelmannii. Next base: position 220,816 of record ML785399.1, read on the forward strand.
GGGCCTAAAATTTATTTCTATTTTACCTTGACCATTTAACAAATCCTCTAAAGGTTGAAGGGTTGAAGCTAAAACTACGAAATTGTCTACCAAACTGTTATGTTATCTGGGAATTGATACAAGGTCCACAACATCGAACAATTCTATGGTGTCCCATATAACATTTCAATACCTTTTCAATCTCACTTTTACATGAAATTTTTTTCTTTACTTGAAGAATTACCAAATCAAAGTCACCTTTAATGTTTAAAATTTTGACTCCCATGTCTTTGGAAATTTCTAATCCTAGTAAGAGTGCTTCATATTCTGCCACATTGTTGGTTGCATCAAATTCAGACCTAAACGCAAAGTTGTAAGATTGCCTTGTTGGAGACTTTAACATAAATCTTGCCCCTTTCCTTGATCTTGAGTGGGCACCATCAAAATTCATTTTCCATGCTTTATCATTATTTTTTTCTTCTTTAAACTTCTCTTTAATTGGTGCTAGCAAGTTGTAACATATTGAAAATCTATACATGTCAATCACATGATAAACAAATTCATTCATGGGCTCCTTAGGATCTTCTATATGGAACTTCCTTTCCTTGCTTCTTAGAAGTCTAACAAATCTAGATGATGAACCATGCAATGGGATGGTTGCATATGATAGGTCCATCTGAATACAACCTCTCATAGTGGTGGTCCACTTCCTAGATAAAAGCATGCCCCGGTACATCAATTACTAGAACATCCATTTTGAAAGTGACATCTAGGTGAAAAACCAACTTAACTTGTAGATCTATGATTACCCCATGGGTTTCAATCTTCCTAGAGTCCATAACACACACTTTATGATAAGGCCTTGTGAATTTAAGGCCTAATCTTTCCATGACCTTCTTGGTCATGATATTTGATGAAGCTCTTGAATCATACATACAATTATGCAACATAAGATATTTTATTACTAGAGATACAAATAAAGGAGGGTTCTCTTCCTTTGTCCAATCCATACTATGTAACACAACAAGTAGATCTTCAGGATACTCATTATATTTTCCATGATATGTGATGAGACCTTTACCATTAGGAGCATTAATGGATTTCAACAACTTTTCTTTTTGTGAAGGAATCTTGATGAGCTTTGATACTGACACCAAAACCTTGACATTTGAAATCCAATTTCCTAAGCCAACACTCAAATCCGCAACTGGAGGAGTGATTACTTTGGGAATGTTTTGATATGACTTGTTTGTATTATCATTTCTCCTCCTTTGATAGGTCACTCCTTTGTGTCTAGCAATTTCCAAGATTTGTTCTATTGTAGGTTTGTTACCATATAATCTAGTTGCATTGTCATATTCTTCAACCACTTTGTTGGCATCTTCACTTTTTTATTTCATTTGTATCCAATGATCCATTGATAACACATGTGGTTTTCCTACATTGTTTATATGGTCAGAATGTCTTGAATACCCAACAAAGTTGTTTGTTTAACGAAATCCTTTCTCATTGACTTGGACAAAAATTGGGCAAGTGGACTCTTCATGGAAATCTTCACAAGCTCTGCAGAAAGGAGGGGCTTCTTCATTCACCACATTTGCATATTCCAACTAATTAGGTGGCCTTTGGTCTTGAGGATTCTTTCTTTGCCACCTTTCATTGTTGAGCCTAGGTTGGAATATATTATTTTGTGCTCTTTCCATGGCTATTAGTGTGTTTTTCATGGAACTAAGTTGATCGACATGATTATCTTCCATTCTTTTCATCATTTCTATCAAATCTTTTAGAGGATAATGAGAAGTATCCTTATTATCTTATGCTACTTCCTTTTCTTTATTTTATGACTGCTTTGATGTACTACCTCTAGTAAAACCATGAAGGTTAGAATTTCCAGAAGCTTGCATGTTCTTATCAATTTTGATGGCTACTTCTTAGGCAACTTTAAGATTTGTTGGTTCTTTATCTCTGAGTTGATATCTCATTTCCCAATTGAAAGCCTCAATATAGTAAATGAGAATGGCAACAACTGGAGGCTTATAATCAGTGTGAAGAATTTTGACCAACTCATTAATTTTTTTGTTGAACTCCTCCATGGTCTCATTTTCATTCTTTTTAATACTATGGAGGGCTGCCAACAAATGTTGATGCTCTTTATTATCTCCCCATATTTCCATGAATCCTTCTATTATATTCTTGATGGTGGCATACTTATTATCATCCAAACTAGAAAACTAGTCAAAGACATCTTCTTCTAAGGATAAGGAAAACAATTTCATCTTGATATCTTGATGATTGTGAGTTGCATCACTACACCATTTATTAATACATAAAGAAAATGCTTTGACGTGAGCTTTAGCAGTGATAGCGTTATTTCCTTGAAAATATGGTAACTTTTCTATATTTTTTTTTGGGATAGTAGGACTAAAGTAATCATCCATTTTTTCTTTTGCAAAATTAAAATTAAAACTAGAATCTTTATAAAAAAGCAAGTGTATATCAGAAATGGAATCAGATTCTAATTGATCAAGGATTCTATGAGAAGCAAGTTTGGCTAACCTTCTCCTATAAACCTTTTCAGGTTCAAGGATGAAATCAACCAAGCCTTGTGAGTTCCTTCTTGTAGAATACTTAGTCAAGTTTGAATTAAGTGGAGTTGCCAAATGATCAAGTCTATTTATGATAAATGACAAGCATCAAAGACAAAGGAAAAAACAAAAAAGGAAATCAAAATTCGTACTCTGGGAATAGAATAGTTTATCCCCGAAAACGGCGCCAAAGAATGTTGTTTCCTTTATACACACCTCGGGTTAATGTGGACAAACTTTCAATCCACTGGGTGTGTCCTTGGGGGCAAGTCTCAAGTCAAGGTGTTGTCACCTGATCCTCGACTCCTCCGTCTAGGCCAACTCCTAGTGAAGCCAAGGGGGGTAGTCCCCAAAGAAAAATCTAAGACTTGAAAGTAAGTTTAAGATTAAAATGAAATCTAGGAGTTTATTATGAAGCAACAACAAGATATAAGATCTACACTAGAAGCATATATGATGACAAATAAAATTTCTTAAAACATTCAAAGCATACAAAGTACTTGCATGAAAGATATAGCTTAAGAATGGATAGAAATGCTTTAAAGGAAAGCTACACAATATGATACTTCGAGATAACTGTAAAAGTTTAACTTTGAAACAACATGAAGTAAAGTGGCTTTTAAAATGAAAGTAAACAAACTAGTGCCAAATATTGAGAGATTATATGTCAAATAAGTTGTTGAAATGGAGATTTCAAGTGTTGTTGTAATATTAGTGAGAGTTTTAATGTTATTATGAAAGTGACTTATGCAATGTGTGCAAAGTATTACTGAAAATAAAGCTATTCTAGATTTGGCCTCTAAGAGGATATTCCTCAAATTGGAATTTGTTGAGAACTTGCCGAAGCCCAAATGACTTCACCAACAAGTTCAATAGAGATGTCGGATGTCTAACACGGTGAGAACCTAGATCTCAAAGTTCTCGTCTAACTTCACATATGATCTCTATGCAGTTCTCAATTAAAGTAATAACAACTTAAAAGGCTTCCCTAATTAAACTAGATTCACGTTGACTAGCCCCAATTTTGATGAGTTCCCCAGATCGAACTAGGATCACATGGGTTTAGAGCATACACCGGGGAGCCGAGGGGATGGGTTTATTTTCCAAATTGAAATTGCAATAAAATAAATACTTGAAATTGAAACTAATCTAACAATTAAAGATTACTTTGCAAAAATGAAAACTAAACTAATCTAATCTAAGAAATTGAAGCTAACAAAAACTTTGCAGTGTTGTAGATTAGTTTTAAGGTTTATTTTACTTTGCCTTTTGGTGAATATCGCAATTTTGAAGTAAAAGGAAACCATGAAAAGCAAATTGCACAACACCTCCCTCATAGGGGGAAAATAAGAGTGGGGAGACTCAAGGTTGTCCCCAACATGTTTCCCAGAAAATAGCTCTTGCTGATTTTTTCTGATTTATTTGTCTTTTATTGACTTTTTGTGAGAGAAATTAATTTTAAGTGATTAAAATCACTTATTTTCACTCACAAAGTGGATACTTAGGTAATGCGGGTATTCTAAGTCCAAAAACGAATACCCCCAAGGAATATAATGCCTTCTAGTACCACTTTTTTAACTTATAACCAAACAACAATTAAAAAATTTCATTTTGCAGGAAATTTTATATTGACTCAAAACATTAAAATCCTAAGGGGGACTTAGCGAAATTTCCATATGACTCAATATTGATGACTTGGCATAGAAATATCAAAATTTAGACACTAGTCATATATTTTCCAAGCTATGGCCTAACCATCAGTACACACTCCAACTTTGGAGGTAGTGAGTGAAAAAACTTAGAAATTATAACTCGCCTAAAATGAATTTCATGCAAGAGATAATTAACAAGTGAGAAAACACACTCTAGAGTACGTACTCATGATTAAGTCTTAGGAGGCCAAGCTTTTTACAAAATCATTGTGCTAATTTGATCTTATTACAATTCCCCACAGGGGATGGAAATGCAGAAAAAAGTGATCAAATTGACTTGTTGGACTTTTGAACTCTGAATTTTGAGTAACTGCTTGCTCAATCTTTGGCAGCTCAGCTGCAAATCCATCATAGTGCAACTTGGTGGATAACATTGTAGTTTCCTTTCATTACCTTAGAGTAAATTTCTTTTGATGCTTTTTCTTTGCTTAGAATAAATACATGCTTTTTGTACATGCTTTCTATTTCATTCTTAGACTTAGAAGTTTTTCATTTCTATAAAGTTTTAATAGTAGTTTTCCAGGGTGGTAGAATCGCCTCATTTCTCATATTTCCCCAAGTTTAGATGTGTGTAGGCTACAAGTTTGATGTGAGATTATGGAGTTCTCATACAATCTTTCTCTTAGAGTGCACGTCCCAAAATATGCCCTCCAAAGTCACACATGTGCATGACATCATGCTCTAAGAGGGTGAAAGAAACCTCCAAAGGCCATGTCTCATCATCAAGTGGTGCAAGAAAGGTGGAAGGTTTGTCTCATCATCAAGGGTCATGCCATATCATCAAGGTATCAAGACATCAAATGGTGCCCCGATAGAAAGAAAGTCCCATCATCATCAAGCAACCCTAACACATGATGTCACCATCAAGGATCTCAATGTCCAGGGTGAAAAGACCAACGTCTAAGGTGGAAAGGGGTGTCATCAACTCTCCAAGGGCTGCCCAATCATCTCCAAGTGCAATGTCCTCTATCCAAAGCCTGATAAGTCTCCAGGGTGCACTGTCAAGGGTGTGGGCTTCATGCCCATGTGTCAACCAATATGATCATATCTACAAAAAGAGGGCTCATTTTTCCATCATCCAAGGTCTAGGAGACGTGAGCGGGTAAGTCTGAATGTGTCAAGTCATCAGGTGACCCAACACTCTGCATTACATGTGCCATGTCCTATAATAAATGCACAATGTCCTAGGTGAAAGCATGGGCGACCTCCAAAGGACCATGTTAGGTGTACCCAAATCAATCAAAGTCATAGAATCAAGTAAGACCAACAATCACAAGGTTCAAGAATTCTTAGAAACATGAAAAGTATGCCATCACTTAATACAAAATCCACATAAGTAATTCACATTAGGTATCCCCTTCAAACTTCACATTATCTCAAGACTTAATGCAGTTTGGCAATTTTTGGTATGGGAGGGCCATTAATAGATCCTATTAGGTGTGTCAGTACCCAGGTAGAGGGATATTTCCTGAGAAACCCATCTAACTGTAAATGCGCTAGATGAAAACATGTTGGACTGACTTCAAGGTAATGGTGTTGTTATCCCACAAACTCACACTATTGAGCTAAATTCTGAAATATCAAGTGCAATCCTGTGTAGCTGAGAGGGAAGACCACTATCACCTCACCAACCCTCTTTCACTTCAGGCCAGATCTCATCTAGCTCAAGGGGGTTTCCTTGGACTAAGATTGCTAGGACTTAGGGCAAGGAAGCTCAATGTGGAGATTGAAGTCCAAGAAAAATGAGTTTGGGTAGCTTTTGAATATAAAAGAAATTAGTTGGAGGTCTAGAGGTCAGTGTCTTTTCATTGGTTAATGGAGTCAATGCAGTGGCAATTTCAGTGGGGGACAAAGAAAACTTAAGGATTGACCATAGGGGGATGTACCCTCATAATCCCTAATGTCATCCTATGTTTTCTTTGGTTTCTAGCACAAGATCAAAAGGAAACTAGGTCAGTCCTTAGGGGGATAAATAATCTTAATCCCTAAGACTAGAAACTAGCCAAGACAAGGTCTATGGGGATAAACAATCTTAATGCCTAGGCTAGTTCTTAGGTGCTTCAACAAAATTTAAGATGAATGAAGTAATGGAAGGGGATACACAATATTAATCCTTCCTTAGAGTTTCCAACAAAATGAGCCAAGGATACAAGATACTATTCAACTATTAACCATCTAACAGAGCATCCACCATAATATACCATGAACCAACATTTAAACTTGAAGAAGAACGCTTACTCAATCGAGTCACTATGTATGAAGAAACCTTATCTTCATAAATCATTCACCAAGGACAATAAAAACATTCACAAAATGATCTCATCAACGAGATTCTTTAATCCTCCATCAAAACACCAATCCAAGACCAAAATGCTCAAAAACAAATTTCAGAAATTTCAGACCTCCTAAGTGATTTCTCCCTCAACTTGTGATGTGAAAATGAAAGAAGTGCCCTTCTATTTACAAGGGAAAAGATCAACTTCCTCTTACATTAAAATATTATTTTCTAAGCTAAAATCCCCTACTCTAGCCTATGGAGGGGAAAAAAAGGCTCTCTTCAACAATTATTTAATAAACAAATAAAAAAATATTCAAAGAAGGTATTCTTAAACCACATGTACAAAATTAAGGGCATAAGCCCTCAATAGTGCAACCATATCCAAATGCAACCATATCCAAAAATGAATGAAGAATGAGGTGCTTTGGTGCACCGTCCAACCTCCAAAGGCCCTTCAACCATTCCCCTTCCTCCGCCAAATCAACTAGCATAGTCTTAGCATCTTCCAAAGTGGGAAAACAAGATTCCAAAATGCATGCTCCAGCCCCACCTCATCACCCAAGTGGAGATTCAAAAAGGAGTGTCCTTATGCAAGAAAAGTTCTAAGTTTACATAGGTCGGCCCTCAGTTACATCAATCCTTTGACAATCATATAGGTCGGCTCCAGACTTAATTTCATAGGTTGACTCAACTAAAAATTTGTTTCAGTGCTACACACATATATATGTCATACTCCTATATTATAATTATGGCAGCGCTCCTCTGTATTTAAGCTCTGTAATTCGGCCTGCTGTAATAAAAATTGTTGGCAGTATAACTTTACAGGAAATGTCTGCTGTAGATGAGATGTTGCTATAAATTATGTACAATTATTTGCTGCTCTTGCTGATACCAAACTCGCTCTTTTGCTGACATAGATACTCTGAGAATAAGTGTGAAAAGATTCACCCTTCTACCAAGTCTGGAAACATACAAAGCCCTGAGCTTACCATTTCCTCAAACGAGTTTACTAATCATTGCCATATAATCTGTTGGAAATGCATAATCTGCAAATGAAGAAGAGGCATGCTTCCTACCATGCCCATTTTTTTGGCTGACCCTCATGATCTGAGAAGAACAATGCCCTTTCCCTCTGTGTTTAGTGATCATTGAAAACAGTGCCACATTAAATTATGTGTGCTTACCTGTTCCGATTCCGTTGAGAACATATAGCTAAATATTCATCAAGGAAAACAATGGCATATTCAAGGAGAACTCGGAGACCTATTGTACCTTTTGGCTCATATAGGTGACCTCTTCCAACTGGTTGTTTTTCCATGGGAACCCCTCTGAGAATTTCTTTATAGGGTGTAGGACTGAAGTCACTATTAACAGATTTCCTCACAGAATCCTGGGGTCATCATAATCTCCAGAAGCTATAATCAAAGGGTTGTTCTCAGAAACTAGTCGCAATATGAACAATGTATCATCTATATTCCAAAACTTCAGGTACTGAAGCAACATACAGAACCAGGAGATCTGGACACCAACAAAATTCTAGGCCGAGTGTCTCCGTGCAGCGTTGATGTGCATTCTTCTTCATAAGCTAGAAATTCACATCGTAAGGCAAAACATGGGAAACCCAAAGAAACATGTGTCCAAGTTTACTATCAAGCGTGTTGGCATCTTCGGTGATGGGAGGGTCATGCAAGATTGATCCTTTTTTCTCACACCGTTCATTTCTTCCTGTGGTGCTTCCTTCAATGGAAATAATAGCAGTACTACCATCACCATGACCCCTGTGTGATTAGAAAATACAATAGTCCAACACCAGGAGAACCTAGATCTCAAATTCACTGTGTGACTTCACACACTTCTTTTATGTGGTTTCCAAACAAAGTAATAGCAACTTTTCGAGATTTTCCTAATTATAGTAATCCACATTGACCATTCTTATGAGTTCCCCAGATCGAGCTAGGCTAAGTTTGCCCAGATCGAGCTAGGCTAGCAAGGGTTCACAGCATACACAGGGTGCTGAAGGGATGAGTTTATTTACAATAAAATAAAAGTTGTAGAAAAAAAAAAAAAATTCTAATTAAACTAATTCCACATTGTCCAACCCCTGTTTGGCACAATCCTACTTAGGGGAGCTGAGGGGACGAGTTTATTTGCAAGAAAATAAAATTGCAATAAAGTAAAGTGTTTGTCTAATTACTAAATCCACAATTTCTAGTCCCTATTTGGCGTGGGCTTATTTAGGGGAGCTGATGGGATTGATTTATTTGTAAAAGTAAAACTGAAAGTAAATTGTTTGAAATGAAATATAATCTAACAATTAGTGTTCTACTTTGCAAAAATGAAAAGTTAAACTAAAATTGCTTTGTAGTGTTTATAATTAATGTTCCTTTTTAATTTTACTTAAAGTGTGAAATTGTAAAACTTAAGAAAAAGGAAACCGCGTAAGATAATCACACCACAACACCGGTCCCCACTTAGGGGGAAAAAGAAATGTGGGGACTGTGTACCCAACTTATTTTATTATTTTCTTATTATAATGTTTTTTTTTTAGAAGCTTGTGACCCTTATATTTTCGGATCACAAGGTTTACAAAGTTTCAAAAAGTGTAGTCTTCAAACTGGTGCTTTCAAATGTAAAAAATGCTTCGATTTCTTCAAAATTTGGCAGAGATCCCCCTTGTTTTATTAGTGGCCTGCATAAAACCAACAAACAAATAGATATTAAATGCACCAAAAAACACTTTAGAAGTTCCTTTGGATAACAAACTTTAAAGCCCAAACTTGCTAGAAAAATTCTAAGTATCATTTTTATGACTTTTTGATGTAAAAATAAAGCTAAAAGAAGGCTCTTTAAGTGACTTTTGTTTTCTGTCCTAAAACAACAATAAAATGAAACTAATTATTTTGATTTGACCATAAAGCAACCTTCTAAACTACTTCACTTTTATGCCTTTAAAATTTGAAGAAAGGGTTTGCAAAAAAAAGTGATTTTTACTTCTAAATGTAACTTTAGATATGAAAAGGAAACTTTGATCTAGATCTAAATAATCATGCATGCATGATTATTTGATCTAGATCTACATGCATGATTATTTAGATCTACTTGATATAGCTTTGAAAATTGAAATATTCTTGCATGTAAATTAGAAAGTAACCAGGAGAATATTGAAATTTGAGAGAGAGAGAGAGAGAGAGAGAGAGAGAGAGAGAGATAGAAAAAGTATTTTCTTTAAATCTTGAATCTTGGGCGATGGGATCCTTTGGTAAAAGAAAGAGGGAAATGCTCTTCAATCTCTCTCTTGAAAAGGATGAAATATGGATCTCCAATCCAAAACCTCTCCAAGCTTGAGTAGCATTTTCAACCTTGTTCAACATTTGCAAACACTTTGTTACATAAGGTACTTCCTACAAAAGAGACTTGAAGAAACAAATTAGTTGATCAGAAAAACACACAACTTAAAAAATCTCTAAATTTAAGAAAGTAGTAAGATCTAAAGAACAAAGTAGTTAAGTAGGTCCCACCCTATCGTGTTTTAACACACTTTCCAAGGCCTTTAGATGAAGTAGATATACAATGAAAAACGAACAAATACAAAGTTACCTCAAATTCATGCACAATTATCCAAGCATCCACACATTGATACAATCACCATAGACCTCCAAAGTCTTTTATTCGATATTCAAAGAGTATTACAAGAGTATTACAATACCCAAGCTCTTTTCACAGTCTCCAACTAAACAAATGAGGAGAGGTCGACTTGGTTTTATAGCTTAGAGGGCATGAATCCGAAGGAGAAGGGTGCCAATCCCAATGTGAGGCGATCCAATTGGGTGGTAGGATGTGCACCATCTCTCAAATTAGGTGAGATAACTCACCACAATTTGAGTTAGAGGGTAAGGAGGGGTCACCACCTCTCTTGAGTAGGTGTGTGCCCTTCTTGGGATTATCTCCCCTACTCCCCATGCACCACCTCTCAAGGAAGTGCACACTTGTGCTTTGGGATCTCCATCAAATGGAGAGAACTCTCCACTAAATCTCTCTAACTCACTCTCAACTTTTACTAAGTGATAGTGAAGTGGGAGAGAGAGACAGTTAACTGAAAACATGTTTCCACAAAAATAACATTTACTGATTTTTGTCTTTTATTTGTCGTTTATTTACCCTTTTCGAGGGAAAATCATTTTTTCTTGAGAGTTCGATGTGAAAATGAATACCCAAGGCATATAATTCCTCATATTACTATTTTTTTTTAATTTATTCAACAATTACAATTAAAAAATCCTCATATGAATCAACAATGATGACCTAGCATGGTAATATAAACATTTAGACACTAGAATTGGATTTCCAAGCTAAGGCCTAACCATCAGTACACACTCCAACTTTGGAGGTATTTGAGTGAAAAAAACTTAGAAATTATGACTCGCCTAAAATGAATTTCAAGAAAGAAATAATTAACAAGTGAAAAAAACACTCTAGAGTACGTACTCATGATAAATTCTTAGGAGGCCAATCCTTTTACTAAATCATCATGCTAATCTCATCTTATTACAATGCCCCACAAGGGATGGAAATGTGAAAAAAGGTGGTCAATTTGACAGGTTGGACTTTTGAACTTTGAATTTTGAGCAATTGTTTGCTCAATCTTCACCAACTCAACTACAAGTCCATCCTAGTGTAACTTGGTGGATAACATTGGCTCGAGATGGGGACGTGTGCTTGATCGTTTAGAAAAAGGAGAGCATGCGAGAATCCAAAATATGTTACCTACATCACAAATGTCTCGCTAAAAACAACATCAATAACACATGTATATGAAAACTAGTAATAAATACAAGTTGCAGAAATTCGCCTTTATACACACCTCTGGTTTAGCGTGGAAACACTTTCAATCCACTGGGTGTGTCATTGGGGGAAAGTCTCGAGTCAAGGTGTTGCCGCCTGATCCTCGACTCCTCCGTCTAGGCCAACTCTTAGCGAAGCCAAGGGGGGTAGTCCCTAAAGAAAAAAAATCAAAGGCATGATATGATCTAAGAACAAGAAATAGAATGTAAGAGTTTTTATTGCAACAACAATAGAAAGATATAAATGAGATTACAACAACAACATATAATTGAAATTACATTAGCAACATATATGACATGTAAAATAAGATTGTTTATGCTTGGAAATAAGGCATTCAAGATATTTTCATTTGGAAGACACAACTTACATGAAAAAAGGATACAAATACTTAAAGCAAGATGATAAGAAAAATAATGTAGACCAGTGCCAAATATAATGAAATGTTGTGAGATTGTGTACCACAAGTTTCCGCTGAAAGATGAAGGCTTGCAAGTGTGTTGCTTGTAAATTTTGAGAATTTTACTTAATGTTGAGTGATTATTAAGTGTTGGAAAAGATTATTATGAATGTTGTTTGTGAAGTGCTACTTGAAAATAGAGCTACTTTTAATGTGGCCTCTTAAGAGGCTATCCCTCAGCTTGGAATTTGTAGAGAACTTGTCGAAGCCCAAATGGATTCACCAACAACCTCAATAAATGTGTTGGAGGTCCAACACAGGGATAACCTAGATCTCAAAGTTCTCGTCTGACTTCACACACTCACTTTATGTGGTTTCCAAACAGTGTAATAACAACTTTTCGAGAATGTCCTAATTATACTAACCTGCACTGACCAACCCCGGTTCTAATGAGTTCCCCAGATCGAGCTAGGATCGCAAGGGTTCAGAGAATACATCGGGTAGATGAGGGGATGAGTTTGTTTGCAATAAAATAAAAGTTGCAGAAAAATAAAGATTTTCTAATTAAACTAAGTCCACACTCTCCAGCCCCTCTTTCACGCGAGCCTACTTATGGGAGCTGAGGGGACGAGTTTATTTGCAAGAAAACAAAATCACGATAAATTAAAATGTTTTTCTAATTACTAAATCCACATTGTCCAGCCTATGTTTGGTGTGAGGCTACTTAGGGGAGCTGAGGGGATTGGTTTATTTGCAGAAGTAAAACTGAAAGGAAATCCAATCTAACAAGTAGTGTTCTACTTTGGAAAAATGAAAAGATAAACTAAGATTTCTTTGTAGTGTTTATGATTAAGGTTCCTTTTAGTTTATTCTCAAAGTGTGAAATTGTAAAACTTAAGCAAAAAGGAAACCACACAAGATAATCACACTGGTCCCCCTTAGGGCGGAAAAGAAAGGTGGGGACTATGTACCCCACTTATTTTATTATTTTCTTATTACAATGCCTTTTCTTTTTTGGGAGGCTTGTGATCCTTATATCTCCGGATCACAAGGTTTACAAAGTTTCAAAAAGTGTGTTCTTCAAATGGGTGGTTCCAAATGTAAAAAAAGCTTCGATTTCTTCAAACTTTGGCACAGTTTC